>JAODKM010000035.1:16334841-16345924 GCA_026780845.1 Petrocephalus sullivani | reverse complement strand
GCAGTTCTGAAGGTGAAAGGGGGTCAAACACCGTATTAGTATGGTGTTCCTAATAATCCTTTAGGTGAGTGTATGTAAGGCTCTGGATGTTGTAGGCCTGTCCTGGCTGACACGCATCTGCAGCATCACGTGGACATCGGGGGCAGTGCCTCTGGATTGGCAGACTGGGGTGGTGGTTCCCCTCTTTAAGAAGGGGGACCGGAGGGTGTGTTCCAAATATATGGGGATCACACTCCTCAGCCTCCCTGATAAGGTTTATTCAGGGGTCCTGGAGAGGAGGGTCCATCAGATGGACCAGCTCTATATTCTCAGCAGGGTCCTGGAGGGTGCATGGGAGTTTCCCAGTCTGCATGTGCTTTGTGGACTTGGAGAAGGCATTCGACCGTGTCCCTCTGGGAGTCCTGTGGGGAGTGCTCCGGGAGTATGGGGTGCCCGGCCTCCTTATAAGGGCTGTTCGGTCCCTGTACAACCGGTGCCAGAGCTTGGTCCGCATTGTCGGCAGTAAGACGGACTCGTTTCTGGTGAGGGTTGGACTCCGCCAGGGCTGCCCTTTGTCACTGATTCTTTTCATAACTTTTATGAACAGAATTTCTAGGAGCAACCAGGGCGTTCAGGGTGTTCGGTTTGGTTACCTCAGGATTAGGTCTCTGCTTTTTGCAGATGATGTGATTCTGTTGGCTTCTTCAGATCGTAACCTTCAGCTTTCACTGGAGCAGTTCGCAGCCGAGTGTGAAGCAGCTGGGATAAGAATCAGCACCTCCAAATCTGAAACCATGGTCCTCAGCCGGAAAAGGGTGGAGTGCTCTCTCCGGATCAGAGAGGGAGTCCTTCCCCAAGTGGAGGAGTTTAAGAATCTCGGGGTCTTGTTCACGAGTGAGGGAAGGATGGAGCAGGAGATCGACAGGAAGATTGGTGCGGTGTCAACAGTGATGCGGGCGCTGCATTGGTCCTTCATGGTGAAGAAGGAGCTGAGCCAAAAGGCAAAGCTCTCGATTTACCAGTCAATCTGTGTTCCTACCCTCACCTATGGCCATGAGCTGTGAGTAGTGACCAAAAGAACAAGATCGCGAATATAAGCGGCCAAAATTAGTTTCCTCCGCAGGGTGGCTGGGCTCTCTCTTAGAGATAGGGTGAGAAGCTTGGTCATTCAGGGGGGACTCAGAGTAGAGCAGCTGCTCCTCCACATCGAGAGGAGCCAGATGAGGTGGCTTGGGCATCTGGGGTGGCTTTCCCAAAATAACGAACGAACTGTGAATAACGAACATGATAACATATTTTGTAGGAAAATAATGAGCGAGGTCCACATGCCTTTCCCAAAACCCTTCTTTGTTTCAGAAATAATGAACAATCTCTAAGTAGTACGTTGATGGCTCCTCCCCCGCACAAAAGCACGGACTGTCGATAACAGGAACATCGATCCCACGTATTTAAATGGTGAAATGTGTTATATTATTGTAACATCTGGCATAGGGAAATGTAAGAAAATTATAAAATAATTATAAAATCAATAAAAACACACCAAAGCAACGCAAAAGACACCAAAATAAATTAACCTATCTGTTGAAAAAATCTCAAAATGGGATGCTGCTTCCTTGTAAAAAAAGAGGGAAAGAAAGTAACATTTCTCAAAAGAAGCCTTAAAACGAGTTATTGAGGAGGTGGCCAAAAATATATTTTAATATAATAATTACTGCAATGCTGTTGTCACGCTTACGGCGGGAGGAACAACCCATGGATGCAGCTGACGGGTTGAACCCTTCCAAAGGGCGTTTATTACAGGGTACACAGGGTAGAAACAGGGTACACAATGGGAGTAAGCGCGATAGCGAGCGTAAACATGCATCGACATAGACCGACAGGGGAGACAGGACTAGGGCGGACTAAAATAGGGCAGCACATTAAGGGTCAAACAAGAGGCAGCTGGTCAGGGGAAACAAGCGGAGCAAAGCACACGAGGCAAACAACGAGGGTCAGGTGCAGCGAATCAAGCCCCGCCTGAGGGCAAAACAGGGGAAAAACACGAAGGGCGGGGCTGAGCGTGAAAGCTGTGCAGCAAAGTACACACAAAAACAACATTCAGGGGGACATTTTAGAACTCCCAAGGACTTGTGTAGGCATCAGAATCTTCCACATGACCAAAGCACACTCTACAGCAGTGTGTGTTCTTTGGTGTGTGGTGTTATACCTCTCCTCCGGTTTGGGGGTTCAACACTGGAGTTAGGTAGCAGGTACTCACTAAGAGGATGACTGGTGCTCCCAATAACCAGCCACCAGCAAATTCATCCTTGCACCATCTTTTGCCATCTGCCACTTCAAAGTTGGCCTAGATAGAAGCATCATGTGCACCATGATTATCTCCATGTCTTGAATGTATGTGAAATGTCCTTGATTGTTGCATGTCACCTGCATGGACATTTAGTGCCACGAACATTTTTTGACAGATGTAGGTTGTCAAAATATGACTAGGGTTGAGCTTCCATCCACTGCACGTACAGGTATGCCTGCAGTGGCATGGAAACCAATTTTATGCAAGGCATCCCCTCCCGTTGGACATTGTTTGTAGTTGTGCACACAGCACAACAAAAAAAAACCCGCAAAAGAGCAGTTAGACATGTAATTTGGCTTCCTGGACGTTGTATTAGGTTGACTGGTACAATTTTCTGTCATTGCCTGTCATAATGGGTGATTCACCTTCCCAGATCAAAAGATGTGACTGAGCACATAGCAATTTTGATTGGTTACACATTATGTAGCATACTAGGGTTGTCTATATTTCACGAATTATGCCCTATTTCTTTCATTAATTGGATTTTGAATTGACTGTAAGATGCTGAATTGGAATGACAGTAACACACATTTAAATATTTCAATCAGAAGCAATTCAATGCAATCATACAAAACATGAATGTAATTTAATGTAATATAAATACATAATAGCTTTACTTCCAAGATGGCAGATGTATATTTGTATATTTACTAGTGAGTGAACTTTGGATGATTGTAAGATAAAAATCGGGTAGTTGCTTTAGCCTATTCTAACAACGTAGATTTGGGTTATGTTGGCAGCCTAAGACCTTTTCCATGTGCATATATAAATTTCTTCTGCATATTTAACTTTTTGTGTGTGTTATCATTTGTGAGGAGTCTGCAGTAGTTTTTCTTTCAAGTATCACTAGATTGTCAGATGGGTAGGGTTGTGAAAGGGTTATTTTGTATGGCTGTACGAAGACTACCATGGTACACAAAATTATTATATATTTATGTATTATTTAATATAATTATTTATTCTTTAGGCAACACCTCAAATGTGCCATTCATTGACTTGCACAGACTTTTCAGTCAGGTGGTCCAACAGGGGGGCATGGGGAATCGCTAACGGGTACTTTTTACTTCCGTAAATATTTGTGATCACAGGAGGGGCGGTCAGTGTATGCTGTTTATGTTAACGTGCTGTGTAATCCATTTGAAATATTAAGCTGTATTGTTACAGCTGCACTTATACTATGTATGTAAAATGACTCCCATTTTAATTCTACTTCCTTATATTCAAATTTTACTTGCGATTCTGCAAAGTTTTTTCAACCAATTTTATGAATTGCATTTCATTTTCATGGTCATTCTCAAGTCAATTCTGAATGGTGCACAACCCTGTTATGTACTGAAAATGCGCGCAGGAGTAAAAACAACAAGTGCCGTTTGCACTAATTTATAGTCTACGTTATAGTTTTATATTTGTCTTAACTGGACATTTAACTGTACATGTTATTAATTTTGACCGCTTATTGTATCATCGGCAGTATTACATTGGCCAAAGAAGATCGCCAGTGTGTTATTGTGATGTATTTTGGCCAATCTCTGCGTCTCTGTGACAGGACAGCAGGCAAAAGTCCAAACAACGAACTATATAGAAAATAATGAGTGGGTTAGATCTTTCGTCATCTACGAACGAGATAACAAACTACGTGAACTATGAAGGGTTTTGGGAAAGGCTCGTTATTTAACAATCAATCGTACGTGCTTGATAACGTGCTACGTAGCGCTATGAAGCTTTTGGGAAAGCCACCCCTGGTCAGGATGCCTCTTGGATGCCTCCCTGGTGAGGTGTTCCGGGCATGTCCACTGACTATGTCTCTCGGCTGGCCTGGGAATGCCTCGGGGTTCCTCCGGAAGAACTGGACGAAGTGGTCGTTGAGAGGGAAGTCTGGGTTTCCCTGCTTTTGATGAGAAGCCTTGGCTCGCAGTCTCCACTCTAATTCATCCCAAAGGTGTTCTATTGGGTTGAATTCAGGGCTCTGTGCAGGCCAGTCAAGCTCCTAAACACGAAACTCGCTCATCCATGTCTTTATAGGCCTTGCTTTGTGCACTGGTGCACAGACATGTGAGAACAGGAAGGGGCCATCCCCAAACTGTTCCAACAAAATTGGGAGCATGAAATTGTCCAAAATGGCTTCATATGCAGAAGCATTAAAAGTTCCTTTCACTGGAACTAAGGGGCCCAAGCAAAACCCCTGAAAAACAACCCCACACCATAATCCCCCCTCCACCAAGGCAAGTACCATTCTCCTGGCAACTGCCAAACCTAGACTCATCCATCGGATTGCCAGACAGAGAAGTGCGATTCGTCGCACTATTTGTCTTTCACAAATGTTTGTAAAAGCAGTCTGTATGCCTAGGTGCTTGATTTTATATGCCTGTGGTCATGGAAGTAATTGGAACAACTGAATGGTTTGGATGGTATCCCAGTACGTTTGACAATATAGTGCATATGCTGATAAAAGGTATGAAACTGGTGCAGCATGTGCTTGACGCGTGTACAGCAGTATGTCTTATATAGAGCAGTGAAGATTGTAGAGTTATTTAGCTTAGGTCTGTTTTACAAGCCACAGTTTCCTCTTCTTTGGCGTCAGAATCTGCAGCTTTTCTTATGACTCAACCACCTGCAGGAAGCTCTTCTTGTGTGGCTTTCTGTGTATCAGCATCTGAGAAATGGTTTGTTAACAGCACTCAGAAATAGGAACTGCTACCAGGCACAGGAAAATGACAACCTGTGTCATAGTCTTGATCATTTTGTTGTGGAAAAATTCTCAGTTCATAAGACACTGCTGAAGCAGATATGGGCTACATTTCTGTTTTCAACTTGATGTCCCCTAGTCAGTACTTTGTAGGTACGCCTTTGGTATCAAATATATCTCTAGAGTGTTCTTGTTATTTCAGTTGTGGTCTTACTGGAACATGAACCTTTATCCCAGAAGATTATTGCTTGCTTACTGAAAACTATCCTGTATTTAGCACAATTCAATTGAATGTCAACATGATTTCCTCCTACTGAAAACCACCCTGCAGACTCCAGGGATGGGGTCACCTTGGTTGAAGGTGTGTTTTGTCACAACGCCTCACTCTAAGAATGAAGTTTTTTTTTTACTACCATCAATCCATGCAATCTTGTTTCAGTTGGTATCAGGAATTGCTTTTACCAAATGCAGTGATGACTTATAGCTGGTTTTTCCGGGGAAATGGCTTCTACCATGTCTGATATGAGTCTTTCAAGTTAAATCAATGTAGCGCTGAAGACAGTTTAGTCAGTTTTCTATTCCAGGCAATGTGCTCAGCAACTGTGAGGGTTCTACCGGGAGCTGCTCATAATCTTTTTCATAATATTTGTTAAGGTGATATCTGATAAAGTTACAAACTGATAAAATAGATACTTGCTGTACATGCTGTACACGCTATAAATTTGTCCAAATATGAGGGGGAAACATTTCCTGACATCCAGGAAATCTGGTTCTCCCTGCTAAAAACAGCCATGCAGAAAGTCTGGACCCCCGTACTGATAATACTCATAGCCTGGAAGTTTCCTTTTGACATTTGGGCAAAGAAGTATATGAGAGGGCTAAAAGTCATTCAGAGTCAAAATGACATATGTATAAATTAATATAATTCGTATTAGGGTCTAGAAGTGCTACATGCCTGTTTTTGCAGGGGGAACCTAATATCCTGGACTTCAGGAAACAATGGTTCGCCCTCATATTTGGGGAAAGAAGCATTTGAGATGACTGAAAATCATTTAGATAAATTATTACATGTTAATAAAGTATTATAATCAGTATTGGAGGGACAGATGCACTGGTTTGTCTAGTTGTAACAGTCGATCACAACCTAAAGTGGCACCATGTATGTTACAAATCAGCAGTCTTGCAATCAGTATGATTTTGAAGCTTCAGAAGAGCCTTGCACCAGCCAAAGGTATGAGACATTGTGGTTCCGGTGACAACACCGGATTAGATAATGCGAGGGAAGAGGTTTTTTGACATTGCACATTTGATCTTAAAGGCTGGGGATTAGAGGTTTGACAGTTGAGCAGCAGGGTTAAAAAAGAAAAAAAAAACACAAAACAGTGACAAAAACAAAAAGCACACAGAGGAGTTGGGAATCAATTCTAATTAATGAATGCATTCATACAGTTATGAATTCCAGGTCCTTCACCCTCCCTAGACAGATGACACAGTCACAGTTGCAAAGAGTGGATTATGTAATTATGAGTTATTTGTTGAGAATTATAAGTATACAATTATACAGAAATTTACAGTTATACAATTATACAGAAACATGCTTACACCAATCTATATGGATTAATTTGTTTGTTTATACATTTTCTTTAGCTATGGTTACACATTTTCCCATTTTAAAATACCTAAAAAAAGGTTTTTCCTGTCAGCATTTCATCTACTGCCTCAGAGTAGCTGCAAATTTACTTTATAGTATAGTATTTAATTTATAGTCTACATTATAGTTTTATATTTGTCTTAACTGTACATTTAAATTATTAATTTTGACTGCTTATTATATCATTGGCATTATTACGTTGGCTAAAGAAGACCATCAGTGTGCTCTTGTGATTTGGCCGATCTCTGAGACACGACAGCAAACAAAAGTTCAAACAACAAACTACTTACCTACAATGAACTACTAAATAACAAGTGGGTCAGAGCTCTTTTTTAAGAGGAAACTGCTATTTTAAATGGTTTTCTGTGAAATGGCCTTGATAGTTGCATGTCACCTGCCACGGACATTTAGTGCCAAGAATTTTTTGATAGGTGTAGATTGTCAAAATATGACTATGGTTGAGCTTCCATCCACTGCAAGAACAATGCCAGGAATGCCTGCAGTGGCATGAAAACCAGTTTTAGTGTCATGCAAAGCATCCCCTCCTGATGGACATTGTATGTAGTTGTGCACACAGCACAACAAAAAAATGCAAACCAGCAGTTAGACATGCAACTTGGCTTCCTGGACGTTGTATTAGGTTGACTGGCACAATTTTCTGTCATTGCTTGTCATGATGGGTGATTCACCTTCCCAGATCAAAAGATGTGACTGAACACAGGCTTGTTAATTAACGATCTTAATCTTAAGTGCTCGATAATGAACTACTTAGCGCTACGATGCTTTTGGGAATATCACCCCTGGCCATTTTGAGTCTGCAGTCAAACTCAAAATTGTTGATGCTCCAGACACTCAAGTAATATATAAAAGGCCTGTTTTATTGCTTCTTTAACCAGCACAACAGTATTTACCTGTGTTGACACACTATATTCAGGGGTGCACATAAGTAGAGTACGCATGGGCAGGATCAATAGTAAAATGCACAGCAGTTTTACTCGCATGGGTGGGATCAGTAGTAAAATGCGTGACAGTTTTCAGTCTTAATGACGCAAAAGCATACCTAATTTGAGTAACTTCATACTAGAGCTCTAATAATTAAAGCTCCAGTATGAAGTCACTCAAATTTTACGCTGCGCCCCAACTTTAATGGAAATGGGGTTGTGATTGTCACTAAAGCATACCTGCTGTTTAAGAAAATAAAAATACAGATTATACTGAGCACATTCAACGAAAAATTTTTGGGGATAATGTGCGTTTAATACCGGCACGTTCTCGGCTGTGAACGCCAATGAAATTTACTCTTAGGTATCAAAAATTGGTACGGAATGACACAGTATTGTTTGATACTTGATAGCATCTAAGTAATTTGGTCATTGCCAATTAGCAGCAATTAGGTCCTAACTTTATTTAAGTACAGAAGGAAGTAATTCCCACTGCTCAGCTATCGTCATTGTTCTTGAAGCATAGGGCTGCTTAGTTGTTTGTTTTACAGTGCTTGAGTCTGCCTTCTGGTTCACCTGATCCTGGCACCATCCATTCAGTCAGCACCCCAGGTCCTGGTCCCCTGTTTCAAGCAGTGTTCGAATGGTTGGTCTGAGGGGCTGGGGGGCAGAAAACCTGGCATGACGGGTGGGTGGCCCAGGGTGAGGTATTCCGTCACAGACCTCATTTTTGATTATTAGAGCAGCTAACAATGATTAAGCAGTGGAAGAGCAGGATAAATTATAATAAGTAAGCTCTGAGTTAACAGGCAGAGTGCCTCCCAAAGCACTGCTGGAGCCCAAGCTGGTGTTATGACATTCTCTTTGAATGTTTGGGGACGAATATTGGAGGCAATATGTAACTCAATACCCTGGGATCTTACCTTTTAAAGAACATGTTGTCTTGTCTACCTTTCTCCTGGGTAGATTTCCAAAAGAAATTCTAAAGAATGGAGGGTCTAAATTTACCCTGCTTGCTTATAGAGAGGTCCCTCAAGTGTCAACAGGTTTTCCCCCTTTTTTCTTGTGTATGGCTATGAAGTACTGGGTCCCCTCACTTCCTAAAGGACTTTTGAGATGCATGTTAATTTGAGTCAAAGAACGTTATTGTTGTCAACAATGTATTTAAAATGACAGAAGTGACACTAGTTTGAGAGAAGTGAGAGTCACACTGTGTCACGTTGTCTAGCCACGCAGATAAGCTTGGTTTGTATGATAAGAATCATGTGCTCAACCGAAAAGTAAGCTCCTGGGTAAGCAGCAAAGGCCATTTGAGGAACCATATTAGAGCAGCTAACAATGATTAAGCAGTGGAAGAGCAGTACCTACTGGTACTGGAACCCACCATTGACTGCTTTGATATTCCCTACCATTGACCAAAGAGTCATCTGCCACTTTAATAGCAAGAACAGAAACGGTCTGTGTGATCCTGACCTTTTCAAAAGTACAGTGAAATTTGTGGCTGTTTGGAGACCTGTTTAAATAATTCAGGGATAGGGAACATGCCTTAATACGTAGTTCTATTTAAATGACTTTTAGCTCTTACTGTTTCCTGATGTTTCCTTGGTCATATCCTCACAGATCACAAGGAAAAGGATCCAGAAGACCTATGTGTTGGACCTTCTCTCTGTATTCCCTCATTCTCACTTCACTGGGCATCAAAGCAAAAATCAGAATTAATTTTTGATTTCTTTATTTCCTGACAGTCCTCTTGCTTTCCTTCTAATAGTTATTAAACTGAAGCTGCGTCACTTTTTGTTGTTTGTTGTTGTTTGGAAAAGGCTTTGTGATAATGATAAGTGGCCTGGAGTTGAGAGAGTTGGGATTAAGTGGGCCTAGCATTGAAAATATAATGAAGAGATGAGTGCAGAATGGTAATGGTAAGAATCAAAGCAAGGTAAATAACGTCTTTATGATTGTACCGATAGACTATCAACCAGAAGCACTATCAATCAGTCAAATACCAGCAACTAATCTTTCATAAAGTAACTACATGTCAAAAGCCAAGTTTTTTATGGAAGTCCGGTGTTATCTTCTCTCATTAGATTTGCCAGCAAGTCAGAAGGCGTATGTCATCGAATGAGGATTTGAATGGAGAGTGTAGCCTTATGTCTGACCCATTAACAGTAGAAGTGACCTTACATCCCGCATCTCAAGGTGAGCAAATAAAGTGTAAACATGAATTGTCATAATTAAAATATAAATAAAAGTAAATATAATTATTTATCCAATCCACATATATGCACATGCACTATATGTATTTCAAGTTCAAAGATTCCTTTGTCACGTACATAGTTATAAAAGTACAACATGTAAAGAAATTTACAGAAGCATTGGGGACACCTGGCTCTGTGTGAGCCAGTCCAGTTCCTCCACACCAAACTCTCAAACACTGATATCTTGCCGGGTGGCTAGATGAGCACCACTACAGTTCCCAGACCTCTCCTCAGGGGCATACCAGACATTCCATGTATTCATTGAATTTCACGACCAGCTCACTTAATTAAGTTAAAAAGTTAAAAAAAAAAATACATGGGTATACATGGGATGTTTGCTGCAAACACTGGGGTGACTTTAGGAGAGGTTTTGAAATGGGTAAGCTGACACACTTTGACAGAAAAAAACCATAGTTCTACTCTAACATGAAGGTCATTTAACCATAGTTTTCTTTTTTTCACCTTAAATATATATAAAATATTTAATTGTCTAGATCAAAGAGTAATTCAGGATTTTTTATATTGTTCACTGTAGTCGTAGAACGAATGAAAAATAACCAAAATTCAGGTAAGTCTATTAATTTGTCATTGTGTAACTCCTTTTGTGTGCGTGTCTGTATATGTATATATATATATAGAGAGAGGGGGAATTTAAAGCTATTAAGTTTATAATCACATGCAATACACTATAATATTGGTATAACATATGGTGCATATCGTTTGTATAGTTCTTATGTTCTTATTACACAAACACCGACCAATAACTCAAGGACCCTGCTCTGAGAAATTTATGGCTGCATTTCTGTCATTCCGAAATTAATAATACCACTTACAGTTCACCGTGGGATATCTAGCAGGGAAGAAATTTCACAAACTGACTTATTACAAAGGTGGTATCCTATGACCACGCTTGAATTCACTGAGCTTTACAAAATTACCCATTCTTTCACAAATGTTTGTAATCCTGAATGCATGGCTATTTACTTAAATTTATACACCTGTGGCTCTGAAACACTAGGAGCTATGTCCCAATATTTTTGTCCATAGAAAGTAGTATAATAATACACACACAGGGGTAAACAGAGAAACTCTACGCCCCCATAGCCACATTTTACATATTTTATGGGTGTCTGTGCCCATCATCGACCACCTTAAATATATATAAAATATTTAATTGTCTAGATCAAAGAGTAATTCAGGATTTTTTATATTGTTCACTGTAGT
>JAODKM010000035.1:16311449-16324320 GCA_026780845.1 Petrocephalus sullivani | reverse complement strand
CAGATGAGGTATAAGAATTACTTTATTAATTCCCGTGGGAAATTCCATATTAGAAGTCAAACCAGGGGAAGTCAGGCTCTCACAACCACACAGTGTGCATTGCCTTGAGATTTTTTGCAAGCAGCATTTTTTGTACACTGTAGGCAATGCGGAAAATCTTGCAAATTCTGTCAGGCCATGAAATATATCCAGGCTTTCATAGTTTTTCCTGGATACCTGGGGTTGCCAGTCTTATTCAGAAAGGGCTGTTGTATGTACATGTTTCCGCTGAAACTCCCAGATTAGATTACTAATTAGAAGACCTAAAGGCTGACCTAAAGGTTATCCTGAAAACCTGCATACACACTGGCCCTTTGTAGAAAAGATTGGACACCCCTGGCTGATACCTATTCTTACCCATTTGTGTTAATTTGGCACTTGAGCGTCACTACATTACTCATCCCCCAAGACTGTAAACCGAGAATCAAACTAATTCAGGTGGTGTGCAGACTGGCTTTATATTATTCTTAACAGTTTTGCACAAACCAGATAAAAATGCTCCCATATGCATGTGAAACTATATTCACAGTTTTATGAATGAATTGTAGTGTGACTGATTTTACTCATTGCATTACTACTGCACAAAGTTAGAGGTGCCCTATTTGATAGATTCCCCTGCTCCCCCTACCTTGGGCATCTTGTGGGCCGACCTGAAGTCAGCCCCCCCCGCCCCCTCCCCATTGCAAAGTGATAGCCTGCTCAGCTCACAAATTAGAATTAGGGTGTCTACTCCAATAAGGTTTAATGACCCACAATGTGACACTATATCATTGATGTGATGTGCAAATGAGTGATAGAAAACTGATCGCACAAATGTCACCATTCCAATTTTTTTGGAATGGTGCGAGCGGTGAGATGCTGCCCTGGGTGGCTGCCTATGTTGGGCCGTGCTTTCCCTGGGATAAGCGGCAGGCTCCATTTTGATCCTGTACTGGATAAGCTGTTAATATTCATTAGAGGAAAGCTATCCACTAAATGAATGAATTTAAAAATAAATTGTTGATAAATTAACTCATGGATGAGAATATAAATGGAGTTTTTCCATGGTGCTTGTAATAAGACAATATTACATTAAATTTTTTTGGATAGAGTTCTGAAACTAAAAAAAGAATGGTACCATTATGCTTATGCTATGTTAATATGATACCTTATATTAAGCAATACAGTTTATTCTGCTTGCAAGTGTTTTGATGGGTACAATTTCCAGTATTTGGATGCACTCAGTGATTTACTTTTTTTTTACCAGGAATGCATCGATTGCATCTCTCCGATACAGATAAGGCTGAGGTTTCAGTTGGCTAACGAATTTGCCAGCAGTCCATCAGCAGTCCGCGTTTTGGATGCATTTAGCCCTGTGGAGTCAACCACACAGGTATTAAAGAGCAAATGGATCCCTTTTACAAATGCCCAGTGTTTCATTAGACCAGGGTTTGAGTCTCTGCCATGGCTTCATATGTGTGGAGTTTGCATGTTCTCCTCATGTCATCACAGGATTCTCTCTAAAGTCTGAGTTTTCCCCCCCTCTGTCCAAAAAAATGCTGAGATGAATTGGAGTTACCAAATTGCCCACTGATGTGTGGATGAGTGAGTGAATGGTATGTGAGTGTGCCCTGCAGTGGGTTGGCATCCCCATCCTGGGTTATTCCTGCCTTGTTCCTGTAGCTTCTGGGATAGGCTTGGGACCCCCCCCCCCCCCCCATAACCCTGCATAGGTAAAGCAGTTACAGAACTTTGCCTTTATATAATAAAACCAGCACATGCTTAGCATATGCATACTGCTTATATCACTTTTGCAGAAAAATAATTTTAGCAAACACATTCCCTAATTCCCAAGTGGCAAAACATTTGTGTTGAACCCATGCTCTAATTAAAAGAACGTAAGCCATCAGAAATTGGACCTGATCTGCATTATCTTGATTGGATTTAAGTCGCTGATGTGTTGATGTACCTGTATACTTGGTGATTGTTTTCCACAGATTCCATTTGAGGTGAACTGCCGTAACAATATGATTTGTGTGCCAGAAATATCCATGTCAAATTCAAAATTGAGGTGAGTCAGCTGTAGTTTATCCCATGCCTCTCACCATTATTTAGTTCCCTTGTGTCGCCTATGTTCTGCTCTGGATCAGATATTACTTAGATATTACCATAAACAGCAAAAGCAGCTAGAATCACCTAATGTTCCAATTTACATGGAATTGCACACTCATCCATGCCCATATTGGCTGCTTGTTATAATGTTATGTATATAAATGTTATTTATATAAACATTTAAATATGTGTGTTTTGTTACAGTACAGACATTATTGTATTTGGAACCACAAAGAATTTGAGTTTAGATTTCAATTTAACAAACGAGGGTGAACAGTCTTCCCTTACGAACCTGCTCTTGACATATCCAGATGTTCTCAAGTTCAACAAAATCTCAAAGGTAAATGTGTGGCAGTAAAGGAAGGAAATGGGAGCTGTGGAAGACACTTGCTATTTTGAACACAGTGAAAAAGTATTTAACAGATCTTTTCAGACTTGCAGATACATTGTAGGGGTGAAGATATGGAAGTGATCAAATCTTGAAACAAATTACCCAAAAACTGAAGAGCCGCTGCATACCAAAATAGGGCAGTTTCAGACACTTTATTTTGTTACTGTAATAACTCAAAAAGTATTTGACAGATTTTTTTTTTTTAACCTTGAAGGGTGAAAATCTAAAAGTGGTGTAATTGTGAGAGGCTAATAGCACTTTGGAGCAACAAAGGGTAGAGTGACTGCAGAAGACTCTATCCACTCTATTTGATCTTTTATGGATTATATTAACACTTCATAAACACATTATATGGATAAAACACTTCAGACAAATTGCCCCAAAGCTTATGCACCACTGCTCCATCCAGTACTTCTAGAAATTGTAGAGGTTGGGGTGTGGTAGGAGTAAGGGTTAAGGGGATATTGTACGCTGAATGTAACTGCAAAGATACATGCTGATTCCAGTGTCAAAGTGTCAGCATGATAGTATGGTACCAGTGTCAAAGCAGGATTATCATTAAAATGATTAACTGAAGCACTACACATTCCATGAATCATTTTTTTCTTTCATTTTATTCATAGAGCATGTTCAAAACAACAACACTTGACTTTGTGGTTTTTATAAATAGATGACTAAATGCATAAAATAAATCTGTGTATCTGTGTATTATCTGCATTGCAATGAAAGGAAATGTTACATATTTTGCAAATGGATCCTAAGGGAAGCATGTACAATACAGTTACAAGAGTAGGCCCAAGGATCAGTCCTTGGGCCGCCCCCTTAAATAAGATCAGCAGAGGAGGAGGAAAAATATAATGTTTTATTGAGATTCTTCCATCATTTGCATGTCATGTAATATTTTTTTTTATTATTTACAGAATGATGAGTCTGTAGTCTGTACAAATGAAGAGTCTCAATTACAGTGGTCTCAATTAAAGTGCAGAATTTCACATCCATTGCTGAAAAGCCTTGCTAAGGTAAACACCATACATCTTTTAAACTGTCTAATAAAGGAATATAATTTTTAGTTTATTGGTTTATAATAAAATACTATATGAATAATAAAACATGATTAATAATTATCTTTTATTTTTGCTCTGCAGGCAGTTTTCTCTATCTCTTGGCAGCCTGTTAAAGTAATATCGACAAAGACTCTCAATATCAGCTCTGCATTAACATGGTTAGAAATCTCCATGAAAATATCTGTTATATCTGTTATATATATATAAGAAAATATTAAGTCATAATATGTGATCAATATGATCTTTATGTTTTGTATTTAACTCACTGGCGTTTTAAATTTCTGATCCCTAAGTGAGAATAATGGCACTCAGGTTCTGGATAGAAAGAACTACACAGTAAGACTAAAGAAGGCCTTGAAACTTCAGTTAACTGGGTCAGTATGATTTTTCCTAGAATTTTTTTTGGGCAAAAACTCATTTTTAGGCCCAACTCTGTGCAGTTTACATTGTGGTGTTTTCTCTGTTATAGAAGGTTTGACCGTCCGGTACTGAATATTGCAGAAGACAAAAGAGGTGACGAACCATTCAAATTTACTTTTGAGGTATACTTCCTGTTGAGTCTGTCTGTCTGTCCATCTGTCTGTCATCACAAAGCTTTCGTATATATCTGCGCAACAAGAGCACTGCACAGTGCGGCAAACAGAGCCATGTGACATGGGCTGGGAAGAAAGACTTTATTCGGGGAGGGGGGGTGATATTGGTTTAAACATAAATGAAAGCTAGCCATCTCTGTATCAGCATAAGAGGATATGCACAAAATCCCAAGTCATCTGTGTCGGGTCATGGAAAGGCCTTCAGTGGGTTGTGCATGATCAGAGGAAACCAAACTCCTTCATCAGAATGCTGTCCTGCTGGATGAGTCCAAAATGATGTCATAAATGCTTCCGCCCATCATCTGGCTGGTTTCTGGTCATTCCCAGTGTGTCCTGCTTCACATTGCTCTTCTGTAGGCTACTGCTCAATCTTTGCTCTGTTCCTTCTATCCCCTTTCCCCACATTTCTGTGTGACTTCCAAGTTAGGGCCAGTGCTTGTGGTCAACCAATAAGCAAGTTTCTGGTTCCGGAAATAGTCTCTGGTTCCTGGGAAAGGTTCCTGTGGTGTGAACGCATCCTATGAGACTCTGACATCTCTGTTGTTACATTATGAGGCTTTGAAATCCTAAAGACTGCCCCCCACCCCCCATTTCCAGATTCAGTACATCTTTAGGTGGGCTGGTGTATAGCTGTGGGGGTTAGGGCTCTCTCTCTGTGTTGGAAAGATTATGGGTTCAAATCCCCCCAGCTGGCAGAGAAAGTATATCAATAATGGCTCTTGAGCAAAACTCTTAATCTTCACTGGGACGCTTGACTGATCCTAATCTCTGACCCCAAGGTGTCTGCTAAATAAATGTTACTGATGTAAGCAAGACTGTGGATATGGTACATACCTGTATGACTCGATATGTATCAATGCATATGCCTTTGATGTTACAGATCTTGGGAGAGAACAAGTACAATGCTGTAATCACAGTAACCATTAACATAATGCTCTCACCACCTAAGCTGAAAATCAAGATCCCTGTGTTGAAGGTATGCCTACTGTAAGCAGCACCTTAAAGGATGCCTTATCAATTCAAATCCCCTCTGAAATCCCACTGTTTTTCATTTTTACCCCCATGATGGTGTCTTTCAGGAAAACTGTACACAGAACTCTGTAAGTACCGTATCCTTCAAATCTTGTATTGATTTACATATATTTACATATATTTTGCAATTTCTTTGTAGTAATCCACACATCTTGAGAACTGCGGAGATAACAGTGTGTTACATTTACTTAAGGGCACTTCCATCCAGTGTATGGTCAGCAAGCTGCCAAAAGGCATTGTGGTTGAGGGCAGTGTCGAGATTTACGACAAAAAGGTAAGGTGCATCTGTATAAATGGTGCATAAAGTCCAGTGTCCTAAAAAAAATAATTTTAACTGAGAGTTATGTAGTAAATTACTGGCGACTGAAAATATTTATAACTTTTACATCAATATATTTTCTGACGGCAGACGTCTAACGTACAAGCCATGGCATCACTAAGCTTTGATCAGGAGGTGTATGAAGCAGAAGAAACGTATGAACCGGTAAAGTATGCAACATTGTAGACCGGGGTTCCCCATTTATTCTTCCCCTTGGGCTAGATTCCATTGACAACACAAGAGGGGTGCTGATTTTTGCCAACCGTGGGGGACCCTGATGTATACCATCACACCATGTAGACTTTTAAGACTGTGAAAAATATTAACTGCCCAGAGATTTGTGTCTCAATCAGGTCTATCTGACTATGACTATTAATAAGCTGGAGGTTGTGAGTTCCAGCAAGGCCATAGTAGGAGGTTCCATCGGAGGCATAATTCTTCTGGTCGTCATCGTCATCATCTTGTTCAAGGTGCCTTTTTTCCTTCTGTTCTTCCTTCCTTCTGTCCTTTCTAATCACACATTTAATATATTTCAATAATGAATATTGCTCATCTGTTGTGCTTTTCAGTGTGGCTTTTTCCGAAGACGTTACCAGGAGAGTCGGAATGCCCAAACTGAGTCTAATGATTTCCAATGTCAGGAAACAAACTAAAGATTGGACCAAGTACATAATGATAAACTTGCTTTTCATACCAGCAAGATTTTACTGAAATTATTTTTTAAAATAGTAAATAACAGAAATTGGCCAGAGACAGCAACTGTGGTTGATGTGGCTCCCCATTGGTTCTGTGAAGAGTTTTGAGTGTCTAGAAAAGTGCTATATAAATGTAACATTCATTTATTCATTCATTCATTCAGATGAGACTTCTAAAGCTGTAAGTTGCAGTGGTTTCCAGGTTAACATTTACTCAACAGAAACTGTATGGATCAGTCTCTGTCTAGTACTGTTCTGTCATTTCCCCGTCTGGCCAGCAGGTGGTGCTGGTCATCATTCTCCTTCCTCAGTGTTGTAGCCCCTTTCTGAAGCCCCTTTCAGTCCTTAGTGTGCGCCCCTGTTCCCTGATCCACCGCATGGCTGAATGGGCTAAGCATGTTTACTAGTTTATGATTGAATTTGTTGGTAATACGTAATTTTAATATGTTCTTACATTTTTAGTATAGGTCGTTGTTTTGTATCCTAGTTACTCCTACCTGTGTTTAGTTTTGTAGTAATGTCGCATAGCCTTTGTTCCTAGTCTTGTCTAGTGTCCACAGTGGTAATGAGTATGCATGTGCCTGCCTTTGCCTTTTTCTTTGCCAGCCATAGTGAGTATTGTTAATGTTAGTGCTGTGTGTCAGTCTCCTACATGCCATTCCTCACCACTGATTCTTCCTGTGTTTCCACTTAGTTACCCTGTGTTCTATCCCAACACTTTTAGGCCTTCTTTAACTCGGCTTCCTTTGTTTGACCTTTTGCAATCGTGTGTTTATTTGGTTGGTAACAGTTTAGTACAAATAATGTAGTATTAATTATTAATTAGCCACAAACTAAGTCTTAGTTACATACTGATCTCATGTTCGTTGATCATTAATAAATTGGGACACATCCTTTATCTCATATCTATGTAATCTATCTAATTTTGTTACTGTATCTGTTAATTCTGTAAACCTTTGTGAACTATTGAAGGAACCGATAATGAATAACGTGTCATTTGAAATTCTGATCTTATGTTTGTTCATCATTAATGAATTGTGATGCATCTTTCATCCCAAGCAGTTACTATATGAGTTGTTATATTGGTTAATTCTATAAATCTTTGTGAACTACTGAAGGAACTGCTAAGGAACCACTGAAGTAATGAGTAATGAATAACACAAGTGAAATACTGATCTGTTTGTTCATCGTTAATGAATCACGACACATCTTTCATCAAGTACCTACTATATTTGTTCATGATTTTACTTCGGTCGTAACTGAGTTACTACTAAGTTTGTACCCCCTCAAGTAAAGTGATACTATTCTGTTCAGGTTCCCTTAATAAAGCTCCTTCGATGTTACACATCACTATGGATCGTTCCTTCCTTCCTTCCTTCATACCTGTAACAGAAACTTAACTGTATTCCTAAGTTTATTAGCTTTCCTCCCAGTCTGCACAGTATATATATATGAATAATATAAATTATATACTATACACTATACATATATATATGATGTGTGTGTGATGAAATTTATTGATAAATACATAGATGTGTATGTGTGTGTCTTCTATTTTTACCTATTATATATGACAAGGGGTTAAGATAGTCCAGTCCAACAGAGACTGATATTGTTGTAATGTGAGACGTCGCAGCTGTCGCACTTCGCACGTGTGTATAAATGCTGCATTATTTATATTACACATCGTTATACTGCAACATCACCTAATCCTAATTTTTACCACAATTATCAGACATGTACCCCGTTGGGAATAGGATGGAAAAATGATTAATGGATGACACAGTTTTTATATCCATCATTTACTATAGTTCGCACAAAATGTTACGATCTAAACAAGATCCAAGTTTAAATATTACAATTAGTATGATAACTAATCATAGTTCATTGCTATAGTTCAATAGTATTTATTATATGATATCGGAGATTATAACAGGAGCGCACCACTTCTCCTGTGCTCCAAAGTGGGATTAAAAACGTCATTATGCAGTTTTACTTCGCGAGAGGCGGCTGTTAACAGGAATGGCTGGGACGGACTGGAGGGGCCTTTTCCTTTCTGCTTTTGATTATAAAACGGAAAAATACGTTATTGCAAAAAACAAGAAAGTCGGCGTCCTGTATAGATTTGTGCAGCTCGCAATCCTTGCATATATCGTCTGGTAAGCTGTCTGTTTTTCGCTTTGTACCACAGTTTTTTTCGCTTACACAATCGATACAAGGTATTTGTTCCCGTGCCTTGTAATAGTCAGGTTGAATATTACTTGAAAATTATGACGTGAGTAATAAATCGAAGAAATAGTAAGGTTTGCTACTTTAATGGACGCGCGTCGGTAGCGTGCCTCGGCTTGTTATTCATTGCTGTGCATTTTCATGAGAGGGTCCCAAAAATAAACACGAAAAGAAAGCCTTTTCTTTTAAACTATTCATAATCGAAATAAAGGCTGATTTCTTTTGCCTCTTAGGTAAGGGTAATTCGATCGGGGTGCTAATTCAGAATGTCATCTCCTCTCTGCTGTTTATGGTAACAGATCATCGAGTAGTTTTTATTTTTATCGAGCTCATGGAGTCGTATTGTATCGGGAGTACAAGTTTTAGTTAAGTTTGTTAAATTAAACCTTGATTATGTTTATGGTTCTGAGGGATTCAAGGAAAAATGTCAGCACACTTACAGATAACGGATCCTTCGTCCACATTTTAATATACTGAAATTGTATTACCGGTAAAGCGTAATCTCTTACGTAATGATAAGACTTCTAACATAATCATAAATAGCAATGGTACATTTGGTACATTCTTTTGATTTATTCTGTCGGAATATTTATCATGAAGTTTGATTTTATTTTGTTTATCTATTTTGTTTTACGGACAAGCCATTTTGTGAATTATTGGGGGTAGTGTTATTCTTCAATATAATAATATACTCTAGTATTAAATTGTTTGATTTTTAAAAATAAAATTCCTAAGGAAAATAAAAGTTAGAACATTGGTGTCTGATTGACGTAAACAAATGTTTACCTTCACTGTTTACAAAATGGCTGACTTAAAAAAAACTTCTAGATTAAATCCTCTACTGTATGTAGTAATTTTGGCATGTATTCAAATATTATAATTTATTATTAATCTATACATGACCCTTACCCCATACGAAGGCATCGCTGAGAGAAAGATGAGATTTTATACAGTACCCGTCAAAAGTCTGGACACACCTGCCTTTAATGTTATTTACCTTCAAGTAAAAGGTCTCAAGACAATGAAGTAATACATATCAAATATTGCAATGAATAGGACAAATGTTCAGTGTATGAAGTAGATCTTTTGCTTCAATGGCAGCATTGTAGACTCAGCATACTTTCAAACAGCTTCCAGATACCTGGAATGCTTCTCCAATAGTCCTGAAGGAGTTCTGGGCATAAGTTGGCTACCTTGCTCTTACTCTTCGACCCAACTCATCCCAAACATCTCTTTTGGGTTTCGGTCAGGGGATTTTGGGGACCAGGTCATCTACTATAGCACTCAATCTCTTCTTTAATCACTAGATAATACAGTATTTACATAACCCTGAAGTGTGCTTAGGATCATTATCTTATTGAAAAAATAAATGATTTTCAGCAGGTGTTTCCAGACTTTTGATTGGTGCTGAATATGAATATCTGGAAGTTTCAGCTGCAGTAAACCTGTACAGGTGGGTCTTCCTGACAAAGAAAGGCTACCAGGAAGTGGAGGAATCTATCCAGAGCTCAGTGATCACTAAACTTAAAGGTGTGATACTCACCAATACCACAGAGACGGGGGTGCATCTGTGGGGCCCAGAAGATTATGTCATTCCACCCCAGGTAAATGCATGAAAAGCTTATAAAAATGATAGTAAGACAAAATCAAACTAGGCTGCATGTAATAGTTTAATGAAATAACGTACAGCACATAATAATTACTATATTTAGGATAAAGATTCAAGCAAATTATTGTCATATGTATGGAGTCTACACAGTGAAATTCTTGGTTTGTTTGCTCTTACAGATGCTGCCAAAAACAATATTATAGTAGATAATATAGGATATAAAATATACATATACACCACAATAAAAATATTAATGATAAATATATTTAAGTAGCTAACAATGTAAAGCATGTACATACATAAAATATACATAATATACATATATTATTTGGGAATGTGCAGAGTAAAGTGGCTGGTGCTTATCAGTCCTGTAAAAGCCAGTGCAATTTACATTTTTACTTATTGACATAATATTTTATTGCCTGCTAACTTTTATAAATTGTAGCAGTCACATAATTTCTCTCTTGTCAGCATTGACTAATTCCAGCTAGCTACCTTTGCGTTCAAAATTCTGCTTTATGTGAAACATTTTAGATGTAACAGCTCTTATGAGCTTATTCTTTAGCTATTGTAAACTAGAACATTCACAGATAATGTTTTCTTTCTCAGCACATTTTGTTATTTAAAAGAAATCACAACTCAGCATTTTTCATTATTTAAAAGAAATCAATAAAAGTAGCAGTCTTTGAATGAAATTGATGTGTGTGTGTTTTCAGGGGGAGAAGGTCTTTTTCATCATTACAAACTTTATTGAGACACCAAAACAAGTGCTTGGATACTGTGCTGAGGTAAGAGAGGTTGAACGGGTATTTGGTAATGTTGACCTATTCTGCCATGGACACTAGTAAATTTCTCTCTCAGTGTTTGGTACTCATTGAAGTATAGTACAGTAGTTCTATGTGGTTTTAGTTAAAATACTGTACCACAGTTAAAATCAGCTCTTTATGTGATACGGGCTGTAGTCTTCGTTATTGTCAGTCACACTGCATGTTCTTCCTGTGTTTGAACACAATCGAAAAGCATGATTTGTTACTCAGAGGGTCTGATAGTGAGTGTGTACCTGCCATGGACATTCCTGTTCAGTGTCCTCCTCTTCCTGGGATAAGCTCCAGGCCCACTGCAACCTTTTACTGAATAAGATGGAAGTATCGATGGATGGATGACTGCTGTTCCGAAAGTAGAGTAGATCAGAAATGAGTCAGTAATGAGCAGCAAAAATTCAGTGCTTCAAGCCCTAGCTGACAAAGCTAGGTAAGCATTAAGTTTGCCAAAATGCAGATGGTAATAAAAAGATAGTGTTGCAGTCCTTGTTCTCTTTTTGGGCAACATGATTAATTGTTAAGTTCTCATTAAATGCGAAAGAATCTTAAGGATCTTAAGGAAGCCCGTCATGAGGCACTCCTGAAACTACAGTGGCTGAAAAATACAAACTAAAATAGCATTGCCTTTTCAGTGAGTTCTCCCAATATTTGTACTTAGATGTTTGAAAAAACACTCATGTCCTTATTGCAAGAACTTTATTTCCCACCATTTAAGTCAGTTGGTCTTTTTAGCAAACGAAAAGTATTGATGATATATCATTTACATTACATTTATGGCATTTCACTGACACCCTTATCCAGAGTGACTTACAGTACAATCTCCCTGGAGCGGGGCCCCGCAGAAAAGATCAGCGGGGTCCTTTCATACAGGGACCCACTGGTGTTGGGTGGGAATTGAATTAGCACCCTCTTGGTCCATAACCGGAACCTCATACCACTAGGCCACCACCATCCCTATCAATGCTTTACTGGCACCCTCGCTAAGAATGGACCATGAGAGCACAAATTTTACATGCAGGTGAAGTGGTAAGATAGCCTGCATAATCGTTTCATGGTCAAGGAGTTGCCACAGAACTTCAGCTTGCAGAAAGGTTTCCTTTTGGGTAGGCCTTTTTTTGGACCGTGCCAACTGATGAGTTCTTTCCTAACATGGGGCTGTAGTCATAAGGTAGCTTGGCACAACTCTAGCATATTTTCCACCCTGGACTAGAGTCTGTATATACAGAAGTAATTTCAAGTGTAAACTGTTTTATTTCCCTGCGGATTCTTTTGTGCATTATTGGCGTGCAATGAAATGCTTTAAACAAGACAAAGTGCAGTGCCTTAGGATGTTTATAAGCCATTTCACTCAAAAACTGTGTTGAATGCTAACTAGCCTTTAAAGCAAAGAAAACTTTAACTGATCAATAACATGGATGCTTTTATTTACGTAGAGTTCCAAGGTCCCAGATGGCCGCTGTACCAAGAATGCAGACTGCACAGAAGGAGAGATGGTGGTGGCTGGGCATGGTAACAATTAGAGAACAGCAGAATTACTGATGCAGGAACCTGCTCGTGTTTGAAATACAAAGTTTGAATAAAAATACCACGGCAAATTATAAATATAAGTTCATATACATTAATGTTATTTTATTTTTATACACTGATCAGCTTTAACGTTAAAACCACCTGCCTCATGCTGTGTAGGTCCCCCTGGTACTGCCAGAACTGCCCTGACCCATCAAGGTGTGGTCCCCACCTCAGATGGTGTCTTGTGGTATCTGGCACCAAGACATTAGCAGCAGATCCTTTAAATCCTGTAAGAGGTGGGGTCTGCATGAACTGAACTTGTTTGTGCAGCACATACCACAGATCTGGGGAATTAGAGACCAAGTCAATACATTGAACTCTTTTTCATGTTCCTCAAACAAATTAGGACCACTATTGTTCCTAATTTATATAAATGATATAGACACTAATATATACAGCAAACTGGTGAAATTTGCAGA
>JAODKM010000035.1:16220037-16231524 GCA_026780845.1 Petrocephalus sullivani | reverse complement strand
TTTCCTCTGTTTTTTAGCGGATGTGACGTCACTCCGCGCGCCGAGCTCCGATCTTCGAGAGTAAAGGAACGCACGATTAGATCACCCTAGATCAGAGTTACTGGTTAAAAAAAAAAAATTATGAATGAGATGAACCTTGAATGTTTTTTAGCATTCATAAAGTGCAAACATGCTTAAAATTGTCTAAACTGTTTTTTTTATAGACAATATGACAATGTCTATTAAC
This sequence comes from Petrocephalus sullivani, assembly GCA_026780845.1. Taxonomy (NCBI): domain Eukaryota; kingdom Metazoa; phylum Chordata; class Actinopteri; order Osteoglossiformes; family Mormyridae; genus Petrocephalus; species Petrocephalus sullivani. Next base: position 16,231,298 of record JAODKM010000035.1, on the reverse strand, counting down.
ATCAAAATTGTTTCACTTGCAGAAATGTGATTAAGTCATGTTCCTTATTTTAAAACTTGGAGCAAAACAGCTTCCAAATACTATTAGTCTCATTATTTTATGTGAATTGGTAGTTAATGACAAAAAATTATTAATCCGTATTAGACAAGAATATATTTAATAAATAAATAAATAAAAATGAGTTTTACAGGTGCACAAAGAACACTGATGTTGCACATATACTCTGCGCTAGACTGAAAAAAAACATCTATCAAGGGTGAAAAAAGTAATTACTCAAGTGTACTCTGTAACAGATGTAAAAACTAATATGAGTGTAAAACGAATTGACATAAGTGTCATATATACTAGGTATATATTAAACCGACTATCGTGGGTGGAAAAAAAGTTACAGAAATGTAATGTACTTCGGGGTATAAAAACGACTCACTTTAATGTAAAAAAATTAAATGAATAGTCTTAGTTAAATTTAAAACGAAGTCCGACAAATTGTGGCTCAGAGGCAATTGCACACTGGGCCTTTTGTTGTTTTTACTGCTCAAATGAAGAAAGCCAAGTAACGCTTCACTAGGGTTTATTCTACCAGTTCAAAACACAGCACTTAAAATGACAAGTATTTCGATGTCGCTACCATCCAGGTAACCCGACACGACTTAATAACCCTGCTAAACGACACCTTTTCTAAACTGGAGTCCATCCATTCCGCTATGGACACTCGAGATGGACCAACGGACCACGCTGTTATCAAATATGTTTATAATTAACGGCGGATTGGTTTTCCTCCATCAACTGAAGCAGCAGCAGGAGACTTTTTCCACAATATCAGCTCCCAGAACGCCATATGATCTTTTGGGATTTTTATTGCTTGTTTATCAAAATTGCGTTTCTTTTAAATCCCGTTTAAAACACGCAGAATGTTCACGATCGAACAGGCCTGTAGCCATAAATAAGTTTCTAGGGCGTTATAAACTCAGGTTTGTTACCAGCGATAGTAACGATATCTCGGAATGGCTTCAAAGCCCTCGTTTCGGTACACGGCTACGTGCCTACGGTCGGCTCTTCTGCTCCTTTGCTCGCATGTAATTGCATCGGTGCATGAAATCTAAACTGTAAGCTGTAATATTGGAACACCCCCCTCAAAAAAAAGAAATTTCAGGTTAAAAAAAATAAAAATTCTTCGGTTAACATGACTTTCGAACGTTCGATACTTCATCGTAACTTAAGTGAATGACCCTCGAAAAGAAACTGCCGCATTCCCGGTCGCTGCTCCTTTTTAACATACCAAACAGAGGCAGTCGTCTGTATATATGAGAGGGGAAAACAGGATTACCTGAAACGACGAGGGCTTCATTTGGTCCGACAGTATGACAGTTACCCATTCCTTTATGATTTAGATTTTCAGGACAGACAGGCGAAGTTCCCTCCGACTACTGGCCGCCGGTTCCCTCCTGACCGCTCACTCCCCCAGGACCAAACGGCACCCCTCCAGCCACTGGCGGCGCGGCGCCCCGCCCCGCATTCTGCTTCTTTTTTGCTGGTTAACCGCACTGACTCCTAAGCGGGACGCTCTCTGTCGCCGCCACACGTCGCGGAGGGCGCATCGACCGCCCCCCCGCTTTAAATTTGCAGAAATAAGTCGTTCTCAGAACTGCAGTAAAATATTGTTGGCAAAACAGCTATTGTGTCAGTCACCTCTATCCGTTGTTCACTTCTATCTATATTTAATTTTTATTTTATGAGCGGTTATCAGGGTTGCCAACTTTAGTCGGCAAGCCAGCATGAGATTTTTAATTCAAGCTAAGTCTGCACACAAATTTACATGCATGTCACAGTTTTATTGCCTTGTAAATAGTCTGTAGAGTTTGCAAACTAACCAACGCATTTAATGTAGCTAACTTTAGGTAGATAATGGAATAATATACATTTTACGTAAGATTTCTTGTATGAGCGTGAGAATCTGAAAGCGCGAGTTGGCAACCCCAGGGGTACAGAAAATGGATGGATGGAGTTATATTTAATAAACGAATGACTGTTCTCCAACACACTGCCAATGTGTCTATATACGTATTTAACCCTGTCCCAGTTACTAGATGTCGCAATCTCATCCCGACAAATATGCATAGGATTCAACAGACTGAACTGGTCATAACTAGTCTATCAGGAAAGCATACATTTTCGGATAAAAAAATACGTATTCACCAACGAAATGCATCTTAAAATATGTACTTTAATAAATTTATTTAAAATTAGGGTGAGATACATAATATTTCGATGCAACATAAGCCAGGGGTAGTCAGCTGTTGCCCTGACAAGGATTAAACCAGTTACATTAATAGAAAATAATTCAAATGCAGTCCCAGCTGTGCACTTTCTTCAGGTTTCCAGCATCTATGAAGTCCTGGTTCCTCCCAATATATGAAAAATATCAAAGGTTGTGTGTTTATGCTATTCAATGCCATTCAATCTATGGTTCTGCTGTGAATGCAGGCCGCATGAAGCATATTCCTATTTATACCTAATAGATTCCAGGATCACCATAGTTCCAAATGGACAAAATGGATGGATGTGTATACATTTTATACCATTTCAAACAACAATACAAGACAAATGTCAAAGTAAATTTATAACTCAAAAACTCAAGCTGAGAAACGTAGAAAAAACAAGCAGTGAAAATAATCCCCCTCTCATTTCGACTGAGCCTGAATTCTTCTTCTTATGTGTATGTATGTGTATATTATATATATATGATATAACAAGCGTACCCCATAAAAATTCAAGTTTCATTAGAGCAACATAGTAAAAGCTAGGACATTTATTCAAACATCTTTTTAACCCTATGCGTGTAAATCCCACCACCATGCAACTGATTTCACATTGTGTGGCCAATACATATTTTTATAAAAAGTTTGAGGAAACACCTTAATTGTTCGACACATTCCGGCTACACTCTGAATAACTATTTAAATATTACCCATTACACTATGATTTAGATTAAGGCAATTTCTCACCCATGAACTTTCCTAAACAAATTATCTCTAGAAGTGCCAGCAGGATACTGATTGATGCCACTCTTGACAGCTTGACACCTGCTAGGAGACTTGCTCTACAGGTCTCAATTGAATGTCTCCAACCTGGATACAAGAGAGAATTATAAATAAACAAAAATAACAAAAAACACCTTCCAAAAACTGCTAGAAACAACTATCCATTTAACCCATTGTCTTTCTCATACACTCCAAAAAATGATTGTTAGGCAGCCCTCTTTTAACAGAAATCATCAAAAATTATTTTCTTAGTTTCTCAAAATAAGTAGTGCCAAACATGCAAAGGATGCACCCGCATACACAAACATGCCAACATCTACTATGTCACTACTACATACCTGCACATGAGGGGGGACACTGAGGACATATGTGACTGCACTGGCGATATCTTGAGCCTTTAAACACTGCAGGAGAGAGAACGCACATGCAAAGCTTTTACAGGAAGCACAGGTCATGTATGAATGTACATATGGATGTCTAACACTTTTAAAATCTAATCTTTTTTAAAGACTATTTTGGATTTCCAAAAAAATTCTTAACTTCATTATCATGCATAATCCACCCATGCTTGTGACCCATGGTTCCTGTTTTGTTGCGCTTAGACTTCATGTGGTTAATGTTAATCTAAGTGAATTAATGACAAACATCACATATCCATTTTAGTGAAAATGCAATTCATGTGACCTCAGGTGCCTCTCTTGTATCCAAGCGACCTGGGTTCCCCTAAGCATGGGAGTGCACGGATCATTACCAAAAGAGCTTATTGGCACTCTTACCTTTATACTCTCATATACAGCAGCTGCCCTCTCTGGGGTCCCGTCATAAAGCCTAAAAGCAAACTCAGTCTCCACCAAGCCAGGCGAGATACACTGCAAAAGTGTGTATATAAAAAAAATAACATTTAAAAGGCATCTCATTTCATCGGAAGGTAAAGTCGAGCTGTTCTTACATTTCTATGTTTATAGTAATAAAAGGTACAAAAATCCCCTTCACAAGTCCAATTAAATAGCTATGACCGCTCCACAACTCAGGTTCTAGCAAGCTGTAGAGATGCACCAAGTGGGGGTTCTTCCACAGCACAGGACTCAGCATGGGTTCTACCTGCTCATACCGTGGCCCTGATGTGAGTCTTGGCCTCGCGCAGCTCCTGCCTAAGGCCCTCGGTCAACGCAGTCACTGCATACTTGGTGGCTGAGTAGAAGTGGACGTCAGCATTGGGCACAACCCTGTGTCCGCACATGCTGTGCGGTAGGGGTAACGCAATGCACAAGAAAACAAAGATTAATTATTTCCCCCAGAAATCAAGTAAAATTTTGTGATTGCTCAGTTTCAGAGGACAACATATGCCAGAGCTATTCAAATCACGGTCCTCAAGGGCCGAGCCCAGCTGATTTTCCAGCTTTCCTTTACTGCTCAGCCAGGTGTGAAGCCTCCAGCCAATCAGAATCAGTAATTATTAAACAAACTACCTGGAAGGACTAAAACAAGGCCTGAATTTGGAATCAAGGTCCAGATTTGAAGTGTGATATATGCAAATCTGTAACTGGATAACAGAAACTCCTGAAAAGGCTACATGGTTCAGATAAGATAAGTTATTCATGCATTAGGATTCTCTCAGATAGATTTTTTTTGTTTTGGAAGAACAAAATAAACTTAGGGAATTTAACAAAAATCATTACATGCTTGTTGTTCTTATTTTCCTTCTGAACTGACAAAACATTGATTTAATAATGGGGGATCAAACTGTACCTGTTAATGTTGATGATGTGGCCATCATCGATGTTCCTCTCCTTCATCGACTGACAGGCCTCACGTGTGCATATCGACAGGGCAAGGATGTTTATCTGGAAGAGAACACCCACTGAATAGGCCGTGGTCAGACAGAGCAGCTCGCAATAGGAAGGGTTTTTTTAGCCTTATCTATTAGGATGTTGTTCCAGTTTGACCAGAATTGTCAGTATTATATCATGAATAGCATGTACATTAACAGACATTGACAAGTTACATTCCTGAGCTCTTCAAGCAACAGTGTCACCACCATCCCATTTCCCTGGCTTGTGTTTTTCACCTGTGTGCTGTTACCCAGAACAATTTTCCCAGTTATACTAGGGGGTCCGAGCTGCAACTGAATGATATGGCTAGTAATAAGATTATAACTACTGAAAAGAAAAAGAATACCTGATAAGACATTGTTTAGCCTGCATGTCGATTTACAGCAGTCCAAAGTAACAAAGTAAGCCGTCAGGCACTCACAAGAAATGCTCAAAAAGTGTGGGCAGAAAACCCACTATGTAAGTATCCGGGGCATAGCTAAAGAATATTTAATTCAGTAATGTAGTTTGTTTAATTATTGTAGCTCAATATAATTCATTTAGCATTATTTTTTCTAAATTAAAAAAGAGGAGGTCAGTTGGGAAGGTGGACATTTGCAAACTGACCAGAGAAACAGGTGTGTAGTATTAGTGTGATGTGGGCTGCAGTAGATATGCACAGTAGGGGATGGTTGGGACGGCTTACATCAATCATTGCCCTCCAGCCTTCAGTCCTGCCACTCAGTAACTTCTCCGCGCAGGCCAAGCCGGCATTGTTGATGCACACGTCTACACCCTGGTGAAGAGTCTTGATAGCAGAAAACATGGACAGTATCTCCTCTTCAATGGACAGATCACATTTGTAAGGGAAGAGGGTGCCTTGGAATCCTGCACTCTGACACTCCGCTGCCAGTTTCTAAAGAAGTCAGAAAAGTTGCTTTTTATATTTGCTAAATAATTCCCATAACAGCTATTTTATGACCTCCCAACTGCAAATAAAAATCTTTATAATCCTAAATGGTCTAGAACCAAGACTTTGAAGTGGGGCTGGCCAATAAATATGATTATGATTTAAAGTACGATTTTCACTTCTAACAATTATTTTATCTAGATAAAACGACGTCGTGCCGCGTTCCGCGATGCTGTTTTGTCTTGTGTTATAAATCCAGCGCATCCCTTTCCAGCCCCTTCCTGTTTCTGAGTTTAATTGTAGAGTTCAAGGAAATCTACTGTTAGAAAGACGTTTTTTTCTAAATCTGTTATTACTGCTTTATGTTTTTACTTGTGGAATATGATACAAAAGATACTGAAACCGATCCAATAAGCCGATCACATTTTTATTTAATTTTAATATATTTTAGAAATGTTTTAAGGGGAAATGGTAATCCGCATAAAATGCTTAATTCAATATAACTAAGGGCAGATTGGATTATTAATAGCCTGGTTGTTATTCGGAGGTGGTGACGTCACGCACAGCCACAGCGTTCCCCAGAAATGCGTTTTACTCTATTAACTGATACGTAACAATACTTTCAAGCAGTGTAGGCAAACAGAGTACTAGCTACGCATGTAACTCCCATAAAATGCACAGTGAAGAAGGTAAAAGACACCATGAACGCGCAACAGCTGCGAAGATCTGCGAGCGACCTAGCAAACTAGCTAATCTTAGCTAACTAGCTAGCCAAAGCATTACGCCTCGGCTCGCCGCGGGCTTACGTCATACTTCGACAGCAGTCCTCGTATTCGGTGATATTCCTATATAGCCAAACTGTTGCCCATTTGTTTAAAAAATACGAAGAATTAACCTCAATTTTATCCACGTTCCTGGCACATCCAACCACCTTCATGCCGCGCTGCACTAGCTCCCGGGCTACAGCCGCTCCGATTCCCACCGAGGCTCCGGTCACCAGAGCTACTCTGCCTTTCCAGCGCTCCATTTGTTCAAGAAATGCACAGATAAGATGTCTGGAAATTCACTTATTATCTATACGTCAATGAAACTGACTCTTCTTGAACTAGCTAGGGTCAGTCACAACCAGCCCCCAAGTACTTTCACATTCACCGTATTCAATCGAAGGCAACGCAAAGAAATCCCCGCCCACTCGCTAAATATTAAACATAAAACAGCACGAAGTTCGTTGTTTTTTTGTCCCAAGTTATTCAGTATTTCATACAACGTAGGCACTTATTGCGCAGTTCGCAGTCAAAACTAAACTACTGTATATGAAATGATAAAAAGAAATAGCTACAGTACCAAGTCTGGACATACTGATACTTTTTCATTCCCAGGGAGCTCCAAATGCTTGCTCTTTATACTTTGGTCTCAGTTTTAGCTACATCAATCACTTTATAGTAAAAGGCCTCAAGGCAATGAAGTAATACATATCAAATATTGCAAGGACCAGAGGAAATGTTCAGCATCACAAAATTTCTCAAATTTCTCAAAAGCCTTTCAAGACAACCCCTTTTGCTTATATGACAGTGTTGCAGATTTTGCATTCTTTTAGTCAGCTTCCAGATATGTTGTGATGTTTCAGCAATAGACCCGAAGGAGATTCCACAAGTTCTGGACACACAGTTGGCTACCTTGCTTTCTTATCCCGCTGATCCCGAAACCAGCTCTATAAGGGGATTTTGGGGGCCAGTTCATCTGTTGTAGCACTCCATCTCTTTCCTTGATATAGTATTTGCATAACCCATCAGCAGGACTGGTATTTGCTCCTATGGGCAAGGAGGAACAGGAAGAGCGCTGCCAGAGCCCTACAAAATTACCTTCAGCATGCCACTGGTGTGCATGTCTCTGGCCAAACAATCAGAAACAAACTTTATGAGGGTGGCCTGAGGACCTGACATCCTCCTATGGGCCCCGTGCACACTGCCCAGCACCGTGGAGCTTAATTGGCATTTGCCATAGAATACCAGAATTCGCAGTCTGCCACTGCCACCCTGTGCTTTTCACAGATAAGAGCAGGTTCACCCTGAGCACATGTGACAGATATGAAAGGGTCTGGAGAAGCTGTGGAGAACCTTATGCCGTCTGTAACATCGTTCAGCATGACCGGTTTGATGGTGGGTCAGTGATGGTCTGGCGTGGCATATCCATGGAAGGACGCACAGACCTCTACAGGCTAGAAAACGGCACCTTGACTGCCATTAGGTATCGGGATGAAATCCTTGGACCCATTGTCAGACCTTACACTGGTGCAGTGGGTCCTGGGTTCCTTCTGGTGCACAACAATGCCGGGGCTCATGTGGCATGAGTATGCAGGCAGTTCCTGGAGGATGAAGGAATTCATACTGGCCCTCACGCTTGCCTGACCCAAATCCAATAGAACACCTCTGGGACATTATGTTTCGGTCCATCTGACGCAAACAGGTTGCACCTCAGACTGTCCAGGAGCTCAGTGATGCCCTAGTCCAGATCTGGGAGCAGATCCCCCAGGACACCATCTGTCATCTCATTAGGAATCTCAGTGTTGTCAGGCATGCATACAAGCATGTGGGGACCATACAAACTACTATGTACGATTTTGAGTTGCAAAATGGACTGGCCTGCCACATCATTTTCTCACTTTGATTTTTGGGGTGTCTTTGAATTCAGCCCTTTGAAGGTTAATAATTATAATTTCCATCAAACAATGTGGCATCATTTCATTCCTAACACATTACCCAGTCAATATCAGTGTTGATATACAGTATGATTTTTTCCCCATTGAGTCGTTTTTCCTTTAAATTTTTGAGCAGTGTTTAAGTTAATGTTTGTAAAACATAAAATCTTTTTCCATTTTTATTGTTCAACAACTTAAATGTTGAAGTCTAGGCAAGCATGCCACAAGGGGAATTACACAACTGCATGCTTTTACTTATGCATAATCACCAGATGAATGGTAAAATTGTCTATCCACTCTAGGGTGTTCAGTGCCCCCAGTTCTCATGTATAGCAGTTTCCCTTTGGCAAAACCAATAAACATGAACAAATTTACTCCTCTACCCTTCCTCCAAATGCATATATATATATATATATATATATATATATATACATATATACACACACACATACTTTTGAAATAATTTCAGCATGCTTCCACCAACAGACGTTAAAGATTGGCTAACTGAATCAGGCTCTTCCTCTTTTCTTAGCTGTGACATTGTTATCCTCATTATCATGTCTGACTTTGTTTCTGCTTCCTCTACTCCTCTATAAGATAAAACATTAGACTGTTACTAGTAACTGTCAATACTACCTGTTTTCTCCCACCAGCCACAATTGTGACCACATTTTTGAATTTTTTTAAAATTCTAAAACAGTGGCTGTTGCCTGTAAAAGACTTACAAAAATGAAAGTAGAGGATGGCTTGATGGTATATAAGCAATATCATGCCACTACATTCAAGCGCGAGTGACATACTGTTTCCCTGTAGTACTACACCCTATGGTACTACACATAAATTCAAATACAAAAAAATAAATAATATTAACAACAAAATACATTATAATACAATATGAAAGTATACAAAGCCATGTTTTGATTTAGTGTGTGTAGTGTGTAGTGCAAATTTGCAGAGTACTGTGCAAGTGTAATAAAAGAAAAGACTAACAGATAATAAACCACAGCATCACTGAATGCTGGTTGTAGGGGGTGGGGTTTGATGAGGGTGATGGCAGTCTTTGAGGTTGGGGGGGTGACTAGTCGGGGCAGTGTTAGTTGTTGGGGCTCAGTCACTGCCAGGTTATGGAGGATATGGAGAAGCCTGATTCCTGGCAGTGATGGTTCAGATGCCCTAGAACCTTCTACCTGATGGCAGAGGCATGAGCAGCCCATGGGTTGGGTAGGAGGGGTCTGTCACCATGTGGCAGATGATTCCTCTACAGTTCAGTGATGGGTGAGACTACAGCCACGATGATCCTCACTACTGTCCTCACTGTTCTCTTGATGGTCCCTCTGTAAAATGTGGTGAGGATGGGAGGAGGGAAGCTGGTTTCCTTCAGCCTCCATAGGAAGCAAAGACACTGCTGAAGTTTCTTGGTGATGTAGGTAGTATGCAGGGTCCAGAACAGGTTGTCTGCCACAGGCATTCCCAGGAACTTCACACTGCTGACTGTCTCGACAGTAAAGTCTTAGACTCCGCCTGGAAAAACATCTCAGGCTCTATTGCCCCCCGCTGCACTCCCTGCTGGTGGGTGAGGCCCCCGGCTTCTGATGCGTTGGCGGTTCTCGATGTCCGGGGCTGGGTGCACTGGTGTGTGCTGGCTCACTCTCGGCAGTTGACTAGTGGGGCCTGACCCCTCCGGCTCCCCACACACTCTACTAGGCATTCACATGGAGAAACCTTATGAACACCTGCGCGCTGACACACACAGGTGTGCACACAGGTGCTGACACACACAGGTGTGCACACAGGTGCTGACACACACAGGTGCTGACACACACAGGTGTGCACACACGTGCTCACGGACACACACTGTTGTGATCGGCTGTTACTTCTGGGCATGTGTTGTAAAGCTGGTTGTGTGTGCTGTTCAACAACATTCAACGTTTGATGGTCGTTGTGATTAGTACAGATGTTGTATGTTATCTTTCTTTCATCAGCAGACATGGAAGCAGATCATCTATTTTATTTTTTCTCTCTTTTTTTTCTCTCCTCTCTCTTCCTCTCTCTCTTTCCCCCTTCCTCTCCTGTGTTTCCACCCCTCTCTCTCCCTCCCTCTCTTGAAGTAAATAAAAACTAAATAAATAACTAAATAAATAAATAAAAACAAACAGATAATAATAAATAAATAAAGAAATAAAATAAAATAATAATGATAATAAAAAAAAATACAAATAAAGTAGTCCTCCGTAGAGGGGGGGTGGTGGAGGGACCCCCTCCAAGGAACATCGAGCAGCAGGATTCTTCCTGAAATCTCTTTTGTCTTCTCAACATTGAAAGACTGGTTGTTGTCCGGATGCCAGGCCAGCAGATATATGACCTCTGCTCTGCATGCAGATTCATTGTTGTTTTTGATGAGCCCCACCATTGTTGTATCATCTGCGAATTTGGTGATGTGGTTTTAGGTGTGTTGAGCAGCAGTCATGCATCAGCTGAGTAAACAGCAGTGGGCACCTATGCTCAGCGTGACGACCCTGGAGGTGTTGCTTCCTAAAGAGACAAAATGTCAGTCAGGAAGTCCAACATCCTGTTACAAATGGCGCTTTTCCACTGCATAGTACGGCATGACACGGTTCAGTTCAGCTCACTTTTGGGGGGTTTTCCATTGGGAACAGTACCTGGTACCTGGTCCTCTTTTTAGTACCACCTCAGCCGAGGTTCCAAGCGTACCGAACCGTTACTAAAACGTGACGTGTAAACTCTACTGGTCACTGATTGGCCGGAGAAAATCGTCATTACTGCGTCACTGAACTTGCGAC
>JAODKM010000035.1:16191547-16204423 GCA_026780845.1 Petrocephalus sullivani | reverse complement strand
TCTCACCAAGGAATTGTATAATCTCAGCATTACCTCCCTTGACTTAAACTCCACACACCTAGAGATATACCCCAATGGTTGCACACAACAAATATCAGTGAGACCTACTGTTTTTATCCACTTTTAACTTTAGTATTTGGTATGTCCACCTTTTGCAGCAATTACAGCAGCACATCTCTCTGGCAGAGTGTCAGTATATTTCCTGAGAACTTCAACACTAATAATCCCATGCCTTCTGCAACTCAAGCCAATGGCTTTCTTTTAAATGTACAATAGATCTGTCCAGTATCTGTATATATATGTGCCTTTGACATCTTGCAGAAAAACCACCCTGTTTTTTTCAGCGTAGTAGGGCTCACCATTCCCCTCCCCCACACTTCCTCATCCTCATGCTCTGCTACACTCTGAGGTCAGGGTTGTCTAGACAACGAGCGGCATATCTCACTCGGAGCAGGGCAAGTTTCTGCTGTGGCTGGCGAAGCACTAGCAACTGGCTCTGTGCAGCTTCCTGTCAGCAAAGTGAAAATAACACATCAGTGCACCGTTTACAAGACAGTCAAACGTCTTCTGTTCAAAGCCTCAATATATCTGAGGAATGTTATTATTATTAGTATTATTATTATTATTACCACCCATATATATGTGTGTGTGGGTGTAATAAACACGAAATAAAGAAAATTCCACAAACAATATAAATAACTTTTTGTGATTACACACCATAAATATCATAAAATTGTGTGTCTTCTGATGGTTCAAACCAAGTAATATGACTTTCATATCATGTTAATCATAATGGGTGATGAAGTGGCGGAGCTCTGTGTGTGATGTTTCTCAAAATACAAGTAGCTAAGTGCAGTTTTACCGTTATCATCCGTCATATCGAAACATCTGCAAATAAAAACATTAAAAATGACTGATGTGGGTAAAGGTAGCCGCGCATTGAAGCATGTAGACATACTAGCCATGCTTGAGTTGCAAGACATCTGCTGTATAAGTGCAATATGCAGATTTTTAAATGCTAATTGGTTACACTTTAACAATGTCTCACTTTTCCTGGTTCCAGTGCAATTTTCTATTCTATAAAGACAAGTGCAAGTGAAGACACATTTAAATGTTCACATGGCATCAAATCTGTCCCATATTGTTAGACTAAAATATAGATTAGAGCAGTTTTGAGTAGAAGTTTATGGGGTTCATAGAAAAGCACAGTGGAAAATCTATTGACATAAATATTTTGTGGATCACCTCATTGCTTCAGTCTAATATTAAAGTTAAATACACTGTCTGAAATAATCTTTCATATTATTGCATCCCTTGCATAGACTGAACTTGATAGATGTGATGAAAACCTAGCTCTTTGCTTACAAAACAAAGGGTGCAATCTGTATTTATTTATTTGGCAGATGATTTGATCAGTCCTTGAAGCAATTGGGGTTTATGGGCTATACTCAAGTGGTCAGAGGTCAAATTATACTGCTGACCATGATATTTGGACCAGAAACCTTTCGATCACAGGCAAATAGTTTTAACCCCCTGAGCTGCACACTTCTACAAGTATTTTTCCATATGCTTCTGGTGGGTCTCATCCAAACCATCGTTCCACCTTCCATATTACTTGTACAGGGTCACAGTGACCTCATAAACCAGATTATTAAACCATTATTAAGATTATTGCAACTAACAAGCCATTGCACATAAACATTTGATTAGAGAAGGTAGATTGAATGGGGCCTAATATGAAAGCATGTTTCTGAGCCCCTTGGAGGCAATGACCATCCTCACTCACAATTCCTTCACAGTTTTTTTATTTATTTAAATTTTTCAACCCATTAACAACAATAAGGTTGGCTGAAGCTGCCGTTCACTGAACATGGTGAACACCACACCCATTGGATGTCTTCTGAGTGCAAGCGCGAGGCCTTCTTCCTGTGGTTTACACCACGTGACGATGAGCTAAAAAGGAGGAGACCTCTCTCTTACGGGCCTGTTTCTTTGACAACCTCGAGTGGAAGCTGGTAAGATTGTTAGGTAAACTTTCCCTCCTTGAAAAGAAATTAACAAATAACTGAGAAATGCATATATTGCACTTGTTTTGAATCTTAAGGTAGATATAAGGTATTAATTAAAAAAAATAATAATTATTTGACATTTAATGATAAAAACAATAAATTAAACTGAATATTGTTACATTATGCTTTCTCATTTTTTTCATTTTAGTTGGTAAGTCTATAATCTAAACTGTAGCAATTTACTTTGACTTATTTTTACTTTGCTCTTAAAATGATTGTGCTTCCATATTGTATAATAGATTTCTGGTCTTCGCCTGAAGCGAAGCGGAAATGTAGTAATATTAATGTTCTAAAATGTAATTTCTTTAGTCTGGTATAAGTTGAATAGTACACATTTGTGTCAACTTTTTTAAATAGATAAATATATGTATTTGATATCTATAACAGCTAATTGTATTAGTATTAAGTACAAAATAAATAAATAAATGTTAAATTCTCATACACCACAAAATGACTTCTTTGTCCAGTACAGGGTTTCATACTGTCTTCATCATCAGGAAGTTTAATGTTTATAATAAATGAATGTTATTTTGTGTAAAATGAAGACTTTAGACATCAATGAAAGTACTATATGAACAGCTCTCCAGTATAACTTAATTTGTCTTTTATAGAATCATTCCATACTTTTGTATTAGATTCATTTTTTTAACATGTAAAAAACTGGTTGTGTCTAAAATTTTAATAATTTGAACAGGCCTGATTGAAGTACTTCAGAATTTTTAAAACTGGGTCCTTATTTAATGATATGTACAATTGTTACTGGTAAAATAATGCTTAAAAAAAGTCTTATATGAGCTTTGTTGGAATTTTCTGTTGTTTAGTTTTATTTCATTTTCAGACCGTGACATTCTTTTGGGGATGATATATGTAAAAGTTGGGGGGTGTTAATGGTGTGATGTTTCAGAGAGTGACTGCAACTCAAGAATGTAGATCAAGAAATGAACATCGCCACCTGGTGGAAGAAGACTCTGGAGATACAGTGCAGTCATCCATAAAGTAGAAAGCAGTACTAAACTCCGCTGCACAGTGTAGTGTTTCCTACTTTATGGATGAGTGTACTGTTGGCTTCTGTGGAAACCGGACCAGGAATTAAACATCAGTGAAGTTTGTTTTTGTTTACTAGTTTATATGTACTAGTTTATTTACTGTTCATCATTTTCTGCAATTTGTCATAGTGAATTTTCTTGTATGTAATTAAGGCGATATTTTTTTTACTTAAAATCTGAAATATATTCACATTTTCTGTACCAAATAAAAACATAATCTGCAGAATCATGTCATTTTTGCATTTATTTTATATTTTAGGACCCATTCCCATATTATGATTTTGATTGTAAGCAGTTAATTACATTGGAGGGTAACATTAAGGCTGAACACTTTAAACCTTTGAACCTCCATATGATCAATTTAAACTGATGTAAACTAAACCACACAAAGCTAATGCTGCCATAAAGCAACACTGAGCACTGCTAACTCCTCTTTGCATAATATTACAACATTAACAGGAAGCTGCATTGAAAAACAGCACACAGTGTTTGCAAAAAATAGATTTTATTGTTGCAAAAATAAATTTTAAATTAGTCTTGGAACTTCCTGGAGAAGTTTTCGTGACTACTGCCACCTAAATGTTTACAAGTACATAGGTAGGACAGAGGATACAGATATAGCTATTTACAGCCCTATTCACAAAAGAATCTCCGTTTATGGAAATGATTTCTAATTTTTGAAGAACATATACTACTAATAGAGGAACAAAAACTCCACAGAGACATGTCAGGTGTCCCCAGTAACTAAAGAAATACACGTTTGCACTGCATGTCATTGTATGGATTAACCATGCTTTAACATGGTAACAAATTATATTTTTTATGTTATACATGTATAACATAAGGCAGAAATCAGGATTATATATATATATATATATATATATATATATATACATACACACACACACACACTCTCATCATACTCCATTAAGTGAGTACATTAAAACTAACAGTTGTCACTTAAGGCTAAAATTCAGTAGCTTTTTTTTAGCTTCAGCTTCTAAGCAGCTAATACTGAAGTACTAGTTTAAACTGTCGCGTAGAACAGAGATGTGGCATAGAAGCCTAGTATAGTACCCTCTTATTGTGTGCAGAAATCTATTGAGAAACAATTGTCGGAAAGAAGTTCTTTTCATTGAGAAATACTGTCAGCAAACCTTTAACAATGTCACAATAAAGGGCTTTTCTTTTTCTGCCACACAGGCATTCTTTGTATTATCACAGTTTGAAAAGCACCTCATGTTCTCAGGAACCTGTTTTGCAGAGCTATTAGTGGCACATACTGCAAAACAAACCATGCTTAAGACTCGAGAGAGGGGTGTCCAAATGACAGCAGTGCTTTCCCCCAGAAAGCCCTCTGCAATCTAAGCCTTACTCCTCCAAAGACCCTCCAACCGCTACAATTTCTAAAAGTACTGGATAGACCAACTGGAAAGGAGGAGCCATAAAAAAAGTGGTTTTTTTTTGGTATGTTTTTACCTGAATGCTGGGAGTCCTAGTTCTAACACGTAAATCTGAAACTACACCTACTATTTACTGTGCATTCCACTTACATGCTAGTTTGCACAATCTTTCCCCAACAATTAGGTTTTTACCTATATTTCTTTGTGAATATTTTAATGTTCATGTCTTAAAGTATTATTTATATTATTACAATATGTTTAAATGTTTGCATTCTGTTAAGTTCTTTCTTGCACTATGGCCAACATTTTCCATGACATAGCAGGAAGAAATGTAACAGACAAGCTAATGGTATATATAGATTTACTTCTTATGGTCATTTAGTTTTTAATACTGCGTAAAGGTAAAAGCTATATATGGTAAAAGGTAAAAAGCAATATATGAACACATCTGTGAGCCTATATCTTTACTGCATAACATGTCTCCCATTCCAAAAGTGTTGTACTTTGTTTATTGGACAAAAACTTGCTATCAGAGTTTCTCACTCTGATGTCCCCTCAATGCTAGCTCCTGTCAACCAAAGAATTAAATTACATCCATGAGTCCTTTCAGAGTCTCATGTTATGAGACACAGTGCCATTGTGTTCGGTGTTAATTGGAGACACAGTTTGATTTAATTAAGCCTTGCCCGACTGCAGTGACATTTTCCTTTTGCACATTAAAATAACTGAATAAAACATACCTATTTACAGTGGTATACACAATATTTACATGGTACATGGTATACACAATATTTATAAATGAAAGTATTTGTAAGCCTTGGATCTTTCACTTAGAATATACCAAATTTTTTTTAGTCTGTATTTGTCACCCATATAATGCACATTCAGAGTTTGAAAAATGTCATATACTCTTAGACTTACTGTATTCACAATAGCAAGTGTATTCTACTGCTACCATTTTCTTCCTTTGGTTCCATACAGCGCTGATGCTTCATTTTTAGGGAAATTTGTCTGAAAATAAAATCATGTTTTCCCATCAATATAATGTCTCAGCATTGAATCAGTTCCAATTCATCATCTAAACAATCCCTCTGCAAAGTCTGAAAAAGTTCCATAAAATATTTTTGAGTTATCACCTTTACAAGAAAGCATCTGAGGCATACTAAAACTCCCCATCTAGAGAGTACATTTAACAGCTCACCAGAGAAGAACAATGAGTGTTTAATTTCTTGATCTTGAAATTTCAACCCAGTACTATGAGCAATACACAAAACCACATTGGCAAAAAAGGACACAAATGTGCAATGTATATAGATTTAGGCCGTCCTTGATCTGGTTTGTCATATCAGTAACAGCCAGAGGCTGCTCCACCTGAATCAGGTTCCTACGACAGATACCATCAGAGAACAAAATTCCAACTCACACAAAAACCTACATACTGACGAATCTAGGGAGGAGGGAGGCCACAAAAACCGAACCACGGAATGTGTTTCAGGATTGAGGAGAGCCACTGATTGCTGAAGACTTCTTGCTTGAAATTATTCCAAAAGGTTTCTGTCTTTCATAACCAGTGGAAGGCTTACCTGCAGTACAGATAAAGAACAAGCAGGCAAAGCAGAGATTTTCTAATACATTTTATCCCAACTATTAAGCCACATGAGGAGACTACATCAAAGCCAAAGATTTTACGATGACCATAGACTATATGAAACTATATGACTATATGAAAGTTAGGATACCCAGCCAGCTAAACACAATGGCTCCAAACAGTGACACTTACACTTAATGCTTGTAATGCACAGTCCTCATGCATCCCTGTTATTTCCAAACAAAAGATAAAGAAGGTATGGAAAAAAAGAAAATGACTGAAACTCAGAAAAAAAAACAACCTAAGTCAGGGGTGTCAAACCCCAGTCCTGGAGGGCCAGAGCCCTGCACATTTTTGGGGTTACCCTCATTTAACACACCTGATTCAACTCCTGGCAGCTCCTTGTGCTAATTACCACACAGCTCTTCAGCTCAATCATTTGTGGTGGAAGAGGGAAAGGATTACACTACACAGGACTCCCTCCGGCCTGTCAAGACTAGAGTTTGACACCCCTGACCTAAGTGATGATTTTAGTGACCTAATTCAAATCACTGAATATAAAGCTTTGAATATGTCAATAGTGGTATGAAGCTTTGTATATCTGTGTATTGCGGTCCACCTAATTTGTCATAATTAGCCTTTCCCCATCTACAAGGGGTGACCAGATAATTATTGTCAGGAAGGACACTTTGAGCTACGTCAGGTTTTGTAAACTACTTTAAACCTAAAAGGCTCCTTTGCTTGGCTAAATAGTTCAGTTCTTCTTGCGTTTTGACTGGTTTGTTTCCTTGATTGAAAGATGCATCCCACCATTTCACAGTAACATTTGTGACACATGCATGATTATGAGAGACTGACCAATCAGCACAAAGCAAGAACTAGGTGCTTAAGTGGAATCCAAGTCCTTTTGATTGAAATGGTAATTTACAAACCCTGTCCTACCTGATATGGATTATCAGGTCATCCTACATGCACAGTACCTAATTATCCCTCTTGATTATTTTAATGAATGTTTAGTGAGATTGATTTTTTTAAGATTGTTACTTTGACCAGGCATAAATATTTGAGACATGTCACTGTAAAAATAGTAGTCTGTAATGATTCGGCTGTGAATTTTCGTTGATCTTTTTCTATTTGATGATGGTTAGGGAAGTATAATTTCCCACAAATTAAACCTGGGCTCCTTTGAAATTATAACTTCACTATTGGAGCAATAAAATAAAAAAACTATATTTAGTCTTTATGTAGAAAATCTGACAATACAACGATATACTTTGCTCACCTTTGCTCCCCCCCAACATTCCTCATCCTCAGTCTCAGGTACACCTTGGAGGAAGTTGAATGGAACTAGACCCCTTCGTCCATTCAGCTCTCCCTGAAACGGAGTTCCATGCTGAATACCCAATCAGATTCCAGGCTTGTCAGTCCAAAGGCACACAAGTCCAGTCACACACTCTGGATTCCATACTCACATAGAAAAACCCATCGCTGTCCATATTGCCAAACACCAGCACAGTGTCCCCTGCTCTGAAGGTCAGTTCAGCCTGCAGAGAAATACAGGTTGATTTTTATGATGGAATATTGTCTTTTTCAGCTCTGGTCATAGTGGTGTTAGTGCATGCTGATAGCTCCACCTAACAAAGCACATTTTATAATGTTGTTGGACCTCAAAGCCAAGCCATCACCTCAATATCAACGTTGGGAGAGCTCTGACGGGGATCGTAATCGAAGATCGCCACCATCCTGCGGGGGGTTTGGTCCTCATGCTTCATAGCTGAGTGACGGGAATCTAAGAGCAATGACAAGAAAAGCAGCCTCACTTTGACGTGTAGCTTCACGCAGAACAGCCTCTGAGAACATAACAGTACATACATAGAACATAACATAATAGTATGCTTAATACAGATGAATTTGTTTTGTGTGAAATATCTTTAATACAGGTTCAGCTGTCAGTTTGTTTTTTAGTTTGGGGTTTGAAATTTTTAGGAATTTTATGAAGTTTTAAAATATCTTTTAAATTAAAAATCACGCAAGTATCATGAATGCCATATTCATGACAATACAGATCTTATCAAATGGCTGTTAAAGGAGAATTCAACTGAAACTTCATATATCAAAAACCTTTGAGTGCACCTGGTTGCAACCAGAATTATCCATCCTTTACCCTCTATAGCATTCTTCTGGTAACAGGAGTGGAAGTCAAATTTATGTACTGATGAGTCAAAATCTGAAATATCTGCCCCCAATCACTGTGTATTTGTAAGAAACAGAGAGGGAGAGTGTGTGAGTTCTGCATATGGAGGCAGTACAATGGTCTGGGAAGAAAACCTGCCCAAATTAAAATATTAAAAGGCAATAGATGGCTGTCAAGCAAACCACGAACCTACTGAGGCAGAGCACAAAAACAGGGCCAGGCCTCCTCCCTCCGTATCGCCCGTTTCACTTCCTGTGTTAAACACTCGCAACTAGGACTCAAAAAGACACTAGCAAGTATACAGTGATTATTATCCACCAATTCTCTGTAACTGCGTGTCCTGTTCAAGGTCACAGGGGATCCAGGCCCTATTATGGAGGCTACAGGTACAGAACAGTCCAGGATGGGGTGTCAACCCATCACAGGGCACACTATGTGCAATTTGACAATTCTAATTAAACTCTGTGTGTTTTTGGAGCATGGGGGAACCCAGGTACACAGTGGAAACCCCAGGATGACATGGGGAGAACATGCACATGCCACACACATGGAGCCATGACAGCGCCTCAAACCTGAGTCCAAGAGGTGTGAGGCAAGAGTGTTAACCACTGCACCACCATGCTGCCCCACTACTATGTGGAATCTAATGTTCCTCACTAGAAAAAGCTGTGTGCCTTATTTCAGTAGATAAAGAGTTTCAGCTTATGAAGTTTTGCGCTTTGTAGCACCATTGTCATCAGGCTGGGACAGATTTCTGACTGAAAAACATCAAGTGCTCTATATTATTGCATTATTATATTATTATTGCAAAAATAAAAAAATTCCCATTGCCACTAATGACAGAAAATAACCTAGAGGAGGTTACTTTAAATTCCTTTGGAACAGTATAGAAACAACAAGGTGGTGACTGTATGCATATTTTTGGATTTGTGCGTGATAGAGGGATACCTGATTTCTCCACTGGGACCTCTACAGGCAGAAAGCCACATTGCAGTAGCTGCTGTCTGCTCTCCTCATCCTCCACAGGGACCTCAGACACCATGTTGCATGGAATGTAGCCAAAGAGGCCATTTGATTCCCCATAGTAAAATCCGTCAGCATCTTTATGCCCATATACCTGGTGAAAATGCACAATTAATGTATCACATATTAATATGTGTTCTTCAAATTATTCCAGGTATTCATTTGCTACTGTATACCAAACTGTATATTCTTCTTTAATGATTATCTTTAATGATAAGGACCTATGGCTCATGGCATGTTACTTAGTGACGAGGCAAGGTTTAAAACTAAACAATTGTGAGAAATTAAATAAAACTGAGAATTCACAAATACAATAATTATGCTATGTTATTATTTTTTGTGAATTAGACTCTTTATGAGTATGAAATTAAGTGTGATGCTGTTTACAGGAAAATGTTTTTGTTTTTTTTTTTGGTCTTTTGAATTGTATTGTGAACCTGTGGTCATGCTTGAAGAGGCCAGTCCACAAATGTAAACCTTGATGATCCATGCAGATATGTTCTGCACAGAGGAGAAATGTGCGGTCCCTCCATGTACTTGGCCATATACTAAAGGAAGTGATGCCAATAATTTAGATCAGGTGTGGGCAGAAAGTGCCGTTGTGTATGCGGGTTTCCACTGCAACTCCCTGATTAGGTTACTAATTAGAGGACTGATTGGCTGAAGAGTCTTCACACCTGGCTTTGAACAACTGACCTAAAGGTTATCCCGAAAACCTGCATACACACTGGTTCTTTGCGGATAAGATTGCCCACCACTGATTTATATGTTTTGCAGAAAATTTACTGTTTAAAATGTTTTTTTTGAAGAATTGTGTTAAAACTACACGGTTTCCTTAAATGCTCAGGTAGAACAATTGAAGTACTGTATTTATTCTTCATCTAATTTTTCATGAAGCTTTCCAGAGTTTCATGAGCTGACTTTATTGGCACACACTTATGTACCACAGTAAATATTACATGCAACATGTTTGACTTCCAACAGCTACCCAAGAACTATACATATGCAATGATTTGAAAAAATATTAGAAGATCATATTAAAAGGGCAAAAAGTGCATAACTTTAATAAAGGTTTTCCCAGTTCCCATGTACTACAGCAAGCTAGCAAACAGTGTTACCTGGATGATCTGTCCCTCTGTGAAGGGCAGCTCCTCATCTGCAGTGTCTGGGTTCGGTGACATGGCAGCAGGATCGTACGGAAATAAAGCCACAAAGATACGCGTAGGATTGTCTTCAAAGAGCCCATCCAACTCTCTCCCAGCCTCTGGGGCTGCCAGTCTCAGACCATCTGCTTATAGATAGATGAGTATGTCATCAAGCCACTTCATACCTCACTGTTACAGATGTTTCTTTAGAGCAAGGACCTGCTATAAAATATACTCCTAGAACTTTTCTTACACAATATCCTAGGTGTCGGTCATTAAGGCAACTAGACTCCCATTTGGCATTGTGGCAGAAGTGTCATGCAGGGACATTTCCCTCTCACACCCCACCCTCTACAATTTCTAGAAATGTGAAAACTAATAAACGTGTTTTTATCAAAATGTGTCAAGTTCTATTTGTGATATGTAACTCTGAAACTGTACCTCTTCATTTATTTCAACGTACAGCTGTAGCTGTATAAAGAAACATACAAAACAAATGAAGTGGTTAACTGTATTTCTCTGTGCATGTGTTAAGGTCCATGTCTTAAAATGTCACACGCACACACACACGCACACACACACACCATGTATTCCTATCTTTATGGGGACACTCCATTCATTCCTATGGGCATAACCCTAATCCATGGGCATTTTTATTTTTTTGATTGCAGACAGATTTTTATGAAATTGAGGTTATCCTTATGGGGACCAAAAAAATGTCCCCAAAAGGTAGAAAATAACTGGTTTGTATCACACTGTGGGGACATTGGGTCCCCACAACATAATATAAACATGACCACACCAACACATACACACACACACATTCATTTGTCATTGGCACTATGCTAACATTCTCCATGACATAACAATAAGAAATGTAGCAGACACACAACAGTATGAAGTTGATCCAGCAAGTTTCTAAGACTAGAAACTTGCTGGTATAAACCTTATCTCTAAGCTTTATTCAGACCAAAAAGACAACATCTGCCATCTGCTGGTCTGGAGGAATAATTGCAGTATGCATGCACCCACTGAGACCATCTGCATCCACAGCCAAATGTACAGTAGTATGTACACAAGGTGAACCCCACTTTTGGAGGCATTTTTGGCAGCCCGTATTCTCAGCCTAAGTCCCCACGCCGAGAAGCGCATGAAATCGCACGTGGAAAGTGTAAAGTATGAACTAGGCTTCATGCATCACTTTCATTTAGACCACTAGACTTCTGCATCTACTGGTATGGACAGAGATTTTAACCGAGTTTAATTTTAAGGTTGGAACAGAGTGGCCACCCTTCCCACATTTTACGGAATGGTCCAGTGTGAAATAATAAAATACTGAGTACTGTCTTGAACCAATATGGGGTGCAATTTTACCCCTCCACCAAAAACTCTGTTTGTTGTATATTACCTCTCGCTTGTTCTATTTTACCATGACTGATGTCCCATATTTCTTCAGATTATAAGTTGCTTCTTAGAAACAGCCTTACATTGCATATTGCATAATGACCTATAAAAACATTCTTAAAAGCCTTGCATAGAATATGGAGAGCCAGAGCACTTTACCAAACTAATTTGTTCCCTCATTTTAGTTAAATTAGTTAAAGGCGCATTTTATTAATTTGTTCCCTCTTTTCATTTAATCATGGCCGCATTTTGTCCATTTGTTCCCACGCTATGTTAAGATGTGGCCACTATATATAATTTTTATCATTATGTCTTGAGCGGGACTCCATACTTAGACATAAAGTGCATCCAGAAAGTATTCAGGCCCCTTTAAATTTTTAACTATTTGTTAAAATTTTGTAAATTCATTTTTGTTCCTCATGAATCTACACTCAATACCACATAATGACAGCACAGAATTATAGAATTTTTTTGCAAATTTATTTAAAAATAAAAACTGAAATATCACATGGATGTAAGTATTCAGACCTTTGCTGAGACACTGACATATTTAACTCAGGTGCTGTCCATTTATCTTTGAGATGGTTTTACACCTTGATTGGAGTCCAGCTGTGTTAAATGATATTGATTGGACATGATTTGGAAAGGCACACACCTATTTATAAAAACAACTCAGTGAATGTCCTTCAATGGCCTATCCAGCTCTGACTTTGAAGACCCAATTGAACATCTCTGGAGAGACCTCAAAATGGCTGTACACCAACGTTCCCCATCAAACCTGACAGAGCTGCGGAGGATTTGCACAGAAGAGTGGCAGAAAATCCCTAAATCCAGGTGTGGAAAATTTGTTGCGTCATTCCCAAGAAGACTCATGGCTGCATTAGCTCAAAAAGGTGCTTCTACTAAGTACTGAGCAAAGGGTCTGAATATTTGTGTCCACGTGATATTTTGGTTTTTCTTTTTTAATTAATTTGCAAAAATTCTATAATTCTGTGTTTGTGCTG
>JAODKM010000035.1:16139520-16162087 GCA_026780845.1 Petrocephalus sullivani | reverse complement strand
GCAGTTCTGAAGGCGAAAGGGGGTCAAACACCGTATTAGTATGGTGTTCCTAATAATCCTTTAGGTGAGTGTATATTAAACATATATTAGACATATTAAACCTGGATATCTCAAATATAGAGAAACACCCTGGATAAGATGTCAGTCCATCACATGGCAATTACAGACTAGCTACGAGACAATGAGACAGTAGAGCTACCCATAGAGGCAGAATGTCACCAACAAAAGGAAAGTATGTTATCTTTAATTATTTAAAATTACGAAAATTTCATATATTCTGTTATGACTTACATAATTACTACAAAAGTTATATGTACCTTTTTTTACAAATACATTTTAAGGCCAAGAAAGGGCTTGGAAACTGAATGAATACATTGTATGCTCCAATTTCTATTTCAATTCCAACATACGGCACCGAGTTTATTAAGAACATCTGCATGCTAATGCAAACAGCCTCCTCCTCTTCCTAAAGTGGCTGCAACTGAACACATACAGCTCACAGACAGGGTCAAGGAGTTCACATGTTTGTTCAACTTTCGGCATTAGAACAGCTAAGCCATTATGAATTTGGTGTGGTTGTTGGCATCATACTCGGTGGATGCAACATCTCAAAAACAGCCACTCTCCTGGGATTTTCACATCCACTGTCTACAAAGGATAGTATTAGGAACAAAAAGCATACAGACAATGGGATTTATGTGGCCAGAAACACCTTGATGATGAGAGAGGTCAGTGGAGAATGGCCAGATTAAAGCTAACAGGAAGGCCAGCTCAGTGCAGCAGTAGTGTGCATAATGGCTTTTCTGAAAACACAACTCATTTATCCTTGAAAGTTCTGGAGGCAGGCTGTCTGCACCCTTAGCTACCTAACATGGCATTTCAACATTGAAGTAAGGACAGGGCAAACAGAGAATGTGTTGGGGAATATGTTTTGTTTTGGCAGATGGGGTGTGCATGTGTGTCTGATCGTGTGCGTGGGTGCAGATGTATGTGCAATCGTGTGCGCGTGTATGTGCGACCATTGGAGCATGAGTGTGCGTGTGTGTGCGAGCATGAGCGCGCCCGCCGCTCCTGACAGGCTACTCCGTCACAGTGCAGTGTCTACACTCTGATCTTATGTCAAGATAAAATTTATTTATGCAGCATTTAAACACAGCTTAAACTGAGTAAGTGCTATACAAAAACAACATTAAATTGAAATAAGAGTAAAACACACACTCACGCACCATTTTTCACATTTTTTAATGTAAAGTGCTCCCACACATTTGACGACTTCAGTCGAACCGTTTTCTCTGCCTGTGTCATGTTTCATTTGTTTCATTTGCAGGTGGTATTTGGAAAATACCACCTGTCTTCCTCAACCAAACCTTTCAGTGAACTTTTTTGTGACATAGCGAGTTGCGCACTTATAGCACAACACAACGAATAGATAATTAAATGTGTTGCCAGTAATAACTGAGAAAAACTAAAAACAAATTATGATTTAAAAACTTTTTTCATTATTGGTCACTGATCTTGTGAAGGGCTATTCAGTATATTACCGTTAGCTCAGAGGTCCTGTTGTTGAGACTTAAGGTGCCCACTTAAACACCACATGCAAGCTACTGTAGAGTGTCTTTTAATCAGCAAATGAGACTACAAGATGAGAAAGGAATACTGCACCAGCAATAGAAAGACAGTTTACACTAATTAAAGTTCAGAAATTGGTTCCAGGGTTTCGTCAGAAGTCAGATCCCACAATCTATCTGCTTGGTCCAACAGCGGAAGTTTTACCACACAGCACTGTAAACCAAGGTTGCTGCATAATTTTTAAAATGATATTTTACACCTCAGCAAATAAAAAACATGTGTGTGAGAGAGAAAGATAGTGAGAACATGTTGGGCAGGATATGTGGCCCTGTGCAGCATCTAAAGGCTAATTCATATTAAACTTTTCTGCGTGTGCTTTCGGGCTGTGGACGGTCATGCGCATGGCAGCTTGTGTGCATTTGGCTGCGGATGCGGATGGTTGCGGTCGATACGTGCATACAGCAGTGATATTCCACCAGACCAGGAGAAGGCCAATGTATTGCAACAAACACAAATACAAGCAGTGTAATTTTTTATGAACAGTCAAAATTAGCTGACCCGCACCATTATTACAATAACAGCAGCTATTCCTCTACTCTTTCATCATTGACTGCCGATCTGTGAAATATTTAATCAATTATCTTGCACGTGTGCAGTCCATGCGCAAGGCCATGCATAGTTTCCACTAGACACTGGGCTACATGGACATTGAATATAGCCCTCTGCTGCCAACCCTCAATGACAAAATTTAGTCACTTATCTTCGTCTGCAACCAGAATTACACACGGACAAGTGAAGTATGAATTGCCTTTAACTGCTGTAAGGATAATGATAATTAGTGTGTGGCAGGAACCAACCAGGGTGCACACTGAGTCATACATACGGTCAGTTTAAGTACTCCATTTCCATGCTATGTTTTGGGGGAGTGGAAAAAAGCCGCAGGATTTGGCAAAAAGCCACGCACAAACAACGTGAACATGCAAACCCCATGCACACATAACTGGCGATGTGCAGTGAGCAATACCCACTGTGGCAACATGGCGCCCTTGTTTTGTGCGATATTAATATGTACATGCCATTTCATGGATATACAATTGTTATATCTCAAGGACCATGGTAGTCTGCTGCGATCAAACCATCAATAAAGGTTAACTTACAAAATTATCTAGTATATGTAAAAAATAAACAAAAATAAATGTCAGTCTGAAGTTTACCACCGCTGCTTTAATATGAGCTCTGCATGTGCTCTCCAAGACTATCATGATCATTCTCATCCTTGCTGTTGCACTCCCTCATAGACATTTTTGAAAAATTAAAGAAAAATGTGTTAAGAGGAGAGAAGAGAACAAGAACTGAACCAGGGGATGTCCTCTGGTTGTCCCTTGTTTGCTCGATATTTATGGCTAACATCACATTATTGGGTCAGTTCATCAAACCCAAATGTCTTCTTTTAAGCTATATTCACATTGCAGTTCTGCTTTACAGTAGAGTCATTTCTGCTTCAACGCAACTAATACAATAGGGCATATTCTGTATATTATTCATTATTAGTAGTATCACACATTGCGATGTATTAATTATTATCAATATTATTATTATTATCAATAACTCTGAACTTTAAGATTTCCAACCTACTTTAAAAAACCACTATAGAATAGCTGAACAGAATTCCTCTAGCATTTGATGCTAACATAAGACAGCGATTCTCACAGACTTACTAGCAGAAATTTGCATAGAGTAACCCATGATGTACATGGTCTGGATAAATAAGTGTCTCTTCGGTATTACGTCACTGTCACTTTCTAAACCTGGCAGCGCCTTTACTGAGCTGACCCTTCTGCAGGGGAAATTAAAAGCAAGCTGAACCATGCGGTAACTAGACTCTCTTTGCAGTATGGCTCCGTTCCTACACTACAGTCAGTGAGGTACACCTGATAAGTTATGATATTTCCGTTCTCTTTCACAATATCAGCCTGAGGAGGCTGTCAACCAGGAGAGACAGGAATGAAGTCAGCAAATACATGCATAACCAACCATATTATAATCTCAGAAAATATGGTTATTGTACAGTTCAAATGTTTTTAATAAAGGTGTTTATGTTTAAGTACACAGAATTTAAGCCCTTTGAAAACCTAGGGAAATCCCTGGACACAAGTCACACAAAGTTGGGCTTTTCAAAATGATTTTTTGGAAAGGTGGGAAGACAGCATCTAGTTTAATGTGGTTATTTTATATGTCAGTGGGTTGTTGAAAGTTTCCTGTTCCATCCCAACCTTTAATATAATTCTCTACAGTAGATTCCAGTGATGTGGAAAGGTCATTTTCATGAAAAATGTTTCTAATATGGCCTGTGGATTTTGTGGGTAGTTGTTCTTTAATTGATCAAGAATCTAGAACTTAAAACCATAATGTATATGTTGAAGGGTAGCATTCATTAACACTGATTTTATTTTGAAAACAAATTCATCCTAATAATAAAAATAATCCCCTCAATTAAGTTTTGTTTTAAGTTTAATTTAGCTAAGCATTTAGAACTGGATAGACACCATTACCAAGATGTGCTTGAATAAAAAATAAGCTCAGCTTCTCAGGCAGAGAGATTTCGGAAACTGTCTGCTCAGGCTGTGCTACACTTCCTGTTTAGTTCCAGATGAAATATTACTTTCCAAGATTACAAATCCACCCACAATCACAAATCCATACAAATGTACTGCTTACTGCTCAAATGCAACTCCATCTGGTGACTTGGTGTCTAAACAAACTTCTAAACTATTTCAAGCTACCTATGCAGCACTCAAGAACAGACAGCATACTACTGGCAAGGATACAGACCCAGGTTGTTATACTGTACCCTGAACATTTTAAATGGATACTGCTGTTCTGGAGAAATTAACGATAGTCTCTCAGACTGCCTGAGGTCAATTAAGAAATATCTTTTCCAAAAAGACGCTAAAAATATTAATAACCTGACTTATATATTTAACATATTAAATATTCATAACATTCAAATCATATTTTTCATCCACTTAAAGTTTTCATCATGCAGTAGAGTCGTTTTACTTTTAAATGAGAGTTTAATACATAGGACCATATTAAGCCATCCACAAACAAAAAGCAAACTATTCTAATTTAACTGCAATTTGCATGGCTAGGATTAGTTATTTTGATTTTTAACGGCATGTCAGCCATTACGGCTACATTCATGATGAGGAGACATAGATAATAAAACAGAGTAAACAATCAAAGAAAAATATACAATTATAAAATGTTACAAACATTTAATACAGTCTGAATGGGATACTTAAGATTAGTTTCGGATTCTAGTGTCACAACACGAGTTAAATGGAATTTTAACAAGAACCTAAGCAGGGTTGCACAGATTCAGATATTAGTATCAATATTTGGTCCGGTACCATGCTCTTGTACTTGTTCTTGTGACAATGAGCTGATGCCTATAACAGATACCACACAATGATGTATCAGCGATATCATTACTGAGCAAAACTAACTATCTGTGGTGTGGCAATACTTCAAAGTTAAAGAAACCCAAAGCACAGCAGACTGTAAACTGTTCTACTAAACTATCAAGGGGAGGTACAAAAACAGGTTCATACAACACTAGTACTCTAAATAAACATTTAAAAACTAAACATAAGAAAGAGTACAACAAAATTGCAACCAGAAGCACTCTGCAACAACCCAAAATGCAGCAAATACTAACAGAGATAGAGAAAATATCAGATGATAACCCTTGTGCAGTGAAAATCACAGAAAGCTCTTACCTAGTATATTGTCCTTGACAATCAAGCATGATGTTGTAATGGTTGGTACGCAGGGAGTAATACTTTCCAAGGAACATGGTGTAAAAAGTTCGTGAAAAACTCCTCCATATGGTTTTAGATTGCCCATTTTTAAGTCGTAGTTAAATCTGGCCTGCCAATCCATCATTTTTTAATTTTCCACAAAGACTAAAAAACGAGAATCAGCACATCTAATCAGCTCCCCCTTCTTCCCCCCAGTCAGCAAGTTTTAATTCCAGCTTTTTGTTTATTCATGCTTTCATGTTTTTATTATTGGCTAAAAAAGTGCCCCAGTCAGTACTGTGTATGTGTGTGTGTGTGTGTGGGGGGGGGGGGGTGATTTCAATAATATTGTTTATCCCAGTATTTTTTAATTAAAACATAGCATATTATTTTTGGCAGGCAGCGCCCAACTCAGTATTGCCGAGTACCAGAAAGCAAGTATCTGAGAAAGATGCTACTCTTGCATCCCTAGTCCTAAGCATGGTACACTGTGTCTGGCAAACATTCACAACCTGAACTGCACACCCATGTGACCAGGCTTTCTGCATGTCAGTATTTCCCTCTTCAGCAGGGAAGGCTCCAAGCACCTACTGCTGACAGGACTGCTGACTATAAACTACACAACCAAGGTGGCTGAAGTTCCAAGTACAGGTGAGTTAGGCAGAAGAAGTTCTACCTAAACCAAGATCAGGAAACTGACAACCAGGAACCATTCACATAGCAAAACCCGATAAAGTCAGAACCAGAACAAATCCAAATTGTGAAACCAAAGAAAACTAGAAAACTTAGCCGGGGTGGATAGTTCAGGTCCAAAAAGTCAAAATCCAGACCAATATATTGTTTCCACCAACCAGCTGAGTATAAAGGGTCACAGTCACAGAGTACTCAACTGGTTTGTTTAGACAAAATCTTGGTCTGGATTTTTACTTTCTGGATCTGAACTATGCACCACTGGAACTGAGTGATCAGAAACATTCAGAAAGGCCAGAGCAAGAGACAAGCTCACAAGGCCAAGCAGAAGAAGTCTAAACCACAAGTCTGAGCAAGGAGACTGATTAGAACATGGAAAAAACACTGATTGCAAGTGTAGGTAATTATACATAAGAATGTTCTTTAGATGAATGTGGCCATGAAGAACAACCACACCTGTAGCAGATAACTATGGTGAACTGCATTCTGGACTGGACTTGACTGCTAGAAACGAAACTTTGAAAGGGATAACTAGAGCCAATCCATCAATCTTTTAAGCATTTATCCTAGGTAGGGTTGCAGGTTCTACAATTAAAATAAAAATACGACGGAATATTATAAGTAGGGATAACCGAGAATCCTAAATATGCTATATGATTTGTCAGCATAACCAGAACTCAATGTTAAATGTCTTTACTACTCCTGTGTAGCAATATATTTAACTGCTGAAAAGCAACTTATTTCAATGGTGAACTGTACTAAGTTTCCAGTTTAACCTTACATACCACCATTAAATATTTAAGTACTGTTCCCCGGGAATCTTGGAGTTCCTTGCTGAAGTAGGCATGTTGTGCTGCAGTCCTATGAAAATCCAGGCGACTGGGGGCAGTGTGGTCACCTCCTATTCCTGTCTGTCTACTTGGGTACTCCACCCCGCCCTGGTGATGCTGCCACATGTTGGGTTACCGCTCTGGACGTTTATAACTATATCATACAGTCTGAACAGGCTACTTATTCACACTGAGTCCTTTGTCTTCGGCATTGCACGGCTCACTAAGATGAGCGATCCATATATAGATGGCTAAGCAGGTCCCCCATTCGCTAGCCTCCTCTCACTTAGACAAACATGTACTGCAGGCACCTAAAAGCTCGGGTGCACTGCAGGAATTTCATGGCCAGTGAGCCGCTGAGGGCTCGGCTTTCGATCCGCGACGGCGTTTTCTGGGCTTCTGATGTCGGTTTTAGTGTCACTTTGTAAGGTTTGTTTTCGCACCTGTGGGTCGCGACGTGCCGTGCATAAGAAATGACAGTAGAAGAGTACGCTTCACGCATGAAGGCTGCCTGACGGAGTCTCACCGATCACCGCTTATCGTACGAAGCCAGCCTGGGCTTTATCGGCGTAAAGTTTGGGGGGAAAAAAACACTCCATGTCAAGTGATTAGTTATCGCCCGAGCGAACTAGGTTTATAAAAACATATTACCAATATCAACCGAGGTTGACCCCTTCTAATAACTTTTATACTGCTTTTATCACTATATTAAAACACTATGTCATTAACCGTTTAGACTAAATAACAGTTTAGAATGTAATAATTATTTCCTATGAAGCATGACAGGTTATATATGTTATGATAAGTTATATGAAACAGCGCTGAATAACCAGATGTTGGTGTAGTATTTGCGTTTTTAAGTATCTATTTACAGATAAATGGGGAATTGGATGAAAAGCAGAAGGGGTCAAGCTTACCGCAGTCCGTCGCCCCGCTCCGTCCGTCGGCTTCCAATTTAAAAGCGCACGTCTCGAGCGCTGCCGCGCGCGTTCCGGAAAAACTCCCGGCGAGACAGGCTCGCGATTCCCCGCGTGTATCCCGCACACGCCTGCATCTGCAAGACTGCTCAACGTATGTAGGAGGAGGGTCGATTCAGTGCAAGTCTGCTTCGCTTCGGGAGGAGGAGGAGGAGGGTCGGCTCCCTTTGAGGAGACAAGCTAAGCCGTTTCATGAAGCACCCCCCTCCCTTCCCCAAGAGTATCTGTCATTTGCAGTTGCAAGCAGCGAGCACCATAAATCCCGGTCTTCGACAGTTTCGGACATCACACGCAAACATGCAGATATTCATGAGAACATACGCACGCACATGTCTGTTCTAGCTAATATTATTTTAAATGACAAAATGTTATTTTCCCATCTCAAATGGTACAATGTGGTAATTAACAGTCATTAAAATACTAAATCACTCACTATACGTTGGTTTATATTGCAAATGGACTGTTGGCTTTATGCGAAATAATAAAATCAGACGTATTTGATATATTTGTTGAGAAGAGATTTTGGAGTTACCATATTTTAATGACATTTACATAGAAATTTTTTAGCCGGGTTTTCGACTGTAATGGCGTCCCGAAATCAGTCAAATCCTATTAGTACCGAGTCGATTCACATTCGAATTTTCACATCGTACTGTAAACTAACCATTAATCATAATAATATAGTAATTATTAGTATTTATAGATAAAATGTGTTTCTTTTCAATTTCCCACTATACCCACCTCAGTTTTATTTCAGCCTAATTAATGTGGGTATATCACACAAATAATTGTGTGCCGATACTTTTTCTGAAGAGTGGTTCTGCAGTCCTTCTTGTTCTCTTTTATACCTACAGCCTCTGTCTCCTGTGTCTGCCTGTCCACCCCCTCAGTGGGTCTAAACGCACCTGTTAATTCTTACGTGAATACGTGGATGTTCCCCAACTCTGTCAGAGCTCCTTCCAGATGCCTCTGATCACTGTCAGTACATCTGGACCGAACACCCAAACCACAAAAGCAGCACTCATTAAGTATGCATGGCTTGCATTGAACTTAGCTACTTTATACTATTATTACACTGAACTGCATCTTGTTAGAAAACATTCCATTCCATTTTGTTCCCTGTGTATAACAATAAATACAACATACCACTTTAAAATGTATTTAATAAAAACGTTGATCATTTAATAGCAGGACTTTTTTTTTTTGCCTCATACCTCTGGTGTGGAGTTTGCATGTTATCCCCATGTCATTGTGGGGTTTCCTCTGGGCACTCATGTTTCCCCCTATGTTCCAAAAACATGCTGAGGCTAACTGGAGTTACCAAATTCCCTGTAGGCATGCATGTGTGATTGAATGGTGTGTGAGTGTGCCTAGGGTTGCCACATTTCATGCTGAAAAATAAAGGATGCCTACCATAGTGGAGCCTTGCCACAACCACTATGTGCCAAGGGGTGCACCAGTGGTGGTAAATCAAAACTTAAACCACGGTCTCAAGAAAGTATTATGATTCATACGTAATATATGAAGTACTTGAAACCTTTAAGTTATAAATTCCAATTGGTAATGAAATTAGCTTTGACACACGAAATCATTCACTTTATATCGAAACTTAAGGTGCATAACACTTAACAAATTAAATTAATCTTTAGGATATATATTGTTAACTCATCCATAACTTATTAACCATAAATAAGACAAATGAATCCAATCAATCCAATGACATTTTCATACTAAAAGTGGACGGGATGATGCTGCATTCATCACAACTATGAAATACGGGACAAACTGCATCCCGTATTGATTAAAAATAGGACGGAAAATTTTATTGTCAAATACGGGACGATTCTGTATTTTAAGGGATGTGTGGAAATCAAGGTGTGCCCTGTGATTGGCTGGCACCCCGACCTGGGTTGTTTCCCACCTTGCACCCCTAGCCTCCGGGGTTCTGGACAACTCTGAGTAGGACAAGTTTCGGAAAGTGGATGGATGGATTATTATATTAAAAATACAAATGTTGCATGTGGGCGGCTGTGAGTTACTCTTGGGAAAAGTAGACCTGGCCCAAGTTTACACATGGTGACATTTAGTTAATTAAAATATAACAGACTCAAATGGGGGACATCATAAGATATTCATCTTCAAGCCACTTATCTTGGTCAGGATCACAGGTGCCTATCTTAGGGTGTATTCTGGATTTTTAGCAGCCCATCTGGGGACACATACTGTAGGAAGTTTAGAGTTGCCAAAATCTTAACTTCATGAATTTGGATTGCAGGAAGAGACTCATACGACACAAGGATGAGCACCCCCTTCCCCCAAGTTGAACACCCGCCCCCCAAAAAGTCTCGGCACAGACTCCCTCCACACGACGAAGGGACATGGACCCCGACCCTGAATATGTGAGGTGACAGTAATGATGAGATCCACTTGCAGTAACACCATGTTTACTTACACCATCAACACCATTATCCAAAAACATGTATTAGGTCATAAGGCAGATACAGGTAAACAAGGAAAAGCAAACACGCATCATGATCCAAATCCATAATCCAAATACCGGCAGGTCACAAAGTTGATAAAAGCCTCATGGAAAATTCTTTTTTATACATCTTCTTCCTCAGCGGCATCATTAGACATCGTTAGCAATGTCAGTTTCCACTGTTATGCTGATGATACACAAATTGATCTAATACTAAATCTATTCATCACTACCAATGCCTCACACTGAAACCTGTCTATCTGCAGTCAAGACCTGGAAGATCCAAAACTTTCTCAAGCTCAACAGCAATAAAACTGAACTCAGCCTCATTGGTCCTAAATCTATCCTTTAAAATGTCAGCTCTACTTCCTCCTACGTCAATGCTATGGCAGTCGCCGTCAATGTAAAATTTTGGATCCGCTTCAAGATTCTTCCCTTCACTTACAAGGTTCTCAACAGTCTTGCTCCCCCTTCATATATCTAAACTATTTATTATACTATATTATCAGCTCTATTGCACTTGCAGTCTATGATCTTCCTCTTTTGAGGAAAGAATTCCTGAGTCTAAACTCCACAGCTTTGGCGACTGAGCCTTCTCCAGCATAGCCGCCTTGTCCATGACATTGCCTCCTCCTAGATGTTCTAAAGTATCACCGCAGAACCTTATTGTATTCCTAGTCTTTCTTGTTCTCATCACTCAGCCCTCTTCCTTCAAGCACTTTTAATCAGTGCCCTCTATGCTTTGTTAGCATTATCCAGTACCTTTATCCTTCCTTCTCTCCCGCATCTTCTGTCTTATATAATCCATCATTTCAGTTTGTGTATTTGTCTGCACCCCTTTGTTTATTACTGTACCGTGTACTACTCTCAGTTTATGTACTTTGCCTTCTATCTATTGCTTGTATGTATTCTTGTGACTATTACTGCCTGCGCTGTGTTTTCTGTCTTTCCCATTTATTGAAAGCTATACCAATGAATGTATAATAATAATATTAATAATAATAATAATAATAATAATTAGGATTTATATTCAGCTGCCTTGATTTATCAAGACTAAAAGAACATTCAGGAACATATCTCCATTTTTCAGCCTTATTCAGTACAGGTCACGGGTTGTTCATGAAGATCATTTAAAAAAAATTACTACTGGTATCTTTTGGGATTACGCAGAGAAACACCGCTTTGGTTCCCAAATTTTTCCCAGGGGCACACCCTCCGTTCTTTAAAATTTCACCACTAGTTCTATTTATTTAGTTTCTATTTTTCTATTTAGTTTCATCATCATCATCATCATTATTGATTGATTAGTTGGTTAGTTAAATAACTGAATGAGGTATTGAAATGTTAGACAAGAAGTACTAGTAGAAGGCTTAAAAAATACACTAGTATATTGAATGGTTGCTGCAAATGCTAGAGTAACTTTAGGAAAGCTTTTGAAGTGGTTAAGATAACATACTTTGACATCATCATTTTACACCAATCATTTTCCTTGGCTGCCTAAGATTTTCGCACAGTACCGTATAGGGATGGGTATGATTAATCGATTATCGATTAACTGATCGTTAAGAATTTTTTTGATCAAGTGGAATTTGATTGATAACATTCGTGGCAACCTTATACTGAAGTAATGCAATGGGTTTCACTACGTGGCAGCAATCAGCCGAGGGCGAAATTAATTTATGTGCAGATATGTAAGTTTCTTATGGGACCATTTTGAAGTAAAAAAAAAAAGTTCATTGTAAATATTGCAAAACCATATATGCCTACAACACAACAACATCTCCAATGATGTACTATTTGAACAGCGCCCACTCAACGCTGATTAATGAATCCTCCTCTAAACCCACCATCACCTCTAGCCAGTATCTCTGCATCCCCGCTACTTCGTTACCTGCGGAGCAGGTGTTTTCAGCGGCGGGACCGTAACTAGACTGTGTTCATGTCTCACTCCCGAGCATGTTTACATGCTCATATTTTCTAATAAAAAACAGTAGGCTGGCGTGAGTTAATTTTATAAATAAGTGTATTCAAATGTGGAGAGTTTTAGCTCAAAGCCTCAGGCCCCGCTGCCTATATGAGTGCTGTTTTTTGTTTAAACAAGGCAGTTAAGATTTCTGGAATATTTTTTATTCATTATTAAAGATTCCATAATGGAAAAACATGCTTTCTTGTATATTCTGTATCTTACATTGTTTTTTATTGTTGTAACACTGCTCAGAGTCGCACGGAAGTTCCAAGGGAGGACGAGCCTTTCGTTGCCATTAATTTTTATTTAAAAAACACAACAGCAATTTATCATGCACTCGTCAATGCAAATGAGTGCAAAGATACTCTGCATAACAATGCACAGAT
Source organism: Petrocephalus sullivani (assembly GCA_026780845.1). NCBI lineage: Eukaryota > Metazoa > Chordata > Actinopteri > Osteoglossiformes > Mormyridae > Petrocephalus > Petrocephalus sullivani. The sequence continues at coordinate 16,149,387 of JAODKM010000035.1, read as the reverse complement.
AAAACTCCGGCTTAGAGCCAGCTCTTCCGCATGCTACAATATAAAAAAATTATGATTAATCGATAATTAATCATTAATTTTCCAGATTATCAAGTAAGAAAATGTATTTAAATACCCATTCCGAGTACCGTATGTGCTCTTCTTACCAGCCTAGAGGTGAAATCTGCTTAACAGAACTGAACTGATGTTCAGTCTGATGTTCCACAAGAAAAGAACGAGATGTTCTGTGGCGCTCCACCCTGGATTGTGACTGTAGGAAACCCATCTTATCACTCATCAGTAAATTTCTGCTTCAGGGCAGATGCCTGGGATCATATACCTTTCCATAGGCTCTGACATCTCACGAGAAAAGTCCATGGCCTTCAATGTCAACTGAGTGAATTATTTCACATCGTGGAGGCCCCAAAGACTTTGATACAATGGACCAACTTTGTTTTGGTTTTATAAGCTTCTACACAGATGACTGCCAGCTCCCATGTCAATGCACCGCATCACCATGTCAGCTTCAGTGTGTGGCAGTCCTTTGAAAAATAAAAAAATGCAAAAGCCCCCTGACAGGGACATGAGTGCCTTTTTACCCCCGAAGAGGTGATCCAGTTTTGTCTTGTAATCTGCAAACACATAATGTAGTTATTCTGTTATATCAGGCAGAAAAATATTCCATTTTGGTGCTATGCCTGTGACCAAAATACAGCCATTGCTAACCCAGCGGAAGTGCAATGACAGCCCTTGTGACTCTGCCCAGACCTGGAGGTCCAGGTTTTATATCATGAGGGCAGCGATGTTTAATTCTGGTTCGGTCTCAGTGGGGGTGGATACTGAGTGTAATTTTTGTGAACCTACCTTTGATGTCTGTATCTGATTTTGGTGTTTTGGTTTCCCATTGCGAATATTTCTGAATTGTGTCTGTAGTTTGACAGTAGGTTATTTCCTGATTTCTTGGTTCCATACTGGTTTTAGTCCCATGTGCTCACCAATTGTCTGTGATTGAGTCCTCCAAAAATTCATGCAACAGCAGCAGTTTCAAAGACCGTTGGAAGGAATACCTGGAATTTGGGTGGGAAAGCCCATTTGGTGGTGAGACCTAATTTTCTGAGTTCTATGTCAGATTTTTCAGTAAAGCAAATAAATGTTCTAGACAGGACAGACAGGAGCAAGGACAGGACAGGGTATGGCTGGACTGACAGACTAATCATGATATATACCAGACGAGGTCAGGAACCGGAGTAAAGGGACACAGACCAAACTACAACGGCACAAAGAAAATGAACACAAGACACAGGACCAGACCAATAACATGGGGGTAAAATTGACCACCGAGCTGAGACCAGGCAAGACAGAACACCGAACAGGCCAGACAGCAGGACTTGGGGCACAGAAAAGACCCAGAGGGTGCAACAAAGGTGAAGCAGGGCTCTGGGGGTGTAGTAGAAGTGAGAATGGCCTCTGGGGGCACAGCACAGGAGAAGACAGGTGGAGCATGCCCCTGTGGACTGGACTTCGAAGGCTCGGGATGAGCAGCGGCACCTTCTGGGCTAGGCTCTGGAGGTTTGGGCAGAGCAACTTGGAGAGTCCAGTCACTCTGTCATGACATGAGGGACGAAGGACTTGAGGGCAGGTGAAAAAAAGGGGCATTATTATCAAAGCAGGAGCAGGGAAACAAACAGAACCAATGGGTCAAAATGAGAAGACAAACTCTGGGATGGGCACAGGCAACAGGAGGACTGACGTTAATGACGGGCCTGGGGAACACAGGACTGGGAAGCATGTATATATGGGACTAATGAGGGACTGCTAAGGTTCAGGTGTTGACATTTACCACATTTGGATTGGGGATTACGAACAGGACGAAGCTGGGAAGAGACAGGATGGTTCCGGAGGACCGGCAGCAAGCCCTGCTGGTCATACCAGGGGATTTTCAATAATTTTTTTTAAAGTTAATAAGATCAAATCCTATGGGCAAACTAGAATTAAAGTTCAGAGTAATTGTTACACTTTGTATTAGGTATGATTCCTTTTTCCATTACTAACATCTATATCGTTATTTTGTGCTTATGCACTTTATATAGTGACGATCATGCTGGTAAACAGCCAATAGACATTCAATGAGAAATGAAAAAGAAAACTGAGAGCGCAGTGGGCAAAGCTGACTGATGTCAAGCAGAAATTGGGCCATTACATTTATGACTAGTTATTGTATACAGCCTTCAAAATGTCGGCTGAGGCAATTGAAGATCCCAAAAAAACAAAATCCTGTAATATTCTAAAAGAAGGCCGTGAAATGCTTGCAAAACATTACGATAAATGTTTTGAGAATACACTGTATATACTATGGTTAATATGATGTAATGTGAAGCTATACCATTGGCCAAACTGATGTGCATTAAAATGGCCATTATTTTTGTCATCAATTCTGTAATCTACCACAATTAGCCGTAAGATTAGTTTAGAAATGTGTTTTCTGTGAATGTGAGTTAAGAGAGAATGCAGTAAAGATATGCAGCATTTGGATCAGATCCACCAGTCCCAGGGGTCATCTATGTGGAAACAAATGGAATGAAAATTGAAGGAAAACCACTCAAATATACCAAGTCTCTGCTTGAAAGGTTGAGCAACATCTGTGTAACAGCAAAGATGAGAGACATGAGAAAAAGGTTCTTGTATAACCCTGTAAACTGGTTGTTATTTTCTCTTCCCTGGGACACAGAAGCAACCATAGTTCAATCATACAATTCTTCAAATTCCATTTAGATTACCACATTTTTAAATTTTATTTCAAGAAAAGTATATACTTAAAAAAAAAAGTTTAGTTATCAACTTTGAAGAGAAAATTATTATATTTTAATGCTAAGATAGAAACCAAAGTACCTGACAAAAACTGATAAAAGAATGAAATTTTGCTGTATTTGCAGCCTGCACAATGACAATCCTTGAATTTTCTCAGTTTGCTGGTTAGTAACCTTAGCTTTAGAATCAGGTTCTCAACACAACTGACTATTTTTTCATTTCATAGAAAAACCCAGAAAATAGACAGTTTCGGGTCATTTTCTGACCTCCTTCAGGTCCTACCTGACTTGTGTCTGCCGTAGACCTCACAACTATCCACCCCAGAAGATTAACGAGAGACACTGCATTGTTTGTGTTGTGAGTTTTGACAAGAATGAGGTGTCACCTGTATAGATTGCCACACACATACAATACTTCAAATGGGAAAGGTGTGATCACACATCTCTGCATCTGTCTACAAGATATAGTTCCAGTCCACTTTTTGTTTGTCTACTAGAGACTGAAAGCTTACACCCAGTGTATGTAAACCATATGAAATGACTTTATTGACGGGGTACAAATAATGTAGTATTATGCTGATTATATACTGATGTCATGTTTGTACATCATTAATGAATCATGACATATGTTTTATCCCAAGCAGTGACTATATTTGTTATTACATCTGTTAATTCTGTACATATTTGTGATAGTTATGAAATTTTATAAAAAAATAAGTATTTTAAACACAACTCTGCTGCATTTTGATGATGAGGAGACCAGAACCAAATGCAAAGCAGGCCATATTTAAAGACACAACTCACAATCATGGCTAAAAACCTGAAAACAGGGATTAAAACCAGGCAGACAAATAGAGTGTGAGATGTAATCTGAAAGTGAGTCGATAAACAAAAACTACTGAGAGAACAGGCAGACAAAAATGTTCTAAATGAAATTCAGAGTCAGAATCAATAGTCAAAAAAAGCCAGTGATGAGGCAGTCGAACAAGGCAGAGAATCTGACAACAAGTACACGATGTGTCATGAATGTTCAAAGGCAGGAAGAGGGTAAATGTATGCATTGAATAATTAGGAACAGGTAGTCTCAAAATAATAAGGTGAGGCAGGGTGCAGGGGTGCTGAGCTGGGCTCAGTGAAAATGTTGAGCTGGATACTGGATCTGGATTCCACTGATATAATGTGCATGAACCTCAAACACTGCCAATATTTACATGTCTAGGTACTATATCTAGACTTTTTGATTATAATTGGGCAGCATTAAAAGCAGCCATTTCTCTATCCCAGTACTGTCCTACCATGACCTGTAAAAGTGACTAATTACAGGAAGTCTGAGTTTAGCTTTTTCTGGGAGGTAAATTGGTTTGACATTGCTTGCCAACTGTGGTGTCCAGACTCCAAGAGAATCAGGTTAATTACTTTCAGTTTGCTTCTTTTGCTTTTGCACAGTTTTATTCTCAGCCTAAATAGACAGCCTTCTTGGTAAAATGCGGGTTAAGTGACCTAGCATGTCAATACCCCACCAGCAGGCTAAGGCTGGCCATCAAAGATGGGTGAATTTCTAGTCTGTAGGATGAATTAAGCAATTCATTAGCCCACATTGTTGTAACTATTATATGAAAACCAAGTCAGATTGGTTATCAGTAGAAATATTTTTGCATTAGGATGGGGACAAACAAATATTCCTTCCATTTAGGCTTTGACTACATTACTACTCCATCCCATTTTTTTCTGGGTTGGACAGAACAGCGCCTCTGTTCACAGCTCAGTTTCATACGACTGCCGACAGGCGGGAGAATGGTGGCCAGGCAGCCGCAGAGGACCTCTGAATAAACTCAAAGGCCAAAATCATGACAATTTCCTCAGGAACTCACTTGTCAAAATAAATATCTCATCTAACATTGTGGCCACTTTCATTTTCAGCTAGCTTACTCAAAGCTTCCTTTCACATTCCCAATTTGTTATTTGTATGTAGAGGCTCACATAAGCACAACAGGAAGCAGCAATACAATCGAAATATAATCACATCAGTCAGAAAGAGATTGGGCACCACGAGCTGTACATCACTCAGGCCCAGGAGGGTGTATCAGTTGATATGATGCTTTATTTGCACAAGTATATCAAAATGCTTTAGTTTTCACATATCCAATCTTTCTGTTCCATAAGAGCCACATACATATACAGGTTAAAGGGAAGCTTGGAGTCACAGGGACAGCTCTTTACCTAGCTGCATTCTGGAAAAGTTAACAGCCTCGTTCGAGGAGACGTGGCGATTCTGCTGGATTCAAACCAGAGATTCCCCAGTCACAGACACAGTGGCCTAATCCACTGAGCCATACACCACGCATCAGAATCACACTATTTTGCAGCTCCCGACTCTAACAGAACAGACAAAACCTGACCTGTACCATCATTCATCACCAATGTAGTCAGTACAAAGATGGGCTGGCTGTTTTTCCTTTGTCTCGATGACAAATATAAATATCTAGATCTTTTATATTGCAACAAGATTTGTGTTTTAACAATAAAAAGGAGGCAGCATATTATAAAAAAGGAACGAAGGTTCCGCGTTTATTAATTTACAGGGCACTGCCAGAGATAACCAGCAGCAGCACAGACAGGGAAGTCAACAAATCACTCACATTTTGGGTAGACTCTCGTAATAAAAGCATTAAGCTACAGTAAAACATAAAACATTGTTGCAACACTCATATACAACGTTAATACACGATCACACACATTACATGAAAATTATATTTACGTTTACATATTGCAAATAATTGTGGCTTGGCGCAAAGCATGCTGGTAACCTGGATAATTCGTTATTACTATTAAGTGCCGTGGTGTCAGGATATTGTTCTGGCTTGACTGATAAATGGCTATTTTGGTTCAATAGGGAAAACATCAGTAATGTTGACAACCTGACAGAAGAACACCGCCGTCTTGTGTGGCTGGACAATGTGACCTGAAATGTACGTCAGATGCCTGCTATCATAACATCATGTCTGCCAACATTTCCACTCCATTATTCCTCTTACAGGCAGATGTCATCAGATCTGTTCTGTTCACGTTTAATTTGTTCTCCTTTCTCCTACATATTTATGTAAATAAAAACATATTTATACCGCTGGAGATTTTACTTTTACTAGGGAAAGTACCAGCTCAAGTACCAGCTCAAGCCTATAACAGCAAAGCCCTTCCAGAGACTTGATCGGACAACATTAGTTATATATATGGGTTCACCTTTTACGTTCTTTGCTGAAGGTGAAGAGCTTTGCAGCAATCTGCTCTAAAAAATTTGAATTTATTGAATACTAGAGAACAGGCCTCTTAAAAAATGGTAAATAACTGACTTACTCTATCAGCATTAAGAGACTGTTAACATAAGACTTGAGTAACTGATATCCCCAAATCCAATCAGTGATTGGATTAGGGCTTTCACTACATTTGACAGCGCTACACTTTTTCAAGGTACTCTGATTTATAATTTACCTTGGCAACATGGGATGAACTAAGCTTTCACAAGTCATGTATGTCATACAGACATTTTGAAATCTCCTTAGTTAAACTGTGTTGAAATATTATGGGAAGGTACATAAACAAAAGTCATTAGCCACAGGTAATATTTTTGTGGCACGTAAACTTATAGCTCCCACACTCCTGTGCTTATAGACCACACAGCGACATATGTCACACAGCTCCATACTGCTGAACATATTCTGACACCCTGTCAGGCTTGTATTGTCAAGCACAAAGCCTACAGAGCTTAAATTGTAAATAGAGTGTTTACTAGAGAAATTCCAGGAGAAATTCCTGCTCTGCTAGCTTCATGACCAATATGGCTTATAGCAACATTTGTGCAGTTACAAAACTCAGACTGCAATGTCAATGCATCATTTCCATAAAGTAAGCTGTCAGCTTTTCTCTGTGAAAATATTTCTGAAAATGCCTTTTAAATACATTAGTAAAATAAATTTATACATAGACAGGTAGTAGAGGAAGCAAACTTTCATTTGACTGAGGATAGGAAGTGCCAGGGGAAGGAAGTGCAATATACTAGAATACCTTTGAAAGTTTAGTTAGTAGCAGAACTTAATACAATTTGTAAGAATGCCAACTTCTGTGTGTAGAGAGCATTGGCATACACTTATCTGGATTGGTGTGGGATCCCACTCCTAACCAATCATGCAAAGCAGGGATGGATTAACTAGCTTATACTGGCCATGGTAACAGGTATGCAAATGGAGCTGGCATGCATTTAATTTCCTTCCTATTACAAATCTCTTCACTGTTGTTGTCTTTAAATTTCAATGAGAACAGTGTGAGGAAATAGCAAGGCCACACAAGGCACTATATACAGTATGCCTTTGCACATGATGAGAAGGCACCTTAATGATGTAAGGAGCAACCCACTGGCCCAACAGAATCTAACTGGGCAGCCAAAGGCACTGAATGCATGTAGATCTTTTCCAGTGCTTCTAAGAAAAATATTTAAACTTCAGATCAGACTAAATTACATCTAACGCCAACTTATATTAATTTGGGGGCTATTTTAGAACACTTCAACTAAGATCTCTAGGTAATTTAGGGTTATTCTGATTGCTTCCAGACTCTAATATTTAATAAAGCTCATTCATCCTGGACTGTGATGTCACATAGGATTTGCTTTTGGCTGATTAAGCTATGTCTCCAACACCCCCTCTGTTTCAATCTTTTATGAACTCTGTATTTCAAGACCTCATCAACCGATGCCTCATTGTATACATGGGTGATTTGCTAATTTTGGGTGCTGACATGGTTCTGTGAACAATCTCTTTTTGTATAGGTTTGGAAATGTGAATTCCATGTTTCTAGGGTACATTCTCTCCCCAGGTGTGGCCCAAGTAGATCCAGTCAAGGCTGCAACAGTGTCAGATTAGCCTGTCTCCAAAACTAAGTAGGAGTTGCAGTGCTTTTTTGGTTTCCTACTGCACGTTCATCAGGCACTTCAGGTCTGTGGCTGCTCCCCTCACTGCGTTAACAAGAACTGGTTTCAGAGGAGTGAGAAGTTCTGAGAGACAGTGCATGTCCAAAGACAGAAACCCGCAGCCGATCATAGTCTCCAAGCTTGGGCAAAGAGTGTGGTTGTCCACCCAAGACATCTGGCTCCAGCTTCCATCCCAAAAGTTGTCTCCATGATACAATCGGCCCATTTAAAATATTTCGCCACTCCTCATTGATGGTGGACATCCACAAGCACCATCTAGATCGCCCTGAGCAGTCACCACGGGGACATCCTCCTAGGAAAAGAAAAGCATGGGTAGTATTTCAATTACATTTATTTAAAATAGGCATTTACTTACTTTGCTTACTTTACTTCAGATATATTTTGTAACAACACTGAGCAATTGTATTTTATTGTATGTAAAATACTTAAGTAATTTGTCACATCAGGAGAGATGGACTAGGAGGTGGATATTTGGGCAAACTGAAGGGGCGTTTTTTAGAACAAAACTGAACAGAGACTGAAATGGGAAGGAGTGAGGAGGGGCACAGTGCAATGCAAGGGAGCGATCTTAATGACAGAACTGGGGAGCAGGCAACTGGGAAGTACTTTTATACATGATTAACAAGGGGGCAAACGAGAGGCAGCTGGAAGGAATAACACAAGGGCAGGTAAGAAGCACTTAACAGCCATGGCTCATTAGGGCCACACTAAGGAGAAAACTGGAGGGGTAGGTAGGCAGGGGATGACTGTCTGGCGTTGAAGGTGCAGTAGCAGTCCCACCTAGGCCTGGTGTCAGAGGGGCGGTGGCAACCTCTCCTGGTCCTGGTGCTAGGGTGCTGCAGCAACATCTCTGGGACCTACCAAAGAGGGTATGGAGTCGGACTCTGGCAGAACCGGGCAGAGACAGATGAGCTTGCGCAGGTTCAGCCCATTTTATCTGTGCTTCCTGTGGCGGCAGCTGGCAGAGAGCTTTGGGGAGTCAGCGGGCAGATCCATGGTGAGCTTCAGAGCGTCTCTCTGTGGAGAGGCGATGAACCAGCCCACTTTTGGGACCCAGGTCTCTGGAGGGATCAAAGCGGGTATTTTCGTGGAGGTGATCCCAGTATGACCTCCACACGACCCTCGTCAGGGTCCTCCTCCTTGGGCTCCCCAAGGAGGCTCTTGCTTAACAGACAGATTAGTGGGTCATCATGAGGCTCAGATACCGAGAAGAGGTTAGGCACAGGGGAAAGCAAGCAGGTGGAAAGGCATAGCGGCAGGGGCTCCCAGGGAAAGCCACAAGGCAGTTTGTCGAGTCCTGTCATTCTGTCACATCAGGAGAGATGAAGGACAAGGAGACGGGTGTTTGGGCAAATGGAAGGGATTTATTACAATAAAAGTAAACGGAGACTGGAAACAAACACGATCTCAGGAGATCAAAATGGGAAGAAAGAAAGAGGAGCCACACAGACACCGCGAGGGAGCGAAGTCGCTGACAGGACCAGAGGGGCAGGAAGGCGGGGTGTGACAATTTTATTTATTTTCTTTCATTTTAAGAACCTTCATCACCAGACTTACAGACTTTTAAATATCACCGTCTTTGGGCTCAGCTTGCTTGTTGTGAACTTCGTTCTCCCATGACCAGTAGTCCAAGGAAAGAAGCTGCACGTTGGTACAAATTGCCAAGGAACAGTATGTAGTAACATGTACTGATACTGCTCACTGAATATCATTATAGGACAGAAAAATAGAGCAATTAGCAAACAGCAATGCTGTGCTCTAAAACTTGTGAATTAAATTAGCAGGCCTGCTAGTGGCATTCTACTTCATTTGGACAGGCATGCTCATGCAGCGGCACCCTTTGGTTTGTTATATATGGAAGATATCAGGCTAGGTATTTTTAGTTCTTAGGACAAAATTAATTTCTATCAGCTAAACTTAGGCGTTTTTACAGCTACTGAGCCTGTGTGAAAATTGACGTTGCATATTATATTTTTGGTTCTGGTTCTCTTGGGCGTATATGGGTATATGGGGGATAGAGTGCTGGGATTGCTGGGAGAAAGTGGTGTTGAGCTGCAGCGATTGTTTGTTGTAGTGTTTGGAGGGATATTTCGAGTG
>JAODKM010000035.1:16116119-16130231 GCA_026780845.1 Petrocephalus sullivani | reverse complement strand
ACTACTTAGAAAATAACGAGTGGGTCGGATCTCTCGCAAATCTACGAGCGAAATAACGAACTACTTTGCTACGAGGGATTTCGGGAAAGGCTCGTTAATTAACGATCAATCTTAAGTGCTCGAACTACTTAGCGCTACGATGCTTTCGGGAAACCCACCCCTGATCATTCTTCGTAACATTCTGAACTATATGCAAATTGGCATCATGAAAACTAAAGTAACAAACTTTGAGAAAACCAATATTTGTGTCATTCTCAAAACTTTTGGCCACTGCTATGTAAAATTATTATGCTGTTGTAAGTTATGTGGCCAATAGAGGGCGGAACGACCACAAACTGCAGTCAGTAAAACTCCTGCTGACAGTTTACTCCATGGATTAATTTGGCCAGCAGTAACAGGCAATATGTCACCTAGTACTGTTTGAGCTACATTATCTGAGCTTTTCCTTCTACAATATTATGAAAGACCAACTTTAAACTGACTCCTTAGTGAGTTTTGTTGCAAAGATCTTTTTTTAATAATCCCAATTCTTTCTTTATATTTCAATTCCTCCATTGGTGGCTCATTAGGTATCAGCTGCTGACCAGGTTTGGGGGTTTGAATCCTTCCTGTGACATGTCTTTGTGGAGTGTGCATGTTCTCCTCCTGTTGTACAAGTTTCCTTAAGGTTAACTGGTGCATCCGAATTACCTGTAATGTTTAATGTGTAGGGCGTACCCCAGCCGTGTTTTCTATGCTGTCTTGGATGCGCTCTAGGCCCTCTTATAACTCCAAGATAAGTAGTTAGATAATGGATTTATTCATAAATCCCTGGCTTAGGTTTTCAAAAGGAGTTTTTGTATTGACATTAATTAAGCTACTTGCCCATAAACTGAAACATCATTAATTAAAATGAAACTTATTCTGGTTTCTCACCTTTAAAGCCAGAGTGTTAAAGCCAATTATTTCTGAATGAATACTTGCAGTTTATTTTGGAATGTGTTTATAGGTTTCATTATGGTGGTAGATTGTAATTTTCTTAAAAACAGGAAATGCTGAGTTTAAACTCACTGAAGACTAGCGTGCTTCTGATGGGAAGCACCTGCCTCTTTTCACTTGATATGCTGCAAGTTTTATCAAGTTTATCAAGTTAACACATTGAACAAGTGCTCCTGAGGCTGTGCAGTGATTTACACTATAGAAGAACCCAAGGCCTGAGGACCCAAAGATCACAGCTATCCAGTATTGGTTTCAGACTTGTCCCTTGCGTGCAGAGGTTTCTCCAGATTCTCTGAGTCTTGTAATATTATTTTGATCCCCCTCAAGCCACCAAAACAGCTCTGACCTATCAAGGCATGGATTCCACAAGACACCTGAAGGTGTCCTGTGGTATCTGGCACCAAGACATTAGCAACAGATTCATTAAGTCCTGTAAGTTCTGAGGTGGGGTCTCCATTGATTGGACTTGTTTGTCTTGCACATCCCACAAATGCCCGATCAGATTAAAGTCTGGGTAATTTGTAAGAAATGTATATGCACACGTGGCAAAGTAGAGTGTGCCCACTGTGCTGCAAGGGAGGAACCCTTGAGTACATTCTCAGCTGCTGCCCAAAGGCAGTTAGAGATAGAAGGTACTGATGGAGGTATTACCAGGTCCTGAAGACCATTACTGAAGCCACCACACTGTGACCAGACATTGTATTCATGTTAGAATCCAAAAGGCAAGTTGTGCTGCTGGAGCTGAACAAGTCACTTGGGAAGATTGCTTGGAGGAGGCCTTTGAAAAGAAACTCCACGTATGCGAGACTTGTAAGCGACTACTACTAGTCAGGATGGAAGGTAAGGTGTCTCCCAGTAGGGGTGGTAGCAAGGGATTTGGCAGCATTGAGTTATTTAGCCATTGAGGGAGCGAGGAAGAGGAGAGCCATCCATAATATCACTGAATTGGCAGAGACAGCCTTGAGATGGGTGTGGCTCAAGAGAAGCAAAGCCAGTGGAGTCACCTGTGAGGAGGGTGTATGATGTTGAAAGACCTGAAACACCCAGTGAATCCAGGAATATCACTGATGGTGTGTCCAGAAGTGATATTGTCCAGTATCCCAGCATCATGCCCAGAGCATCATTCTACCTCTGCCAGCTTGCCTTCTTTCCATAGTGCATCCTGGTACCATCTCTTCCCCAGGTAAACGATGCACATGCACCTGGCCATCCACATGATTTAACAGTAAATGTGAATCATCAGACGAAGCCATCTTCTTCCCTTGCTCCATTTCAGTTCTGATGGTTACATACCCATTGGATGTGCTTTCAGCGGTAGACAGGGGTCAGCATGTGCACTGTGACTATGTCTGAGGGAGGGAAGGAAAGGATAAGTGGTGTGTTGTCTGCATAGCAGTAGTATGAGAACCCATGTTAGGATATGAGCTCACCAAGAGATCTAGTATGGAAGGAGAACTGCAGAAGAGACCAAGAACCGAGCCCTGAGAGTTGCCAATGGAGAGTCTGCATAGGGTAGATGTGCATGCCTTCCACGTAACTTGATATGACCTACCTAGAAGATCTCTTCATACTAGATCTCTAGTATGAACAACATCTAAAGACCTACCTTTTCGAGAAGTATTTGGTTTAGCACTTCCAGTATTTTACTCTTTAAAAAAACTGTATTTCTCAACAGAGCTTTAGACAGATAGTATTCTTAGCCTGAGTTCTACTGAACCCGTATTAGAAGGTATTTACTATGGAGTCTCTACGCACTTTTGTAAGTGTAGGAAGTAACAGCTCAAATGGAGGTGGGTTTCGACCGATGTTTAGGGGAATTAATTATTGATTAATTATGAATTCATTAATCAGTAATTAATTATGAAATATTACGTTTGAGTAGTTGTTCCAGTATCAAAGTCTTTTATATTGGTCCCAGTTAGTCAATTTCTGGACGATTTAGGTCCAGAATGCAAATGGAATTCACTCATACAGTATCGTTAGTCTGAGATAGGCTGCTTGTCCAGCAAACAGTTTCACTTTGTAACTTGCGATACTCAGAGGATGAGATTAGGACTTAAAAGCTCAGTAGTGGTTTCGCACCAATAAAGTGACCTATTGTGAGCACTTCAAAGAGAGGGAGATTTAAAAGGTGAGAAAGTATACGTTTATTACTACTACTACAACTAAAACAGGACAGACATTACACATAACATGATACACACACAACCCGAAATTTGCACTGAACTGCAAAACGAATGGGAAATAGAAACCGTGATGAGATATAACTGTATATACTGTTCTCCAAACCAAGCCTAGGATTTAAACAGGCAACCCAAACGACAAAACAGATTACAGTTAAATGGGGAAAAATTAAAGGTGAGTTTACATGGTTGCAGCGGTGATGAGGGATGAAGCTTTGTCTTGCTTTGAAGCTCGCAGTGAAGAGGCTTTGGAGTTTTGATGGCAGATTTCTCTTCTTCCGTAGTTTTTTTTTTTGGCGGGGCTTCTTACGGGCTTCTCCTTTGTGATATGGCCGACTCGTACCTTCAGCGACCATAAAACTTGGAATGTTTGGCCTGCATGGGTGTGTGATCCTACATAAGTCACTACATGAATCTGCCAAATTCTGTAAATGAATGTAAATGTGATTAGTCTACGCAGCAAGCAGCAATACACTGTACGTTCTGACACCACTCTATCATAGCCAGCATTAACTTATTCAGCAATTTATGGTACAGTAGCTCTCCCGTAGGATCGGACCAGACAGGCTAACCTTTGCTTACCATGCACATCAATGAGCCTTGAGCGCTCATGACCCCAGTGCCCATTCACTGACTGGCTTTCCTTGGATCACTTTTGGTAAGCACTGACCACTCCATATTGGTAATACCCCACCAGACCAGCCATTTTGGATATGCTCTATATTACTGTGTTTTAATGTTTCTATTAAACATCTTCATATAAAAAAAAACCGGTGTGACTTTTGCAGTCATTTTAATCAGCATACTTTTCCTTTGTTGTCAAAATGCAAGAACCTGTCTGTTGACAGTTTCCATAGTAACTTAACAGATGCTGCTTCCAGTGAGTAGCCTGACCAGATGTTCTATCCTTATAGGCACTAGATCTTTAAAAACACATTGTACTATTATTAACTGATGATTGAAATAAATTTCTTCTACAAAATTAACTGTGACTAGACATTATTTTTTGTTCATTAGCCATGATATAAGTGATATCACTTCGAGATGTGTGTTAATATAAAATGATCAACTTCAACTTGGTTGCATTACATCATTGTCATTGATTATTTTCATGTAACCTCATACTTCGAAGTGGTTTATCCCTTATAAACATAAAAACACACACACACATATGCACTCACTGGCCACTTTATTAGGTGCACCTTCCTATTACCAGGTTGGACCTCCTTTCACTTTCAAAACTTTTTTCTTCCTGTCATTGATTCAAGAAAGTGCTCAAACAATTCCTTAGTGCTCATGTTGGCATGATGGCATCATGCAGTTGCTGCACCTTCATGAGTCTCCATTCCCCCACATCCCATACGTGTGGTGTTGGATTTCTGGTGACTGTGAAGGACATTTTACTGCAGTGTACAGTGTCATTGTCATGTTCAAGAAGCTAGTCTGAGGTGATATCAGTTTTGCGACAAGGTACGTTATAAGGCAGGATGGATCTATGCTTTTGTTCACGTCAAATTCTGACCAGAAATCAAGCCTCATCTGACCAGGCAACATTTTTCCAGTGTTTCATGTTCCAGTTTTGAGCCTATGCCTGCTGCAGCCTCAGTTTCCTCTTCTGTTTCTGTAGCCCACCTCCTTCAAGGTCCGATGTTCCCTTCTGTACACCTTGGTTGTAATGAGTCATTATTTGAGTTACTGTCAGCTTGAATCAGTCTGGGAATTTTTGCCCAGAACTGCCACTCACTGGATGCATTTTCTTTTTCAGCCCATTGGTTCATATATATGGTTCTATATGAAAATCCCAGCAGATCAGCAGTTTCTGAAATATTCATACCAGCCTGTCTAGCACCAAGAACTATGCCACGTTCCAAGTCTCATAAATCGCAGTTCTTCTTGTCATGCCCTACTTCCATGCCCCTCGCAGTCTCTCCCCAGGGTGGCTAACGAGCCACGCCTGCTGCCTGTTTGTCTCTCTCATTTCAGCCCTTGTGTGGATCACTCCAGCTGCCGCCTGTTTGCCCCCTCGTCAACCCTGTATAACAGTGCCTCCCAGTTTCATGCTCCCTAGTCTAGTTATTGATGTCATCCCCTGTGTATGTGTGTCATTTACCTTGTCCTGAGCTTCTGTGTTTTGGCCTTGAGTGGCCCCTTTGTTTTCCCCAGTTTGTTCCCTAGAGCGGAATAAAGCTCTCTTTGTTTGCCCCAATCCTGACTCTGGTCTATGGTTCTGTCTGGCCATAACACTTCCCTAGTCTGGTGTTTGACTGAAATTCTTGACCAGTATATGCATAATTGTACCATAGCTACTCATGTTTGTTATAAATGCGAACCTAACAGCTCATCACGTAGTCATCTAACAAATCAAAACACTAATGAACTTAATTTCAGTCATGACCATCACATGACTCCCCTTCAACCTCAGAATGGCGGGCTAGTAGAGTATTTCCACCATCCGCTAGCTGCACAACTGACAATCCTCATCGACCAACACCAGCGCAACTGGGATGCTCACCTTCCCCGGTCCTGTGGACTTATTGCACAGTTGTGCAGAAGAAGCCCAGTAGCACCCTTGCTGCACCTCTGTTGCCTTCATATTTGCCCGTGACCTGTGAACCCTGGTATAGTTGGTGTTTGGCTCATCCCCTAAGCTGGAGCTGCCAGTGATACTGAGACTGGACTATGTACACCAGCTCCAGGAGCATGTGTGAGAACTGGTCAGACGACAAGATGCGCCCACAGCCAGACAGAAATTGTATATGTATATTGTATAGTGTATGATGCCAGCCACCCAAACTGGGCAGCCACTGGAGGGGTCCTGGGTTGGTCCAGAAGTGAATCTCCAGTGTGGTATAAAGGGTGTGGGTCCCAGAGCAGTGCAGAACTGTCGTGCTGCATCTCGACCATCTGACTCCGTACTAACCCCTGGCCCAAAAGGAGCACCCTTGTCCAGGAGTTAAGGGTAAGGACCCCAGCAATCGGGACTGAGGAATTACGGTAGGGGACTTTTGGCCCAATGGCTGCGGAGGGCTCGGCGCTACCCAGAGCACAACTGGGAATTTGTTAGAGTGCCTAGAGTAGCGCAGCATAGCACTGGGTATACTCATTGGGCAACCCAACAGCATGCTGCACTGGTACTAAGTGTAAATAATGTAAATGGCTATGTTAGTGTGTATTGTGTTATTATGCCGTAAGGTGATATTATGTATAGAGAAAATGTTAATTCTTGTAAACACTGTGTGTGTGTGTGCGTCCACCATGTGTCATGTAAGTAGTGAGTGCGGCCAACATGGTGGGCAGTGTGTTCCTTGTCAGAGCCACTGGCATATGTCAGTAAAGGCCATTTTTGTGCTTTCCCACACTTTTGGTCTTGATGTCTCCATGTCTGATACCCTCGCCACAGTATATTAACTAATATATAGTGCATCTCCATATATTATTTGTACCATCTTCATAAACACAAGATTTATTCCTTCTAGGGAGGTTTTCCTTGCCACTGATGCCTCTGGCATGCTTAGTAGGGACTTTGGGCAGGGATAATGTAAAGCTTTTTGAGACAATGTAATTTTGTGAAAATGCATTATATGAATATAACTGAATTGAATTAATGCAAAATATTGGTAAAGAGAATATGCACAAGAATACTGATAGAAAATTGAAATATTGATTATGCGTCAAAAAGTTGTAATTCATATTTCACCCAAGATCATGTAGCCCTACTTCTTTTTTTATGTTTATGTTGCAGAAATAACGAGTCAAAAAACATGTAACATGAAGTCAAAGTCAAAATGGCAAACAAATGCATGGTTCATACTGTACAAGCGTACAGCTGCAGGCACATATGCTGCGAGTAGTGCTTACAGACACAAATCACTGCTGACAATTCAGTTGCTTTTGCTCAATATTGCTCCTTTGGAATCTAAAATATTCTCAAATAGGGAAAGAAGAATGTTTTCTCGTGATCATTTCTTGTTTGCTTGTTCACCTTAGCTCATGTGAGTTTTACTTACACAAAAAATGTTCTGAGGTCAACGAAAAATGATTGGTTCAGAAAGCTAATCAATAAATTTATAGAGGAGGCAGGTCCAAGCAACTAAAGGAGGTGGGACAAAGAAACCTGATTGGTTAGTCTGCCATATAACAAAAATTCTGATTGGTTACCTCTCTTAATCAATAATGTTTTGTTCTTCCCTCAGAACATTTTCGTGTAAGTAAAACTCCCATGAGTTTCATCTTACTGGTCTTTGCTAAATTTATGACAAATGCCACACTATAAGCTATCATTCTGACCAAAAGTTAAACTATAAAAAAATGTAATAGTCACAGCATCCAGACATTATACCACGGTATACGGTATTCTGACTGGATTATAAAAACAAAAAACTAAAAAATAGCGTAGCCGACTGTTTGAAATATGGGGGACACAACTTATATCATATATATATATATATATATATATATAATATAAAGGCAAAAGTATATTTATGGTGGGGGGCGCCAATTAAGCCATATTAAATATTTGGGATAGATGTCCCCCAGTTCCTATGCCCCTGCTTAAAAAGCAACGTTATTCTAGCATTTCCCAATAAAATTTGCCAAAGGGGGTATTTTCGAAATCGCTGAAATCAATATGCCGGTATAAGGTGGGATGTCTGAATCTATCGTGCCTCTGGCACAAACCTTTAAAGTGATTGTTCATCCTAGGATAATTTTTCACAGCCAGCTTCTTCGCGGGTTACCACTGCTGCACAATAGGACCACAGACACCCTTTGTGATAGCTGTTGGGGCGTTTCCTTCTGAAATAATACATGTTCGAAATTGGGAAAAGTGAAACTACATTTCCCGTGATCTTTGAGACGTAACGTCAGTCAGGCGGTGGGTATCGAACAGAGATTCTGATTGGCTAATAGGCCTGTCACATTTCCGTCTGTCATATTATGAGTGTCATCATTACCAAAGCACCCGCCTTTTTCGGAGGATGACGCAGTCTGTAGAAATTGCAGGGAGGGGCTAAGGGGGGGTCCCGTCGGCACGCGCAGACAGCAGGGAGCAGCTGCAGTAAGAGGATCGTAGTGCCGCTTCGCAAACAAGCAGCGTTCTAAGATCCATATAAAAATTAAGGTTAACGCGCCTACCAAAAACAGACGAAAATGGTAGACCGCGAGCAACTGGTACAAAAAGCCAGGCTGGCCGAACAAGCCGAACGGTATGATGATATGGCAGCTGCCATGAAATCGGTAAGTTTTTTTTTCTGCTCCAGAATCATTTTCATACATTTCACGTTTCTTGTATTGTGCTATAAATGTTGATATTACCGGAGTTGACGAATAAATGGAGCTGTCGTTATTTTAATAAATTATTATACATAACCTTTTTTTTCCACTAATGTAGAAATACTAGCAAACATGAATGGGATGTATTGAAAAACACGCGTGGTTAAATCTTTCATGCTGTTTATTAGCGGAAATGGAATTACTTGCAGGCTGGAATAAACTGTTAGAAATGTCTAATCTTTAGACATAAAACGGTCTAAATGTACTGCATGTGCTTCCCCCCTCCCCCTCTCTTTATATGGATGTATGTAAAATATCTGTTTGCATGTGTTTGAGGTTGTCAGATGTTTTAAACGCGCGGTGTTGCAGATATTCCACTAATTTGTAAAGAACAATGCCGAAATACGGCTTTTGGAGCGCAGACGTCTGACGGGAGAGAAGCCGAATGCAGACAGTGATTTTGGGGCGGTGCCTTTCCGCCTTTCAGTGTAACTAGTCATTTTTACCGGCGTGAGATGGGCGTAGGATTATGACAATTTACACGATAAAGCCCTTTAAAATAATCTAACTAACTGACACCGTTTGTGAACATTGGCATATCATTCATCGAGGATTTCCCCGGTGGTTTAATTAAGGGGGCCCTAATGACAAAGCGCACATTCTTTATACCATATTCACATTTAACTGCAGACGACAAAGTCAATACATACATGCGCTTGTACATGTGTATGGGATATGAATGCAGACGTGCACTTCATATATGTATACCTCTGCACGTCTAGTGTAATGTGCATTTTCGGATTCTGGCGGAAAATGGCCGTGGGCTGCTTGGTTTTTGTTTCGATTAATTTTCGCATATATGGCGAAAGTAGTTAACATCTGTATCAATGTGTCCATTTTCGTTGAGGTATTTCAAACGATTGTCTAAATGTGCATCGGAGTCGCCAGGACTGCGTTTCCAGAATCTTCAGTTCCTGTCATATTGCAGTGAAAATCAGTAAATCAGGTTATGGTTTTCTTACGGTTGTGTGTGGCTTACAGCATACAGCAGGTAGCGGGCAAGACATGCCGCAGCCGCTGCCAAAGTACAGGATGTTTCCGGATTTTTGGTAATTAATTAATATCCTACATCCAAATACGGATTTAAAATGAGGGTAGTTGAAGGCCTGGATGTAGGCGGTTTTACATTCGCATTACTGAAAGCCCTTGCTGTGCGCCATTGATGGGGAAAATACGCATTGTATTCTGTATTCGGGTACGTGGAGGCGCCTAATATACCAGAGCGCCTGTGGTTTATTGCCACCCATTTAATGATCGGCTGTAATTCTTGTTGCAATGTCACTGGAGACTTTGGTTTCGTTTTTTTTTACCAACTATTATGTTGTTGAAACGTCATTTCTGTTGGGGTAATGAAGTAGTAAAAGCGAAACAACTGAGAGACAAGTTTCCAGTTTATTTCCTTAATAGCAAACCCGTAATTTGTGAAATAAGCTTTGGATTTTTCGGCCATATTTTTCCCCTCAAATGAAAAGTGCTTTGTCATCAGAGCGGGTTTGCTCGTGAGCCCGGTGCCTTTGTGCCCTGAGCTGCCTTGCCGTCGTGGGCAGTGAGCTGTCAGCTCTCAGTAGGAGGGCCCAAGATTTACAATAGTGATGGAGACGCCGATGTTCACTTTATGCTTAATCTAGGCTTAATTATGTTATTTGAATATGTAGTTTGAATACTACTTTCACTGCCTTTCACATTTAGATTTGGGTGCACATCAGTTTAAGCCTTCAACATTTTATTATGCTATTAACAAGTATAGAATATGTATATAATTTTAGTTGAATTGTTGCTTTGTCAGCTTAGTTACTATTAGGACTCATTACCTGAGACTGGTGTGTGCACTGTTTGCCCTGCTACGGGCATCACATACAGCTGCAGTCATGGCAACTGCCCAGTAACACTGGTTTCCAGAGCATGTTTTAAACGCTGAAATGATCTATTTTATTGAAGAAGGTTGTTTTCTTTTCAAGCACCATTCTTTGTTCTCTTAATCAGCCATAAACACTATAGGTAGTTATTTGAATGGAAAGTATCCTTACTTAGTGTTTCAGGTGAGAATAAAGTGAAAGAGGTGAAACGCGACGCCCTGGAGATTGATTTCCCTCATACTGAGGAGAAAAAAAAAACAGTTGCCTGCTTCTTGCGTGTACCTATAAATGATTTCATAATTTTATTAGTGGAGGCACTCATGGACTTAACAAGTTAGGCTAATGTGAACTGGTGGTGGTTTTTAGTAATGTTTAGTAGACAACTGAGCCTGATGATTTAATATACACAGTTACTTATTTGTTGAAGTTAAATACAAATATCTTCAGATCCTTTCTTACTTACTTACTTTATGTTGAACACCACTAGATGAATAAAGACAAATTCACTAATTGACGTGCTGGTGTACTTGATAAATAAAGCAAACAAAAATAAATGTCTTGTAAACTTGCATCTCTGCAGTGGATCTGTTTTAAATGGTAAATTACTGTAAGAAAGTTGCCTTGTTGCTGGTACTTCTTTGCCTTGTACCCTGGTCTGTTAGGTTGATTTGTTTGGTAATTATTTTTGAACTAACCAAAAAAATGTTTTATGGAGGAAGATTATTTCTAATTTTGATGATAAGTTTGACACAATAGTGGATTCACTTTGGGAAAGGGTAGAGTCATCATATATCTGTAGGGATTACAGGGATATTAATCCAAGATTTCATCACCCACAGATTTTATCCATCTTTAAAAGATTATGTTTAAGACTAAATCAGTTATCCTTTTTTAGCAGTGTTTAACTTACTGATTTTCAAGAATGTGGAATAACCTGGAGATGAAAGCTGATACAGTATATCCAGTATAAAATGCATGTTTAGTATTAGTATTGTATAGTATTTATTTGTATAACTCAAGAATGTAGAAATAGTTATATGTGCTGATTAGCATTCTTTGAACTGGCCCAGAATGGTCATAAAACTGACTGTGTTCATAAGAATATTGCTGTGAAGGTCGAAGTGAGATCTTCACTGGCTAAATTACAAAGCACAAAAGCACAAGAAGAAGCAAACCATTACAAGAAAATCCACAGATTTAGATGTAGCAAATGCAGCAAGAATAGGGGAGACATGGTTTATTCTAATACCTTTCTTGGTAAATCAGGTAAGCTATGCTGCCTTATGTTGGACTAATCAGGATTCACAATGTTATCTTGTTAATTGCATCATAACATCAATGTAATAGTTATAATACTCCCTTTAGTTATTATAGTTATAATAAACATTTTGTATTAAGTCTGACGGGGAGTTTTATGCAACTCTGCAGAAAACAAATTCAGTGAAACATCCAGGAAAAATTATTTTAAAATTTTGAATTTTCTCTGCTAAATAGGTCTGTGGAAATATAGTTCTGTGTCACTTTTATTTAGTTTAATAGGTATTATTACATATGTATATGCAAACCAATGTGTGCAAATATAAAACGGAATCAACTGAACACTTCGGAAATGTACTTATTGTTATAAGTTACATACATTACTTATTATTTACTTATTATTAGAAATTTTAATTTATTAACTGGGCTGTAAACAAAATTTATTAATAAAATCCATTGCTTTTACCAACAGTTCTCTGCAATCATTTGGCTATTTTAGGAATTCTTTTATCAAATCTGTGATGTTTTATTGGGATGTTTCTTGCAGACTCATTCTATGCATTGCATATTCAGCTGTTATACAACTCTAAGGTTAATGAATACTGAAGACATCGCACCCTTCCTGTCTGTATGATTACCACACTGTTGCACTAACTTCAGTTGCAAGGAAGTGATTTGACAGACTTGTGAAGAATCTCATGTGCAATGTATTACCCAAAGACCTGGACCCAGCACAATTCCCATACTGACCAAGCAGACCCGCAGATGATGCCATCATCTTTCTATTTCACACAGTACTGGCCCACCTGGACAACAGGAACTATGTGAGGGTGCTGTTCATTGATTACCGTTCAACATTCAACACCATAAACCCCTCCAGACTTGTCATTAAGCTTTGGAACCTTGGACTGAATGTTTCCTTGTGTAGCTGGGGGCACAACTTTTTAACGAATAGGCCCCAGGTAGTGCGAGCAATCTGTAACACCTCAATGACCCTCACTCTCAACATGGGCCCCCGCCCAGGGCAGTGTCCTGAGCCCTCTGCTGTACTCCATGTATAATTACCATTGCACTACCACATTCAACTCCAATGTCATTGTCTAGTTTGCAGACAGTACAACTGTGGTAGGCCTGATCACCAGTAACAACGAACGGACCTACCTCGAGAAGGTGGAGAGGGTGGATAGCTTCAGGTACCTTGGTGTTCAGAGAGCTGCGGACCTGACTTTGTTCCTGCACGCTGACTCCTTAGTGATAAAGGCTCACCAGCACCTGAACAACCTTTGACTATTCAGGGATTTCAGGATGCCCTTGCCAATACTAAGAAATTTCTAATCTAATAATCTAATCTAAATCTAATAAGGCCTCACACGGGCGTTCGAATCTTGGATAACAGAACGCACTCTGAATGCCCTGCGCGGTTTTGTTGCGTAGCTGTGCTTGACTGACTTCAGTATGACGTTTCATTGGCATTCATCTGACGTTGTTTAACACCAACCTGCAGCCCAATTTGTAGTTTTGTGTGTTTACCTGTGGTGACAGTAATTAGGCTGTCCAAAGTGGTTACTTGTGGATCATTATTGTGGATAGTTTTGCATTGAGTTCACGGAAACTGGATCGCTTTGCTTTATTGAAGCCAGGGATGTGTGGTCAGGAGAGGCAGAGCCTCCACTTGTCATCGCAAATAAATGATATAATATAAAATTATTAGTATATAATAATTATATTTTTTTGTTTACTGAATGTACTTTTTTGTAAGATTCCAATAATTTAAATCATTCTTTAAATCGAAATTGCTGGATTTGCATATTTCCTGCTCAGCACCGAGCGCGCCTTCTGCTTTCTCACCGTATGTCACCAATGTCATGTTTCTACACATTTGTATTATATGTGCCCAATTTCTGTAGAATGTGTAATGTTCATTTTGTTATGTGTACAATAATAAGTAATTTAGTCTTGCTGATCTGATATAAGACTGTAGTGAAAAAGCGCGAGGTGAGGCAGCTCGTACCTCTGCCTCACTGAAGGGGCAAATCAGAATATTAAGTTCACTATAATATATTTGTATTATTGTATTATTATTGTTATTTGCTTTTATTCTGAAAGAGCCAGTGTCTCACCTACCACGAACCTCACCGCACGTCAATGATTGAAACTGAGCCTTGACTTTCTTGTTTTAAAAATCCTCCTACTATGGCGATGTGGATGGGAGAAGAAAAAAAAAAAACGGATGTCATTTTCTAGTTTTGAATGTCTACTGCGACTGGTACAACACCACATTACACGCCGTTCAAAAAATGTGCGAGTGAGTGTTAACCCTGAAGAGAGGCTGTTTGTCACCTTCAGGTAAGCGATATACAAATAGCACCGAAGTGTGCATTCAACCGGCATCAATCCTTAGTAAGTAAATGCCATTGATACTAACTTGCAATTGTTACCCGCGCGGCGGGAGGAACGACCCATGATTGCAGGCTGCGGGTATAGCCCTTCGCAAGGGCGTTTATTAT
>JAODKM010000035.1:16099895-16114895 GCA_026780845.1 Petrocephalus sullivani | reverse complement strand
GTGAAAATGATACAGTGCGCCCTCAGTTGTCTGAGTCAATTGTATACTCTTCCTATCCTGGCCACTGACTGGCTCAGCCTCACGCAAGTTTCTCTCATACACGCTACTACATCGCTACGCATCGGAAGCATCTTTGTTCACGATTTCTGAGAACTTTTATCTAAGCCCCACGATGGCTCCTAAACGTGCTGCTTCTGCTAAGCCTTCTGCTTATTCTTATTTTCATTGGTTAGTGTAAGAACTTGTGTGTGTGTGTGTGTGTGTGTGTGCAATATATTTTTTTTTTTATTTTGAGAGCCAAGCTTGGCTGTGAAGAGCAGCCACTTGTGCAGCGTCAAGGGAGCTGGGGGTAAAGGACCTTGTAATATTATTATTATTATTATTATTATTATTATTATGATATTTGTAACGTCTAATGTGTCTTATTTTCTCTTATTTTGTCTATTATATCGGGTAATACAAATGTAATGGTGACTAAAGGGTGTTTCATGTCTAGAGGGCTAACCATATTTAGAAGGTCATAAACAGGTTTTCTATGCTCTAAGTAAAAAAACATTTGATTCATAAATAAAGAATCCTACTTCGCGGAAATTCACTTTTCACGGTAGAGTCTAGAATGGATTAAACACGATAAATGAGGGACGACTGTGTGTGTGTGTTTATATATATATGTTTATATATATATATATAATTTACTACTTTAGGAATCAGCCAAGCGTCATGTAAACGCAATAGTGACGTTTACTTTGCGTTTGTCGGGATTACGGCAGAAATTGACGCCAAAGCATGCATGTTTATTTGATGCCATCCAAACGTGCAGCCGACCCAACGCAGGTCATGAACGTCCGTGTGGACGATCTGATTCGCTCCAATGAGCAGAAAACCGGTTGGCGTTCAGTCCGCGCTCACCTGATGCCATGAACGCCAGAAAAACACTTAGACGCTCATATGGATGGGGCCTAAGGAAGCATCATGCGGAAACATCATTGCCAGGATCGGGAACAACAAACGGCTGGACTGTAAGGCTCTGCAAACAGTTATGCAGTCACTTACGTGCACCATCAGACTTGCACTTTCCTGTTTCTAGAACATTTACAGCAGAAAATGCAGGTCCGGGGCCATGAAAATTATTAAGAATCCCAGCCATCCTAGCAATGGCCTCTTCTCTGTGCTGAGGCCGGCCAAGCACTACTGCTGACTAAAGGCCAACTCAGAGAGGCTGGGCAAGAGCTTCCTTCCCCAGGCAATACGGATCCTAAATGAAGACAGTGTTTAGGACCTGCACACCAATGTACCCTACAGCCTACTTAGCTCACACAAATAGATATGAATATTCATATAAATACTTATTTACTTCTGGACTCTTGCACTACCTCAGTTTACTGCTAGTTTTGCACACCTTAGATATTTAGATTATATTTAATGTCTAATATCTGTAATGCATGATGTCTTGTCTCTGTCTTGTCTCCCAAAGTTATACCCTTTTTTCCCCAGTCTGGATATAGGCAACAGTGCATTTCACTGCATGTTGTACTCAGTATAGTAGCATACAGCTCCAGAAAAAATGACGACACTACAGCACAATTTTTTGTTTCACTCATTTCTCAATTTATGGTTATGCATCTGTGTAAAATATACTTTTTTTTGCAAACTGCAGCCTGGTTCTTCTGTTTCTTTTTAATTAAGGGCTTCTTCCTTGCTTTAGGAGCCTGATACTAACTGTCCTAGCAGTGCACTTCACTCCCCTTGATGGTTACCATTCCTTATGAAGGTCATGTCATCCTCCGATTCATGAGGCACTGCTTAATAAGCTGACAGTCATCTCTGGCATTAGAAAGTTGCTCCTGTCCGTTACCTGGCTGGTTTCTGGTCATTCCCAGTGTGTCCGCTTCACATTGTTCTTGTGTAGGCTACTGCTGTCTTAGAAACGTTGAACCTGGAAGTAACCTGCTGCTCAATGTAGCCTCCTGCCAGCAGAACCAGGATTAAACCAGGATTTTTTTTCTTCTTCTTAATTGTGCTGTGGTCTCTTAATTTTTTCCGAAGCTGTATATGGCGAAGTAACCTTCCAGCTTACTGCAGCATTGGCCCTTTTGCCCTTTTTTTTGGCGCAGTGTAAATTAGTTATGAGAAAATACGTAGCCACTAGAAGAAAAGGGGCTGCACTCTGAAAACTTCTCGAAATTCCCCCATTACTGTGGTCATATTTTAGGGGTATTACAAGAAGTGGTTGTGTTTTTACTCCATTTTTTACTCCAATGTAGTGCATGATGTTTTTTTTTATTTTTTATTTTTTTGATTGGGACTATATTGTGCTTGATGGAAAAGGTTGTCTTTGCCAAAGCAAAATGGGTTGAGTGCATCTGTACAAAACTGTGTTGCTATGTTGAGGTTTGATACACCTAGTGTTTCCTGTATGAATCCACAAAGTTTTTAGAGTGGGAATCACTTCAGTATATTGTAAGCCAATATAATTTTTATTCATTGCCCCTCGGTGGACAGGATACATTGAGATGTTGCACACATCTAATAACAAGAATTATAGGATGCTACCTAATGTTTATTATGTAATGGGCATTATTATGTAGAAATTAACCTGCTAGTATAATTTTAAATAGAACTTGCATATGCCTTCACATACCAAAAACGTGCGATGGATGGATGGATGGATGAAAGAACTGAAGATGAGACTTGCATAATTAGTGATATTACTGTCATCTGTAATTCTCTCCTGGGTTTTCAGTAAACATTATAATAATGGCAGCTGTAAGTTTCATAATAATTTTAAGAACCTTTATTTGCACCCTTGACTATTTTCATATATGCTACAGAGAATCTATCACGTGTAAAATGAATGTATGAATGGAGTTAAAAGTATTTTAAATTTACTATGTTCATCATTCCATTAAGACATTATCTGGTATGTATGGATCATTATTAGTGTTGCTCAGACTGTAAAGTCAGTCTGTGCATGAGAGAAGGTCAGTAACACATGCACATTGCATGCATTGATCGTGTCCAGTTATGTATGTGCTTGTGAAGGCACTCTCTTCACTGGTATCATGATGCCTGTCACCATAGTAGCAGTGTTGGTACCGTATGCCAAATAAGCAGGTTGCCATAGAAACCCAGAACTGATTGCTTTTTGCTTATCTAATGGGTTGCAAGAAGCTAGCAGAGGGAAAATCAGTATTTAATCTTCACTCTTAGTAGTGCTGTAGCAGATCCAGTTTAATGAGTGTATTTAATTGACTGCGTTTTCAAAATAAAGAAATATATAATCTTCAAAGATATAGCCGAATGCAGTTTTTTACAGATATTATTGTCAGTTGTTTTAAAAACAAAAAATGTGTAGTTTTTCTTTTGGTGGATTTGTTGAAAAAGCTATATTATTCACCAAGTCGGGCATGGTACCATTTGGTAGACTGATGTATGTTATTATTTGTGTGTCTCTGAAAAATAACGTAGGACAGAACTATTCCCTTTTGCTTTGTACAGGTCGCACTATTCTCTGGCTCCTTTTTACAGCAAAGGTCATTTTAGACTGTAATGGGCTGTTTTCGTTATCAAAACGCTCCGCATTGCAAAATGTATTAGAAAATGTAAAGGAAGTGTGTTTTTTTTGCAAAAAATTATATTCACTGATCTTACATTCAAATTGCTCCCACTCTATTCATGTTGGTAGGTGAAATTGGTTGAGATTTGTGTTTCCCATTGGAGTATAAATTAAAACTCTGGCTGGATAGGTAAGAAACATTAAAAATTAAACTAGGTCACAGTTGAACCATCTGTTGTGCACCATGTAGGAAAGTGGTGCTAAATTTGGCATGCCATAGTCAAACTCAGGCATGAGAAACTGTTTAATTTTAAAAAAGATCTGTAACATTTAGGTATATTTTTGTTTACAATTATTATATTTATTATATTATATTAATTAATTTATTTTTGTCTACCCGAAGTTTGGTTATTCTTTTGGAAAAAGTCAGCTCCATAACTGACATGTCTATGATTCTTCAAATCTATTCAGATCTCAGATTGTAAATGCCCATGAATCACAGGACTGTGATTTCACTAACTAGTCATTTAATTTACTACTAACTATCTAAAATTTGATCACTATATTCTGTAGTTGCACCACCAAGGTAGCTCACAACAGGCAACAGACTGAGAGCGGATTTTTCCTGGCTGTCACTTTGGGAATTTCGCATGGGGGTATACAAATTAGATGGCATTTTCTCTTACCAGAAATCATGACCCGATTACTGTAGATAATCCACAAACTTTGTAGTATGCAGTTTAATGTCCAAACTCTTTTCTTCCACTGATCTCCACATGCCAATTGTATCACTGCATAGACGATACCGTCAGGGTGCTCATGCTTGTATCTTCTGCGCATTGATGCGATTGGTTTGTGGAATTCGATCGGTGCTTTAATCACCACAGAAAGAATATCTCCAAAACTGGGCAACTCCCAGCAGAACAACCTAGATGGATAGCTAGCACTAACGCCCATCTAAAACATACCTTTTTAACTTTTGTGGTAAACTGCCCCTTTAATTTCTTCCATTTAGACCATAAAAATTATGAAGCAGAATTCATGCCACCTTGAAATGCAAAAGCAACTTCAGCATATACGGAAAATCAATCGACGCGGCATATTGTTTTACAGTTCGCAGCACACAGAAATGTGCCATGTGGAAATGCAGTGCACAAGAGTCATTGCTGTTCAATGAGTGTCATGAAGAGCACATGACATAATGAAAAGCAAAACCATCATTCCATTGCTTTGCATCTTATTTAACTAACTGTCCAGAAAAATTATTAGACAGGTTTGCATTATACACAATTAGACAAAGAAATTGTGCCACATCACACTGAAATGTAATGACCACCTTTGCTCTGCTGCATCGGCTCATTTTCATTTTCAAAACCTAGTTCACCCACATAGTCCGTAAGTACGACGCTATTGGCGTAAGCTGAACGTTTTTATGGGAGTTAACGTCGTAAACTTGAAATGTCGTATGTCTAGAACCTCATAACCCGAGGACTCCCTTTATTGTTGTTTTGTAATTACTGATGCACAGTAGTAATTTGTTTCCTAGTAAACTGCAGCAACATTAAGAACAACAAACGTGAATGCCGCATCATTGGAATTTAAGATTATTCCCTTTGACTGAAGGATATTTTTCTATATATCTTTACTGTAAATTGCCTCTATTTTCCAAAGCAAAGATTAATCTTTTTATTTATAAAACGTGTTTGTTTTCTTGTTTCTGATTGTTCAGTGAGTATTGAAAGGCATAATGTCTAGGTTACTTAGTGTCTCCATTAAAAAGTCATTGTGTAAAGATGAATTCTTTTTCTGCTCTTTGTTTTTATTAATTTTGAAATAACAAAGATATACTATACTCTGTTATTAACACAATTTCCTACCGTCTTCTCTTTTTCCACCACCACCCAAACAGGTCACGGAACTGAATGAGGCGCTGTCCAATGAGGAAAGGAATTTGCTGTCGGTAGCCTACAAAAATGTGGTTGGGGCCCGTCGCTCCTCATGGCGGGTTATCTCCAGCATTGAGCAGAAGACTTCAGCAGATGGGAATGAGAAGAAGATTGAAATGGTGCGGGCCTACCGTGAGAAGATTGAGAAGGAGCTGGAGGCAGTGTGCCAGGATGTACTTAACCTCCTAGACAACTTCCTGATCAAGAACTGCAGCGAAACACAGCACGAGAGCAAGGTTTTCTACCTGAAGATGAAGGGCGACTATTACCGCTACCTGGCTGAGGTGGCCACGGGCGAGAAGAGGTCAACGGTGGTGGAGTCCTCTGAGAAGGCATACAGTGAAGCTCACGAGATCAGCAAGGAGCACATGCAGCCCACCCACCCCATCCGCCTAGGCCTGGCCCTCAACTACTCTGTCTTCTACTATGAGATCCAGAACGCCCCCGAGCAGGCCTGCCACCTGGCCAAGACCGCCTTTGACGACGCCATCGCCGAGCTGGACACCCTCAACGAGGACTCCTACAAAGACTCCACGCTGATCATGCAGCTGCTGCGAGACAACCTGACGCTGTGGACGAGCGACCAGCAGGACGACGAGGGAGGCGAGGGCAACAATTAAAACGTGAATCGGGCTTGCAAGGCAAAAGGGTCGGTGGACTTTGGCAGCAGCTTTTGCCAATGTTACTACCGCAGCAGCTGTTCTTTCTTTTTCCACAAGTTCAAAGAATACAAATGAATAACAACAGGAGGTTAAGTGAAATGTAGAATTTTAAAAGAGCACCTCCACCTTTTCAATCGCCTCCTCAACATTTGCCAAAACCACACAGAGTATGAGGCCAGTCAGTCAGCAGTGGCGGCTTGTGAGCTGTATCTGTGAGTCTCACGCTTGCCTAGGGACTGTTCATGTAGTACCAACAATGTGGAGCTGCTTGTTTATTGATTGAAGTGGAGTAAGACCATTGTAAGAGTAGTAAGTATACTGAATGCCTGACTGGGAGAGCCTTACAAAACCAGTTTTCATAGGTTCCGGTGTTGTATACCTTAGTCGGTTGCTCAGAGAAAACCCCCTCATGATGAGTAAAATTGACATGCATGAGTATTTGCCTGAAAAGGGAAAATAAGTGAATGTAGATCAACTACTATAGTTAAAAATGCGGCAAAATGTTTAAATTCCTTTTAAATAATAGCAGTAATAAATCCCTTTTAAAAGATATCATGACATGTGAGCTGATTTGCTACTAAAACGCTGTAGTATCTCAGTCTTTTTCTCATTTAAACTTACCACAGAGTCTACTGGAACTTTTGTGGAGGTCAAGGTACATTTGGAGGTAAAGATTTAAGCGGACTAAGCGGCTTTGAAGTTTGTGATGTACTTTTTGTGTTTTTTTATGAAATGCACTTGCCTATTATACTGTTTCTTCAGTGTAAAACAATAGCTTCTCAAATATTCTCAATGATTCAATATTGTGCATGCTGGTGATGTATTTATATACAGTAGCTTGTCTTTAAAATATCGTAGGTGTTATGTATTCCTATGAAAAAGAAATAAATAGGCATCAATCTTAATATTTTAATTTATTATTTCTTGGTTTGGTTTTATTTTTCAGTTGCTTAAGTATGCTATACCAAAAGAGTGTTCGTTAACAATAAATTTTTTATGGATGTTGCTATTGTGAGATGCACTTCTTGTGTTTGATTTGTTTAACAATTTATGAAGAAAAAAAAACACGGGAAAAGTAAAAACACCAGTGTTAGGATAATCTAATTGTCTGGTGTAATGGTAAAACTATGATAATAACGTTGTAACATGATTAACGTTTATTCTTGGATTTACCTTTCTGCTTTTATTATTTTGCAATATGCAGTAAAATATTTAAGGTTTGAACAGTGGTAACATTTCAGAATCAGTGTTTCTGTAAGTTATTCATAGGGACCATTATTTATGACTATATATATTGTTGTATTTCTTGTTCACTTTTTAGTAGTAGTAACAGTTATAATATGAAAATGTAAAAAAAAAACAAAAAAACTTTTTTTTTTAGAATTGGTCATGATGTATTATGAATATGATTTTACAACGACAGTTTATATGTTCATTCATGTGAGTAGGGTCTAATTTGTCTAATTTAATTTGTTTGTAGTGACTGGTTATAAAATAGCGGTGACGGGAAAACAGGACAGAAAAGCCACATAAATTCGTTCTGACATACTGCTAATTTATCTGTCACTGGGATATAGAAATATGTCTTTCATTCATGTTTTTGTTTTAGCCTATATTTTTGCTGCTACGTCACGTATTTACTTATCTGCGCCAAGGTTAAGTTCCCTTTTTTGTGTGGGACGGTGCAATTAGAATGGCATCTATAAAATCTTGCTCATTCCAAGTTATATTTCGTTAGAGTATGATAAGATACCAGTGAAGATTGTCTTGATGTTACTGTTGCTGTTGTTGCTCCATATATGGCAACTGTAATTGTAATATCCTGCCTATACTGGTGAGGAGCTGCTTTAGTTTAAAACCATCTATTACCTTAGGATTAATGTTAAATCATCTTATTCACATACTGAATTGATTATTATGATTTATTATGTTTCTTTTTTTCTTTTGACTTTAGTGCAGAGCATCATTGTGGACAGCTATAGTGATAGATGTGGAATAAAAAGTGTGAGGAGCTACTGCAAGCAACAGCCCAAGCAGGAAAAGGGGCTGTTACCTCGAGTACATCCTCTGCACAGTTTTCCACACATTTCGTCCTATCATGATTTTTGCTGTTTTTATCTTTTATAACAGTTTATCACTGTGAAGTGCCTGGTATTGCAGACAACCAGGCTGGAGTCCAACAAATTGGGGTTTTCTGCCCCACTAGACAAATATCATCACACTGGTCCAGACACACTGCCCCATTTACGTCACATCTGAATGGGGTCTTCGTTTCTTTGGCTGGGTGGGGGTGTGATAATTAGATGCTCATTAAAAGCAGACTAGTGTTGTCAGGTGTTTAATTTGTGCAAATTTGAGGTTCATGATATCGTGAGACATGAGAATGGAAAGGAAATAGTGGGAAGAACTGTTGAGATTTAGAAATGATTCATAAGTACTCTTCAGAAAGAACTAGCTCCAGATGACTCAGTTGTGCTACTATACCAGTTACCAAACAAGAAATAAATGTAAAGTGTATTCAGATTTCAGTATCCAAAGGGAATTTGCTTCATTAGTTGGTTGAAAAACTCAAGCTTTTGTAAGATAAAGCTTCGTTTTGTTTGAATCTGTCTAAGCACCACTTCCGGTTCCTAGGCATAAGATCATTATAGTGCTGTTTAGTGTTTAGTTTCTGACACTGATCTTTACCATATTGTTCAGTCCTTAAGAGAAAGAAGGAAAAAAAGCAGTTGACAGGATGCTTGTTGCTGTTTCCATGAACATTCATAACCATGTACATGCTCTGCTGCATCTTCCAATAGAAGGTGAGGAGTGCTGGAATGCGTCAGCTGATAGTGATGACTAAGGTAACACAGTATGTGACTGTGTTACCCTGCCTTGTCTGGGAAACCAATGAATGATCAGGGTGCTGGGTGGTAATTAAAAATAATAATTGGGTGGGTACAGTTTCCACAAAGGGGAAACCAGAAATGGGAAGGTATACTGTTACAAAGGCATTTGTATGTTTCTAAGGAAAGCTGGTTGCCTTCTGTTATCTATTAAAGATATTGGTTTCTTGGCAGTGTCTCATGTTTTTGTGATTAATTTTCTTAAGTTATACGGTCACACTTTGACCTATGCGGTCTGTAAAACTTTTTTTTTCGCATCCATGTTTGCTTGGACCAAATCTGTATCTCTGAATAGTGGATAAGGTCATTAATGGTAAGTGGTTATGTTTTAGAAGAGATTGATGAATGTATAGCAAGGTTAGGAGTATGCATTTGTGTAGTTGGGAGATTAAATGGTATTTATCCATACTTGGAAACAGATATCCCCCCTTATAGCACTGCCCCCCCTGAAATCTGATTGGACACGCCAGGAATCTTTTCAACATTTACAGACTCTGATAGCAATTGATTGTTCAATAAACACATTCATTGTCATGTGCACCCCCTGAAATAGCTTTGGCCACCCCAAGTATAAAAGTCTAGTTCCGCCACTAAAAGCGGCAAACCAAACCGCCCAAAACACCATGAAAGAGCGATTGCCATAAGAATATGTGTGATTCTAAAGTGTTTTTCGGCTTGAAACACAATAAGTTACACCGTTTTACACCAAAAAACACCACCACTTTGTGGTCAAAAAGAGGCAAAATGCTCACGATCGGTTCACAAAACTTTACTTTCAATATGCGACACTTGACACTAAGTGTGAATTTAATTTAGTGAGGGAACTTCGTTTGAATGGTGAGGGTCAGTGCATTTTTTTCTGAATTAAAACTCGGTATGACTTTAAAGTGACATTACATAAGTCAGGGTATTGGAATACTGCCATTAATAGTTTCTCCTCCATGTTGCTAAACAGTTTGGTCACCAATCCTGCCTGTCACAAATATTATATCTGGTTGGATGCCGTTTTGCTAGAGGTAAGCGAACTAGGTCAAAGTTCAGTAGGCTTCAACTTTGAGCTGCCCAGCAAAGTGGCAAAAGCTGGGTGGTGCTCCGCTGGCAGTGAGCACCATATTAGGGGATCTGGCCCGCGGACTGCTATTTGGGGACCACGAAATAAAGCGTTCAGAAGAGCCTCAGTACCATATCACTTGCAACATCCTTGATGAAGCTGTGATATTCATTTGAATCTTCTCATGCAGTTTTACATCAAATAATACATCAGATGCAGGAATTCTATGATCAGGTGCCCGATAATTATAGGTCATCCATTATTTGTCTGAAAATGGTCCTCTGGGTCTCCCGAGTTTTGGAATTGTATTTATTTAGCAGGGTCAGCCTGAAGCAACTGGAGTTAAGGGCTTCAATCAGTGGTAATTATGATTGCAGCTGGAGTTAAGGGCCTCATTCAGTGGCCCACTGGTGATCAGGATTACAGTTGGAGTTAAGGGCTTGGTTCAGTGGCAATTTTGATTACAGTTGGAGTTAAGGGCTTTGTTCAGTGGCCCACTGGTGATTATAATTGCGCTAGGATTTGACCCTAGAACCATGTGGACATGGGCACTAATTCCTAACCTACTGAGCCACACGCTCCCCACCCATCCATTTTCTGAAACTGCTTTTCCTTACGGGTCGCAGGGGGGTCCGGAGTCCGAGTACAAGGTGGGGAACAGCCCAGAATGGGGGGCCAGCCCATTGCATAGCACACTCACACCTATGGGCAATTTGGGCACTTCAATTAGCCTCAGCATGTTTTTGGACTGTGGGGGGAAACCAGAGCACCCAGAGGAAACCCCGCGAGGTGGGGCAACAGTGCTATCCACTGCACCACCATGGCACCCCCCATACGCTGCCCATTAAATTTAAATTTTCAAATTTTAACTTAAACCGATAAATATTTTTAATAAAATAAATATTGGTTTTTGAATTTACATATCAGGCTGTCTCAGGCATCCTTGCCAACAAATCCATGCCTGTCGATGCAGCTTTCTAGTGCTTCAGGTAACAGTCCTCCCATACTATGAGAAAACATAAATATCAAAACCTTAACATAAAAAATAAAATCAATATTACATATGCTCCAGAAGTATTAAAGTGGTTATACTTTCCTAAGGAGGCACCATAAATGGGATGCCAGTCCATCGCAAAGCTAGGACCTAGGCCAGTGCATGCCAGTCAAGTTCCCCCAGCAAAAACTAGTAGACACTGCCCCCTCCCAACCAAGAAGAGTAGGGTTGCAAGTGGAGCATAGTTTCCTGTCTGGGGCATGATACCCTGTAGGTACGGTCTATGAAAATAGCCTTATAATAATGTTCATCATGGCTGGAAGTGCTGTTGTCAGCTGTAACAACATCAGTTCACAACAAAGATAAAGGATCCTTTAGGATTCCCAAAAATGAGAAAAAGAGTTATGAGGTCTAGTGAGCACGGCCAAGTATACTTACACAACATCTCAAAAGTAGATCATACTGAGAAGAACCATAACAGTGCTAGAGTCTGAGGAAATCACCTTGTAATTGGTCAGAAAAATGCTAACTATTAATGTTTCTAGGTGTTCATTTCTAGGTAACGGTACCGGGCTTCTTGGGTAATATTGGCTTAGTTTTTGGTAGCATGCTAACACTACTGTATCTCATAAATTCCATTCCGTTTACGGATCTATCCTGCCTACTGAGCCTCAGAAATTATGAGAGGTAAGCTGATGAGGTAAAATTATTTGGCTTAAAAATGTCCTAAAGGCCATTCTTGTCATTTCATACGAAGCAAACCAAACCAGCCATAACAAAGGCAATACTGACTGGGTGCTAGTAATGAACTTGGGACACAGCAGTGGGAATAGGCTGATAGCATCACATGCATTAAGAGAGGCACACAAAAAGAAACAGTCTCAGACTCAGACAGTGCCTTCAGCTAAATGAAAGCTGCACATCCCGAGATAAAACCAATTAGCTATTTAGCTTTAAAATACATTCACTTTTGTGCGATCATACCAGATTTGCTGTGATAGCAAGAGTTGGCAGTACTGTAACATTAACATTACAGCGCAGAGCAAAGTAATTGCTTAACTACCATTGCATGATGAAAATGAACAATATATAATAATATATAATGAAAAATAAGCTTGAAATTCTTACTTGTACTTACCCATGAATACACCAATGCAGTTCTTGTACCCAAGCAGAAAAAAATAAAGTCTCCTGATATTCAATCGCTTTCATTTGCTTCAGTGTTACTGAAAAAGTAAGCGTGTATGGATCACATTCAATAAGTGAAGTGAAGGTGATTAATCGTCGTTGTTGACGCACCACAGCACGCAACAACAAAATGTGTTCTCTGCTTTTAACTTATGTGACATAGCAGGGGGCAGCTACATGAGCAGTGCTTGGGGACAGTACCTTGCTCAGGGTACGCCATCTGTACTTGCGGGTCGAGAAATCGAACCGGCAATCTTTCATATCTGTGAATGCGTCCCTAACCACTACACCACCTGCCTGCCCCAGCCGTTATATTCTGTTTTTATCTAATTTGCTTTTAGTTCATTTAATTTATTCAGATTTTTTTATATAACTTTTTATATACCGTCCTGTAATTTTGCATCACCGTTTGTCATGACTGGTGTGACAATAAAGCCGTATTTGACTTGCTTATATTTGCATGCTCATAGTACACTATTACCATAGCTGTGCCCCATTTCAGGGGCTTGAGCCTTCTAAAGCTGTATTTGTAATCCAAATGACAAATGACGACAAGGCCGTCCCATCTCAAAAGAGCCTTCAAATGCAGCCTAGAACTGAATCCTTCTTTTCCCAGGCCGCGAAGGAAACATTGGTAATGGAGTACTTTGAGCGCCCAACCAGATTTATTGTGCAGATTTTTTGAAGGATGTGGTATATAAAGGCTAAGCCGACCATGTCCTGTAATGCAGTTCCAAATTGCAGGTTTTCCTGGGCCACACAGTCGCCCTGGCTACTACACACAGTTAGTGGCGTCAGCATATTTTTGAATTATAGATGGAAATCTTCAAGATATGAGGATAGCATGCAAATTCCACATGCCAAGCGTAGAGGTAGCAAATGAACCCCCAGCTCTATATGTATGATGCAAGAGTGCTACTCATTTAATCACTGTACAGTGAGCTGTTTATTCAGCAGGTAAAACTGCAGAATATATCGACCAATTAAGCTCCCACTGACAAGCCACTGAAAACTGAAAGAATAAGCTGTAACACTGCTGGTTGAAGCCAGGGGGAGATGTAGGCCAGAGGAAGACTGAATACAGCATAGCTGTACAAACAGTGATAATCAGACACAAATAGAGTGTCATGTCCATTCTTGGGAAGAATTACTGAACAGTTACTGAATACTGATTATTGGCCTACAGTTCTTAATGTATATTGATTGCATACTCAAAATGTGTAATGTATTCTGAATACTATATTGTGAAGTGAAAGCACATTTTAAATATCACATGAAATTGAAGCTCTGGTTTTACTGGTCATCAAAAACAAGGAATATAATTTTTTTCTGGAAATCTGTTAATCTAAGTTGAATATTTTTAAAGAATAATGACTTGGCAACACTTTAAATAAATCCTGATTTTTATACGTAATGCGTAACTGAAAATGTTTGGGTAATAATAAAAGATAAAAAACTCCATCATAATATAAATAAATGTATGCTATTTTACAACATAGCCAGTGAACTAAGAGAGTTTTCAAGTTCTGGAATTGTTCTTCTTTTGAGAAACAAAAATTTAAAACAAATTTAAATGATCATAAAAAGCAAAGATTATACATTTTTCACATGGAATACTTATGTTTAACGAACCTAAATAATTCACTAAAATATGTTCTTCAAATGTAATTGCTAATGATCAATGGAAGCAAGAGAACACACACTCGCAGGCCACGTTCAACTGCTTGTTAAAGCAAATATCTAATCAGTCAACTATGTGTCAGCAGAACAATGTATAAAATAAAACAGCTAGTCTGGAGGCGTAGGTAACATTCACATCTACACCAGAAAGGTGATGTAACTGACTTTGAATGTGACATGGTTGTTGGTCCTAGATAGGCTGGTATGAGTATTTCAGAATCTGTGGATCTACTGGGGTTTTCACACAGAATAGTCTCTGGAATTTAGAGAGAATGGGCCGAAAAAAAACATGCAGTGAGTGGTGGTTCTGGGCGGCGATGCCTTGTTGATGGCAGAGGTCAGAGAAGATTGGCCAGGCTGAACCACTTGTTGGAACCAAGGTATGTAGAAGAGCATCTCTGAGCACAGCATATTCAATTGACACAGGTGGGCTACAGCAGTGGAAGACCATACCAGGTGCAACTCCTGTGAGCTAAAAACAGGAAACTGAGGCTGCAGGGTACATATGCTCCCGAAAATTGGCAATGAAAGACTGGAAATATGTTGCCTGATTCTGCAACATTTGGAAGTTAAAAGCATACAAAATAGATCCATCCTGCCTTGTATCAACAATTTAGGCTGCTGGCAGTGGTGTAATGGTACACATTGGGCCCCTTGGCACTAATTGAGCATTGTTTAAATGCCACTGTCTGCTGGCATATTGTTGATAGCCACAGTGTAACCTGCATGTAATAACTCCTTCCAACAGGATAACATGTCATAAAGGTCATATCATCTCAGACTGGTTTCTGGAACATGACAATGAGTTCACTGTATTCAAATGGCCTCCACAGTCACCAGACCTCAATCCAATAGAGCACCTATGGGATTCACATCATAAGAACATAAGCACATAAGAACTATACAAACGAGAGGAGGCCATTTGGCCCATCAAGCTCGCTTGGGGAGAACTTAACTAATTCAGCTTGCACTATGTTATCAGAAAGACTATTCCATACTCTAACTACCCGCTGTGTAAAGAAGTGCTTCCTTAAA
>JAODKM010000035.1:16037397-16052423 GCA_026780845.1 Petrocephalus sullivani | reverse complement strand
AGTGGGCGAAAATTTGACTTTTTTTTTTTAAATCTTTCGAATTTTTCAATTTTTCCCACGGCACACCAGGCAACATCTGGTTGAAAAACACTGTTCTAAATGATTCCAAACATTGACCTGTATGCCTTAAAGCCAGCATTAAAGTGAAAAGAATATGCAAATTTACATTAACAACCAATCTTTTACAAATCAAGGACATTTTACAGTAAAATATTAAAAGCATTTATTTAAATATATTGCATATTGTACATGACAGAATGACTATACTTGAATATTTTTTTTTACTTTTCAGAATGCAAGTATTTTCTTGAAGATTTTTATAATGTCCAAATAGGTAGCTCTTTTTATGCTCTGTTATTTAGACTTAATAATAAACAATTAAAGAATGTCCCTCTTGTACCAATATTGCACTGAAGGTTTGTACCGAGCTGCAAATTGTGTACTTTGTGTAAACCTCTATGGCACTGCAAACCAATTTTACCCACAACACAACTGCAGAGAAATCTTTAAGTCCCTGATAATTTGAAGGGTAGAACAACTAGTACCGCTGAGGAAATTACATCAGAATTTATAGGCTCAAGGAAATGGGAATAGTTACCTATATTGGCTCAACTGACATCTGACTGAAACATTGAGAGATCACCAAATGTAATTATGTCACAGTCATAGAGTATGACACACATTGCATTGATTCGTCATTATTTTTGGTTCAGACTCATTTTGTACATTCTAAGGCCATAGAACTAATTGTTGTTTGTTTGCTAGGAATGACATAGTGGGTCTTTTACAAAGTGCGGTACATTCTACACTCATGATTCAATCAAATCTTTAGAGAAAATACCAAGAAATACCAATAAAAACAATAGTACGAAAAAGTCCATATTCACAGGCATGAGAGATCCAAATGTTTTAATGAGCATGAAAGCAATGTGTCCCTAGTGCTACAGCCATCCCACTCACCTAATCTCAATCATGTTAAAGACTTATAGAAGATTGGAGGCATCTCCATTGTTCATTATCATCAGAGAAGTTTCAAGCACTTCTGGAATAAAGAATAAAATTCACTGAACCTACTCTGGTGGCTCATAATGGTTCAACACATTCATAAGAGGGTTTAACTGACATGTCAGTTATTGAGAAAATTTGGTAATACGTTCCAGAAATGTACTGGAATTGGCTTTAATAATAAATTATAAATAATAATCTCAGCTGATTGAAGTGCATCCTGTACTGTTAAGTAGGAACAGCAGACATCACAAGTAATGCAGCATTTTTATTGTCACAGATATAACACACTCACACACACACACATATATATATATAGGGGTATTTTTATTTGTTCATCAGAAACACAAGGAATGCACATCTGAAAAAATGAACACAGTTCGACTCACATGCAATAGCTGGACCATATGCAGATCGACTCTCAGAAGAAGTTGCATGGTTCCAGTCTACAGGACACAGGAAACGTCAGTGCACCTCAAACAAGGACAGCCTGAGAGATCGGTCAGCTGGAGGAATTAGTTGTTAACCCTCTGAGGCTTTACTGACAGAAGGTAATGGTCACTGTAAATGAGTGCTGCACTACACCCAGCAGAATAAGCTAGGCTGCTTTTTCCCTTTAACAGAACCACTGAAAATCTAATCCCATTCATTTAAATTTAGAAACGGGGCAGTAAGAGGACATGCTGGTCTGGATGTGTCGGTCTGACAGCACTTATCCCTAAATCTCTTAACGCTTTACCCGGCTAAAATGTTACATAACCTTGTGAGAGCTGCTAGCACCATCCTATTGGAGCATGAGCAAAAACAAAAGTCAGGCAGGAGTCAGACAAGTGGGAGGTCGCACCTGAGATGGGACATTGGTTTGCCACTGGCAAAGAAATTCAGGACATTAGATAATATCACAGAATGCAAATCATTAAGTCAGAAAGACTATATGAATTAGGTTTATTTGCATGTAGTTCGTATATAGGCCATTAGGATTTAATTTTTAAAGTAAAGGTTTGATGGCAGTCGTTTCTATACAATGAAAAACACAAGGGGTGAAAATGAAAATCTCAAACATAAAACTAAATAAAGATTATGAAGTACAGTATTGGCAAGCTGTTCAGTCACCTCAGTTCTCACTATGTTCTCTGAATTCATATCCTTTTGAATGCCTTTCAGTTACAGTAGCCTTTAAAACAACTTATTAAAAACCTATTACTTACATTAGGTCAGTATAGTCTGTAAAATTTATTTAGAATGATTTCATAATTAAATTCTTCCTTAGCGTACTTCTATTTAAAACATTCTCCAATACACTCACCGCCCTTTGTCCAGCTTATTTTTTATAGTATAGTGCATAGTACAGGGGCAAGTCAGGATTAACAATCATACCTCCCTGAATATAATTCATTCGGGCTTCTTTTAAAACTGATAAGTATCTCAGCTGAGATGAAAACACTTTTGGAATGGGAATGAAAATACAGGAACTCTCACTAACTCAATATCTTTTAGTCTTCATGAAATATACTAAACAACCTATACTTTTTTCCCCTCAGAAATAAAAAACGGGAAGTCTTCATATGAATACATTGTGTATTAGGAAAAATGTCAAACGGTCTTTTTGGTAGTTCCATTAGGAATTAAGAAATCGAACAGAGAGATACTACAAAATGAATCGAAGTAATTTTGATCAACAAATATGCTAATCCTTTCTAATTGAAATTTTCTAAAGCACTTGCACTTGGAAGACAATATACATATAATGTACATGCATTAATGTAACATTTATTTTGTCTTCTGAGCACAACCGCTTTACAAATAAATTTTCTGTATTAAGGGTGTTATCCGAGTTAAGGGACTGTTCATTTAAAAAATAAAAAAACTGAAGTACTCACCTGATAATACTAACATTTTGTATTACTGC
The DNA here is from genome assembly GCA_026780845.1 of Petrocephalus sullivani. Taxonomy (NCBI): domain Eukaryota; kingdom Metazoa; phylum Chordata; class Actinopteri; order Osteoglossiformes; family Mormyridae; genus Petrocephalus; species Petrocephalus sullivani. Next base: position 16,049,509 of record JAODKM010000035.1, on the reverse strand, counting down.
CCCTTTAAAGCCTATTCACACCTAAGTGTGCCTTTGTAATTGTATCACAAAACTGCACATTATGCGGGTCTTCTCCATCCTTTCATTGTTTGCAGCCTAAGTATTTTTTTTCATATTTCTTCCCACATTTCATTCTAAAATCCATTTAGACCTATTACACATATAATATTACAAACACATTTGATAATAGACATTTCTACATTTTGTTCTGAGAAACATGCCATGAAATGCTATTGACCAACTTAATATCGTAAAGTGCCTTTCCACAGACACAACTATAATCAAAGGCTGGAAAACACAGCCCTGCAGCTGATATTTATAGCAACCCCATGAACTTAAGTAAACATTTAGTTCACATGCAGAATTTTGCTGCTGGTCAATAAGTACAGGTGAACACCATTCTTGTATAGGCTGACTCACAAACTTAAGAGCATTGGTAATATTTTCCTATACGGCTAACAAAAGAGCAGAAGACAACAGCCCTGATGTTCTGTGCCAAGAGGACTGGTCCTCTCTTCTGAGAATAAATGTCCCACGTGCTTTTGTTATACCTGGAAAAGGCAGGACAGCACTGCCCCCTGCTGAACAAATGCAGAATGAAATAACTTGTAATTAACTGCTACTTTTTTTGGGCACCCCCCTAACTGCAGAAACTAATGATTTTATATATGTATTTTATGACATTGACTGATTGTTCTGGAAGCAATGTTGCAGGTAATGGTCTAAAACCTCTGCTACAGATGTTACCAAAATATACAGCGTATGTAACAGCACCCAAAACTAGAATAAAACATCTGCAAATCTGCTCCACCAAAGCGAGACATTAACCTAAACCAGCCCCTAAATTAAAAAGGGTGGATTATCCCTTTAAGACATCACAATTACAGCGCAAAAAAAAAAAAATCTACCTTTAAACTCACCTTGTTAAATCTTTCATTGAATATCTAACATCATACATAACTTCTTATTCCACATAAACATTTCACTGCTGGAAAAAAAATAATCCATTCATGTCATAGAATATTAATTCATGTCTGATCAATAAAGGCATGCAAAGTTTAGTAATGGATTTCATCCAACAGTCAAATCACAACCCAACATCCTCATAGAAGTAGCTTTTGTTGAATCATAAACAAAACACACACACGCACACATCCATCCATCCATCCATTGTGGTGATAACACAGTTAACAAAAATGATTGAATTTACAGAAATTATATTTTGGAAGAACTTACTACAGAGGGTGCCAATTTCCATAGCATGAAAAATATACATCTCTTTTTGTTTTGCACATTATGCATGAAACCTGTAGCAGTCCATCCAAAAGAAAATAAAGGAAAAAAATCTGCAAATACTTCTACACACCAACACATACTTATATTGTTGCAGTAACTTAACCCAGAAATGTGAAAACAAAAAAAGGGGAAAGGCGTGCGTCATGAAGCCCAACTGGGCACCAGTGAAAACAACACTGTAAATCAGGTGTCCCAAACCTAGGTTTTATGGCACAGATACAGGGAAAAAGTGCACTATTTGCTTAGGAAATTTACATGTGAGTTTGTATTATTGCTACACCATATATAAATATACCAGGTCATTCCAAATTGCAGCACAAATCATAGAAAAGGTTATGGGACAGGGTGCCTAGCAACAGACACTTGATTTATTTACCCTGAAGTTATGTTAATTACAATGCATTTACCAAGCAAAGAGAGGCACTTTTTTTGGGGGGGGGGGGCACATTAGTAAAAATAAATCTAAACTAAAAAGGAAATGACAACACGAGCATGCAACAATGTGAGCAGGCTGTCTGAAGCACCTGGACCTGACAGCATGCCATGTTGAAGCCACCAAGCCAATCAGGTGCAGCCAAGCACTGCCAAAGAATCATCAGGTTCCCTCCGTTTTTTTCTAATTATATGGTTTAAGGAAGCCAGCAGCAGAGGATTACACGCAAATATGCTTCAAAATGGGTTACCAATCATTTCGTTTCATTTCCAACATTTATAATAAGGGTACACATGCAAAAATCAGGATGACCGTAATCATGATTTCAGAGCCAGTCAGTCTGCCATATTGTTAGTCGCTAATGACAGCAATAACCAATTTTTCTGTTACAATCCTATTACAAGGTGTACGTTCAGAACAACGCATAAAAAAAATAATAATAAAATCACAGATGGGTTATGGAGGGTGACGGAAAGGGCACCAAAATCCACCGATGTGTGCAGAGCCCATGTGATGACTACAGAAGTGCTGTTTATTTGGTACTAGATGTTCCTGTGTGAATATGAACAGTTCGTATATAATGTTTTATATCAGTGCTATGTACAGGTGTTTTCCATTCTTCCTGAAAACAGAAGTAAATCACTGGACTTGAGAAACTGTCATACTTTTTTTTTCGCTTTGCTTTTAAGTTGGCACTTCTTGTGCATTTCAGTCATAGTCGAGTTCATATCACTGTGGCAATGTGTTCTACCACAGCCTGTTTTTCCAGCCTGGGTCAGCCATAACTCACTAAAGGTAAGTCTGGCTATAAATGGGGAGAGTCCATCAAGGTAGTGCCATGCTGCTTGTCAATCGGAGACCTGGAAAAAAAATTTAAAAAGTTACTGTCCACTAGGTATGCTTTATATGCACAACTGCTGCTCTGCAAATAAAACCATCAGTCTCATCTTACTAGAGAAATACACTTTAGTGGTGGGCGGTATACTCGCTTCATAGCCATTACCGGTGTGATTGTGCGCCACAATATGGATTGCACTATACCAGGGCTCTTCAAATCTGGACCTCAATTCCAAATCCAGGCCTTGTTTTAGTTCTTCCAGGTAGTTTGTTTAATAATTACTGATTCTGATTCTGGAGGCTTCACACCTGGCTAGGTAAAGGAAAGCTGGAAAATCAGCAGGGCTTGGCCCTTGAGGACTGTGATTTTAATAGCCCTGCACTATACCGTCAACGTGAGAAGTCAGCCCAATTATACAACACCCGATTTATAATAAATAAAAAAAAGCATAAATTTTTTTCAAAGCTTCAGTTATACCAAGTCTCAGTACTTGTCCTTATATATGCATCTGGTTTACCGGTGTTCTGTGAATTTTCTGTGAATTTTCAATTAAACACACTCTGATGCTGTTGATAGCGAATTAAATTCAAAATAGATTGTGAAATTATACACATTCAAGAAAAATAACCACGAGATTATATAAGTAGCCTATTAAAAAGAAAAACATTTGTGAAATCAGCATATTTTATACATGTGCCACTGCCTTTATATGGGAGGTAGGGTTCAACAATTTATCGATTTCAAATCAAAATCGAGATTTGAAACAACGCAATTAGCAAATCGCAAAGGCTGCGATTTAGGATATGCCTTATACAGCACGTCTGACCTAGTGTTTAAAACTGTCGTGACAACAGCTTTACAAATTCATGCCGTCCTCCTTATGTGAGTCAGTCTAACCAATCAGAAGTGCTGTGCTCTTTGCGTGCCAGTCATGCTCACCAATCGGAAGTGGCCCCAAGTGACTGTGTATATGCCCACAGACAGACACGTGAAAACCAAGGAAAATGTTTCATTCGCAGTGCAGAAAAATATCAGTACCACTGCTGGGCTGTAACTGAATTACCTACCTATTTCATGGTCAGAGATTGTTTACAGAAATGTCCTATTTTTAGGGGTCCAAGCAGCGTTAGCCGCAAGACTCCTATCGTTTTCTTACTGGAATCACTTTATTTTTATACTTTAACTTAACACTGTCTCAGCTTTCGACATTGTTTTCTGCTAATTTGACCCTTGTGTACATAGGACTTTCTGGAAACATTTACAAACTTGCTGTTTGCAAACGCGACACTTAAAATGTGGCCGTAAAAATACAATCACTTTACCATGTTAGTTAGCAACCTGAATATTTTTGGCAAATAAATGACTATAAAACAATGTTAAGCTATTTTGCCTTAAATTTATAGTAAATTGGGCTGAAAAGAATGTGACAATCCGGTAACAGCAATCACACCAAATCATATGTTCGGTAAAAAGTTCACATTGTTTAGAAACTGCTATTAGCATACGTGTCATATAATGAATACTGAACTGAGTAGAGTAAAGAAATAAATAAATAGGAAATCAAAACGTAATGTCAGATAAATCGCAATTTATAGCTATATCCTGCAATAAATGAAAATGATAATCATAAAATGAAAATATAATCTTCACTTTGCCATTTAGTTTTCAAAGTCAATGCGCCCTGCCAACCCTGCCAAAAAGGGTTTTTAATTCTATCTTTCAATTTTTCACAAATGACTCATCCATGAGTGGAAAGTATGCAAATGGGGTTATTTCTTTTTGGCAGGATTTTTGTGCATAGACTTTGAAAACTAAATGGCAAAGTGGTGAATGTATTTTCATTTAATGATTATCATTTTCATTCTCTTTTTTTGCGGGGAATAGCTCCCATATCTTGATGCATGGCAAAAGGCACAACTGCCCAATTAACACCTTGTAGCACTGAGTCAGAAGTAGCCACTTAAGCTAGGAACAGGCCAAGTTAAGAACGGTTGGGAAACAGGAATTAAAAAAAAAAAAAAAAAAAAAAAAACCAAGTGGAATGTCGGAACCAGCCGAGGCGTCAACAGGGGACACTTGTTTGGACACCTGTTTGGAACTGGTTCGATTTTAAATTATAATTTTTTTAAATTTACATAAAATGACAGAACATGCTACTCCTCCAAAAACTTGGAAAAAAGTAATACTGGCCCAGTCCAAATAACTTAAGTACACCATGATGATAATTTTAGGTAATATCACCCACCCCTAATACACATTCAACATTGCTTTAAAGTCAATTCCAATTTTTTCAACCAAACAAAAAAGTAGTGACTACTATACACGCAGACAGCTTTATGCTCTCTAACCTGGGCCTCCAGACTGTCACCAGACAAGGCAATACTGCTTTTCTTTGAGTTTACTTGTGTAGGGACTGATGTCTACCAAACAGATTTTAGTACATTTAGATGATAGATAGAGAGAGGATAAAGGAAACCCAATGAAACTGAAAAAGTCACTTTGTTACCTCCCTGAATACTAACTGGTATTCTCCATTCATTCTGTCGGATCAAAAAGAAAAATGCTAGAGTACATTCATATGACAATTACGGTTTATGGCTCTTACCCTGAAAACTGAAGCTGTTAGGTGTTGAACAAATGTCAGTCGAAAGCAGTCTCTTGACTTTTTCTTACACAACGAGCAACTTTCCTTTTGAATTCACCATGTCTGTCTTCCCTCCACTCTTTCTGCCATGGGTTGAAATGCAGAGTTCATCAAAATTCAAACCAGAACATAATATAAAATCAATCAAAATTACCAATGTGATTAGAGTCATTCGTAAAATTGTCAAACTAATAAAAAAAAAAAAGTTTAATTATTGAAGTGTATACTGGGAAAGCATGTTCATTTCACAATGGTTCTCCTTCTCATATAAACATACGACAAAAGATAACCACCATCATAAACTGTTAATAAACACTATTAAGACTATTAATAAAAAAAGAGTATCCATCTGGAACTAGGAGTAGTTTTGAATTTATATTTATACAAGGTAATGCTCTATAACAATTTACATAAAGGAAAATAAGTAAGCAGACATCTATGTGAAAAGGAAAAGTAAAAATGGAACATGGGAAAAACGTGTGACTGCAAGGGCCACTGGGAAACAGTTTCGAACACTGTACTATTTACTTGGTTGAAGGAGAGACAGCGAAGAAAAGTGAAGTGTACCAAAAGCACTTACTGCCGCATCTACATTAGCAGGGGAGTCTCCATTAGGATCCGCCAGCATCGAGATCACGCTGATCATGATTGTCTCTACAGTGTGGATGGGAAGCCAGCGCTCCTCTGGCTTCTCGTACCCGTACTTGTCCTCCCCAGGCTCGTGCAAAATAGAAATACACACATCACCATTCTTGTCCACTGGAAATGGGACACAGACAAAAGTAATTAGGTTTGCAACTGAATGCGAGGGGGAAGAAATTAAATTTAAATAAAATCAGACCAAAAGCTAAGTTAGCGCACTCACCATTAGGATGCCAAATATCAGTAACAAATTTCATTTTGGGAGGACGAAGTGGATAATCTTTTGGAAATGTGAGATGGGCTTTAAATACACCACCTTCGCTGTGAGCAGAAAGGGAAAAATATTCAATGCACCAAAATTCACACCACAAGTAAAACACTGCACTGAAACTTTTTTAAAACGGGACATTTTATCCTTACTCCAACCCTAATACTTCTGTATCTCAGTTGTGAGTAACAAAACCCACACATACCTGAATTTAAAACAAAAAAATATTTAAGAAATACAGAAATTCCTTAATCTAAGGACCAAAATACTTAATTATACTTACTAAAGTGTGTCTGGGGGGCCAATGATTAAAACTTCCCACTGATAGAGATCATTGTCATCTATTAATCCAGCAGAGAAACCTTCCACTGGATTTTTGTTCAGTTCTGGAATCAGCACAAAAACACATTAAAATCACACATCGTGACTGATAACCACAAAATAAAACATTTAACATAAGGGTACTGAGCCCAAATGACAACATACATAAGAGCAGTTTCAGAGAGAGAAAAACAAAACAAAAAAAAGAATTCCTGAATGAATGACTAAACTTTAAGCAACTGCTGAAAAATGCGAGGAGGGGGGGGGCATCTGTTAAAAACAACAGGAAGATCATCAGCCATGCATATGGGAAATACATATAGGATAAGCTCATCAAGGCATCATTAAACGTTAACAAATAAGTTGGTACAACGTAGCCTACCCATAAATGTATACATGCGCAGCTAAACCAGGCCTTCAAAGCTATTGAACTAAATGATGGAGTGAATCAGTGAGCAGAACCTACAGCTAATGTGCAGAAAACAGCTTTCTGGAGCTGCCGTCTTATTTTAATGTCACGATATCGATAAGCAGTATCACACCGATAAGGCGACATGGATAACAGACGTGGGGGGGGGGGTGATTCCTGAGCCGATCAGTGTTTAGACCATGTCAAGGGGGGTCTGCTGGCTAATGCAGCTTTAGCTGGCTCACAGACAAAAGGGAGGAAAAAAAAACACAAAGAGGGGGCAAGAGTTACCCCGAAGTGGCGGAGCGCCGACACCGAGAGCCGGAGCCGCACCGCCGCCTAGCTTGCGGCTAATGTGGTAACTAGCCCCGGCTACACGGCTTAACAATTCCGCTCGCATCGCGTCAACACGCAACAGTTACCCGGCTGGGTACGAGAGCCGGGCACGAATAAAGGCGCCGTCGACAGGGGGGAACGAACGCCGCCGCGGGGCTGTTAGCTAGCCGAAGGACGGGTCCGCTTCAGCGAGGAACTCCAACGTAAATATTTACGTAAGCTAACTAGCTACATTGTTGGGAAACAATTCCCCCAAACATACGGCTACTTCGTAACGTGAAGCGACATAAGGAGCCTCAGCGCGCTGCGCTTCGCCCCGGCTGGTTAGCTACCAATACACTCAGAACTAGTTCGCCGAACTAAACTAAACAGTAAACAAATGCGTCCTCTTAGGTGCTAGCTAGTTAGCGCTTATGTTTTAAATTTACCTGCTAGCTGTCGTCTGAGTAGTAAGGCTGACTGTAACTCCGTCATGGCTTTTGTACTTTTTATAGCACCGGAATGGCAAATGTACTCTAGTCGCCGGCCGAAACGCGATAAATAAATAAAATAGCGAGAGCCTACGTCCGTCTTTTCCCTCAGTTTCACTCTACTGTACTGCTGCTCGCGCATGCGCAGAGCCGCCGAACGCAAACTCACTAAATTGGGGGGGCATCGAAATTGGTCAGTGCTGGTCGCGTCGTGGCGCGACTGATTTCTGTCAATTGGCTTGACATGCAGTATTGCCTTTTTTTTTTACAACGGTACAGTACACGTGTGTAGTCTCTTGCTATTCATGAGGATTATGCGGGCGGCTCTTATGGTTTGCAATGTAAGCCTTCCGGCCAATTCTGTGTAACCCCCCACTACATGAGCCCATCAAAAGTAATGATTGATAATGGTGGTCAAGATTACAGGGCGTAAAGCATAAACTGGGGGTCCATCGCTGGGTGCATATACATACATGCATACTTAGCAATGGCGGCTGCTGACTAAAATGTGAGCTGATGCTTGGAAAGTGATGCCGACAAAAAATGTTTAGAAGGTTTTTGGCAGGTGCACCGCCTTCACGCCAGACTCGGACGCCAAGCTGGCCCGCGGGATCACCCGGGAGATGCAGGCCGATGTAGTAAAGCTGCAGTCAGACCTGCACTCACCCGGCGCTCAGTCTTAAATTGCGCCCGAAGACATTCCTTAACCGCATTTAGGAGAGCTTTTTATCTTCGAGTAGTTATGTCCGATTTGTGAACGAATCGTTCTTTTAAATGAGTTCTTTTCAAATGTAAACCAGTCGAACTTTTTGTACATCCACGCATCCTATAGATCAGAGTATTGCATTCTAAAAATCCAGAAATATCTGACAAATATACATAGGCCTATAAAACTTAATATACAGCTAACTTCGCTGCGGTGTTGGAGTTAATGGTTAAAGGTTCAGGTTTAAACCTTTGCTGACACTGCGGTATACTTGTTTTATATTTCGTTTTCCGGCTGTAATATCAACGAAATCAAGCAACACCCCGATTTGTCTAGGGCAGGGGTGGGCAATTCTGGTCTTGGAGGGCCGAGGTCCACAACGTTTTGGTGGAGTTAATTGTCAGGTTTAAGTGAATTGCCCAACCCTGGTCTAGGGTGAATATGAATTAATATTTCAGTTTACAGATGCACTTAACATTCAATAGCTGTCTCTGTTATAGATTTTGTTTGTTTGTTTTGATGAAGCTGTGGTACATACATACTCCATAGTCAATAATAGCCTAACTGCACCACCTGGGGAGGACATTGATTGCAGCACAACCACTGCTTGTCAGCACTTCATGCTGTTTACCTCTGCACTACACAGGTAGTGATCGAGGTCAGATAGCATAAAAAGGGTTGGGCTTCATAAAGTTGTTTCTCTGGTGTAAGTAGGCATACGCATATCTTTCAAAGTCACAGAAACTCTGGTTCTTAAGAAAATGATAAAGATGTTGGTGCTGGTCCAACCTGAACTCTTTAAATGCCATATTACCTGGTTCAATGGAACAGATTCCCTTATAAAATCCAAGAGTCAATGTCCAGCAGCACTCTGTGCAGTGGTATGTCCTCTCACTACAAAAGTGCAAAATGTAACTTTCCAAGAGCTCAACTGCAGAATGTACTGCAAGTTTTCAGAATTACAAAGTTTTGTTTGTGCCCCTCGTAGAAGCCAGTGGGTTCCTCCTCTTTCCTCGCTGACAATGTTATTTGATGCCACTGTTATACTCCCCAACAAAGAAGTTCATGCATTAAAGCATGTCTTCACAACATCCACAAAGGACATCAGAGTTGTGTTCATCACAAATCAGCAGTGAAGAGACAGGGCAAATTATGTTAACACAAACATGTATCATACCAGTCTGTGAAATTATAGTTGTGTAGCACAGAAGAAGCAACGTCATGTACAGTTTCCAATGCTTTTTCTACATGTGGAGATCAACATGTAGACAGTGGCAGACGGTGGTGTAATGGTTAGGGATAGGACTGTGTAATCAGAAAGTTGCTGGTTTAAGCCCTTGACCCACAAGTACTACTGAGGTACCCTGAGCAAGGTACCATCCCCAAGCACTGCTCCCTGGGTGCTCAAGTAGCTGTGCAGAGGATGCTTTTCATTGTTGTGTGATGTGGTGTGTCTGCAATGACAATCACCTTAACAACTGTGTAATCTCACACTGCATCAATAGTGTACTGACTTGCTAATACTTCAGGATGAAGGCTACAATAGACTTATGGGAACTGAGGGGGCTCCAACTTGCCAACCATTTTCAAGACGGGGCGGTACCCTGGGGCACCAATTCGGCTAGGTGCAGTGCTGAAGGTATTTGTTATCGGAGCATAGCAACTCAGAACCCCTCTTATCTCTGCCATCTACTTCATCGGCAGAGATAAAAGCCTCATCGTTGCAAAGCCTGATTTGGACCAAGGCAAAGCTAAAATCCATCTACATTTTAATTTACCTTTGGGACATAGATAGATAGAACTAAGCACTATGAAACTATGAAAGTAAGGGTGATGATTGCATTGGATTATCAACTGTTTCCATACTGGAAGATGAGGGATTTTGTTGGGTCATTTAGCACATACAAGAGGTGTCAGCCCGTACCAGCCCGTAACATACTCATAATTCATTATTAGATCTGGCCCGCACACAGATCTTCCGTTTTTAAAAATGACAATTTTACAGAGTAGTGTTCTCCCTGTTTAACAATAAAAATTTTAATGTGCTGAGATTCTAATTTCTTTGTATTCCATTAATAGTGTGCAATTAAGTTCTCCTGGTAATATCAGTTAAATTATTTCAGTGAAGTTAAAAAAGGTTTGAATTTAGGTTACCAAAATAGTCTAATAATGGATTAAATAAGATAAAATCATGAGAGAAATGAAAGATTTTCGATACAATTACTGATGATGTAACTGAATTAAATTCCATTGGGGCCAACAATTTACATGTCTACTGTTTAAGAATTTGCAGTATCCAGTGTTAGCTGGACATTTGACATGCTCTCTTTTCTCTTTCGTGAAGCCTCACTTTTACTATCCATGGATTACAACAGGGGTAGGCAATCTTATCCAGAAAGGGCTGCTGTGTATGCGGGTTATCACTGCAACTCCCTAATTAGATTATTAATTAAGGGACTGATGGCCAAGGAGTCCCCACACCTGGGTTTGAACAAGTGACCCAAAAGTTATCCCAAGACCCTGCATAGACACCAGCCATTTGCAGATAAAAAATGCCCACCCCTGAATTACAAGCTTCTTTTTGCATTCCAAAACATTTTTCTGGAATTCTTACTCGAGATAAAATGAAACAGATCCAAAGAACAGTTGCTTATAAACTTAAAATACCTGGAGATTACAATTTATTTCTAACAGAAGACCAAAACCAAAATACAACCTACTGGCAATTTTAAGTTATAGGAATATTATTTGCATAAGTAGTAATTTTAGAGGCATCCTGTGACAGAGAAAACGTATAAATACAAATTTAGTGTAGGAAAACGTTGGATACATAACTGCTATATTGCATATGTAGCTGTTTTTTTCTGATTTCAGAGTAAACAAATTAAACCCACTGGTGAAAACTAAATCACACACAAAATTTATTTATAAAAATGTAGAAATTCAAAATAAAAATATAGGTATCTACAATCTTTACATTAAGTTCAGTCCATTCTTAGTTACACACGGTACTTGGATACATGCTTAGATGTACTAGCCAAACTAGCCAAAGGTGGTGGTGGGGGTTTCAGTCACTATATTTTCTGGTGTGGAAAACAAACTAATGCTATTTCATGTCAGAAAACTTTGATGCAAAAATCTTTGCAATTCTTTTTGTTTCCTCTTTCTTCATAGAAGATATATTGGGTCTTGGTCGTAGAGCTCTCCGAAAGGACATTACTGGTTGAGCTGTTGTTTCTGCCTGAAAGAAACATTGGATTTTGACAGACAGTTAATTATGCTGCTACAGATCTTATACACATTACTTTTACAGGCCTCTTCTACAGAAAACAATACATTGAAATTTCAGACGATCAGCCTGTTGAGTTCTTTTGATAACAACAATATATGGATTGTTAAGTATTATAACATATACAATATATACAGTACTGTATATTAGCACATATCAAGACTAAATATACATCTTCTATAACCACATTACAAATAAAAGAAGAACATGCAGACTCAGGATGAAATTCAAACCTCAGCTACAGCCCACAAAGCCATCACAGGCACATTTCACACCAAAGTTCAGGAACCTGGTCCCTGTTTAGAAGTTCCTGGGCTGTCTCGGCCCAGAACTCCTGGCTGCTTTCGTGTGAGGCTTTCACACCGTACAATAGGCAGCAAAAATGTTTCCAGCAAAAATAAATCTAGGAAATTGCAACCTAGGTGGTTTACCAGGGAAATAAAGTATAAAGTAAGGAGAA
>JAODKM010000035.1:15998006-16010181 GCA_026780845.1 Petrocephalus sullivani | reverse complement strand
GCGTTAATATTTTTAATCAGATTAATCACGATGCTGGATTAATCCGCATTAACGCGTCAATTTTGACAGCCCTAATAATATATATATATATATATATAAATAAATAAAACAACAACAACCTCTTGAAAGACCATGGATATTCTCAACCCCTGCCCACCTACAATTCTATTAGAACCTTCAGAAATAGGTTCTACTGAGTCTTATAAAGTCTGATCTATTCAAAAATATTTAACACTGTGTTTAATAATGTATTTTAACATGAAACTAAAGTAACAAATTCAAATCTCAACATACCTTCTTCTCAGAATGTTTCCTTAAGTAGATGGTAAATTTCAAGTCGGTGTTCCACCAGTGTTTAATTACTGAGCTGTCAAACTGGACTGGGAAGACACACTGATGCTGGAAATTTATAACTGAAATAAAAACACAAAAGAAAAACAAATATGGCATTTCAGAAGTTTGCAGCTGAACATCTGGCAGAATAAGATGGGAAACAGACTAAGCTTTTGCAGAGCAAAAATGTTAAATAAGTAAATAAAACATACCCCCTCCAGCATCTTTAGAAGAAGTTGCTCTGGTTAGTTGTGTACTCAGTGGACCGCCACGGTGTTTGGTGGAAGCTACAGGAAAGAGATACTCCACAAAATATGTGCTGGAAGACAAACAGAGAAGGATGTCCAGAACATGAACTCCAGAACATGAATCCTACAGTCACAGAACATCTGGGCAGCCTTACCACTTCCTGATAGGAATAGCCCGCATGGGCTTCCCTTGGCTGTGGGTCTTTAGGGATGGTGACAGGCCAGCCCTGGTAGGGACCTTCAGACTGTAGATGACCACTCTGGCTGTTTGCACCTGACTCAGGAGCGTGATCTGCTCCACACTCAGGCTCGGCATGGTCTCAGCCTTTGTACTCTCGTCTTCTTCGTCCAAGCTGTTAAGAAATAACAGGTTGTCTGATACGTAGCAGATTCTTACATTTAATGCCCATTAAATGAATAACTTTATACTTGATACATTCCCAGTGAAATAATACATCAGCTAGGGATTAATCACCCGCCAAACGTCTTGCCGGCAGGTTCTCTCAGCCTCTTTGTCACTGACTCCTTTCCTGATGTGACCTTCTTCTGTTGCTTTTTCCTCAAGAAAGGACCTTCCTCCTCCTTACTTTCACTGCTGTCCAATTTCTGTGCATCAGGGGAAAAATGCAGTAACTTTGTAAATCCCAATTGTACCATTCAGGACATGTATACCATAACAGCTTACTATGTCAGCGATCATAAAAGTCTTCAATGACAATACGGGGAACATTGAAATTCAAAAAAGCTCTGAATTCCCATTTCTTGTTGCAGTATCTTGACTGCAACAGTATGAAGCTAAACTGACCTGCAGCAGTGTGGAGTGAAGTACAGTGCCCAAAGCAAAATGTCAGGGGGGTTTTACACAAGCGGGTGATACACTCACAGGGGCTTTGTAGAACAGGTTCTCCAGAAGGCTCTGGTCATACTGAGGGTCACCCAATTCACTGTCTTCACACACACTGCTGAGTCCAGAAAAGATTTCTGGCGACGAGCCCTCTCCATCCCAGAATGGAAATGCTGATTCACTCAAGCTGAATAAATAGAAGACAAACACCACTGTCAAGAAATATCAAGAAGTTCTATAGATTAGAGCTCAGCTTCTATGTTAATAGGACATGGGGCAAAGAGTAATGCTTAGAAAGCGAAGGCACCTGCCCAGGAGGAGATCAACAGCCCTGTTCTCTGTGTCAGGGGCACAGTCATGACTGGGATCCTCAGGGAGCAGCAGGCCCCTCTGAGTGTATGAGAAGCTGGAGTCGCAGTGTGGCACATCCTGTTGCAATGTCCCTGAGGGGGCCAAGGATGCCCTTAGAATAACAAAATACAAATCATATATCGCACTGAGCTCTGATGAATAGTGACCACAAAACCATAAAATTAAAGCAATGTCCTTTCTTGAAAAGTATTTATCAAATCAGACTGTATCATCAGCCTGAATACAGTCATTAAAATGGTATTCATAACTCAGATATAGAAAATCAGCAGGACTGAGGCTGTTCAGAACAAAAACTTTGAAATTTAAACTTTTTATACGTACAATACAGGTAGGGTGCCAACATTTTCCTTTGGAATATCCTTCAGAATAAATTTAGAATCCAAGTCAGACTTCAGGGATGACACCACCATGGCCTCTCTGAGCCTGTTTCCACGCTCCAGAAGAACTAAGAAAGGATGTTTAAAGCGGGACCAATCAGATTTTCAAACCACATTTTACTGGTTTTCCACTATTTCAGATCAGTACAAAAATCTTCCAATCTGGATAACAACGCCATCCAAACCATCTAAAGGAAATGTAGATGGTGTATGTGCCAGAGGCTATAAAAGCAAACCTGAAAGGATGTTTGTGGAGTTCCCATGACTTGCATCCGGCTTGTGAGGAGATTCCTGGACTGCGGTGTGGCCCAGCCATTCTTCTCGACGAAGAGACCGGCGTGATGAAGGCCTTAGACTGCCCAAAACTTCAGGTTTGGTTTTGGAAAATTTAACTCCCTTTTGGCTACTGATTTTTTCTTGGAAGTACAAGTGGTCTTTGCCTCTGGAAAACACATAGGTAACAATTTACTTATATCTGTTTTCTATAATACATTATTTGTAAATATGCGTGAATATTGTTGCACTGTATTGTCATTGTGTTACTATGTACAACTGCCCTGTGTGCCCTTAATTGCCCCTCGGGGACAAAAAGTTTTTTTAATTGAATTGAATTATAGATTCCTTCATAATGTAGTATAATGGTCGGTAAAAGATCTAATAAAGCATTACAGCATCTTTTTTTGACAGTCATAAGGCAGCATAGTGTTGATTAATACTTCATAAGGTCCAATGAAGCTCTCATTTGTAACGCATAATAGATACCTTCATAATGCACTATAACGGTCAGAATAAAAATTAAGGATGCTTTGTTCTGCATTATGAAGGTTTCTATAGTGCATTATACAAGCATTCATATTAAGCATTCATAATGCATAATAAACATGACTATAATGTGTTATGACTTTTTATATGTATAGCCATTATTTTAATGCTTCATGAGTACATCATAATGCGTTACAAATGTGTTCCTAGATTCTTACTGACATGGTATTCACAGTGGAATTCAAAGGATTATCAACACATACTATTACATAATACCCAACCATCTTCATAAATAATCGGAACAGGCTAAGACATTTTAAAGCTACATAATATACCCCCATGCCATTCTGGTACACAGTCATTCTTTACCATAGATCAGTTAAACAGAAGGTTGCATGCATCCATCGTTAGTTCCTAAAGGAGTAATGGCCAGAATGATCGGTTTGCTATGATGTGAAGCACAGAATATAATGTAGGGTTTAATATAAATGAGAAGCCAACACAGGGATGACTATGGCTTGATATCGGCACAGTCAACACAAATTTAGTCCATTCACCTGGGAAAGAACTTTTGAACTAATTTTATTGTTTGTTAGGCCAAATGTGCAGCAACGATTATTGTAAATTTGCAGTCAACTTTGTAAAGTAGATTTAGTGCCATCAGAAACAAAAGAACACGTCACTTGCTTAGGGCAATCGTCTCAAAAACTTATCAGCTCCAGTTTGGCACCAATGCAATCCCTCTGCAAAGTTTTAAAATATCTATCAAATGAATATTGCATTATTGTCGTAATGGTGTAAAATGTCAAAAATGCCAAACATTTTTGCTATTACTATGACGCACTGCTTCAGGTTTGTGGAGACCCATCTAAAAATTTTTGCAGTTTTAATTTCTCACCCCTACAATGACTGAAAAAGATCTGTTAAAAAGGTTCTTTGAGTTACTGGCTTGGATACCAAAGTGTCTGTAGAAGCAGAGAACATGGCAAACCATATGTATTCCCCAAAGACCAGGGAATACAATAACTCCATAAAGTAGAATCAGATTTGGATGTGCAAATCTATCAAATGGTCCACACAACACTGTATCAGTTCAAGTGTTGTATAACTAGCATCATAGAAATCAGTAACAGAAAAAGGTTCTTCAACAGAGCATGTCCTACCTGGGAGTGTTGACTGAATTGGCACTTCTCACCTCCTTACCGCTGCCAGCTGACAGGTGATGGGATGAAGGCACCACCTCTTGGTGATCTGGATGATACACAGGCTTTGGCATGATGCCCAAAGCAGGACCTGGCACATCAGCAGTCATGTCTATGATAGGTACTGAACTGTTGCTGACATAAGCTTCTGCCAGAGGCTCTAGAGCTAAGGACACCTAAGACAAAAGATACGTTGTTTTGATGTGACATTTTTACAGATGAAGTTAATGAAAATATACATTAATGATAAATATCTGTTTGGTGTCTGAGGGCAACATTAGAGACTAAGGCTTCTTTCAGTTGTTTCCTAAAACCACACTTGAAATTTACATATAAAAAAGATTACTTTATTACAGAAAGTAAGGAAAAAGAAAGTCTTGTTCAAGGTAAAAGCAGCAGTACATGCAAGTCAATTAATTATTAAATTATGAAGAAAAAAAATGAATAAACCACCAATATCAAATCCAAGGAGTTTGATTCAAGATATCAATATAAATGGCAAAATTTCAGAATTCCACATAAAATGTCTTATCTTTCAATAATATTATGTACCTGTAACTCCCCCAGTTTTTCAGTAGTAGGAGAAACCAGCGTGTAAAGCCCACTAATTGAATGATCCATGGAAAGCTGTGCAATGCCAGGAATCTGAACCCGACCTATTGGCAAAAGGTCCAGCTTCGACAATGCTTCCAGGACCAAAGTACCCATATCTGCAAAAATATGTTGGTGATATTCATAAAAATTATGTAATCAGAAGTTATTTTAAAAAAGACACTGCAGAATAATTCCATATACATAAGAGCTGAATCCAACTTGGACTAGGGAGCTCTGGTGTGCAGTTTTAGCCTACTTCAGTTATAAAATCTTACATAGTACTCAATCTGTTTTGCCTGAAATCATACTCAAAAACACCAAAATAACATATTCATAGCAAAAGAAATGACTGACTATAAGCTAAAACATGCAAACATAACCTGTCAGGTAGGAGGTGAACTGCTTCGGTCCACAGCGGATGGCAAAGCGTGCTGTTGTCTTGACACCCTTCTGTTTCACCCGAGATCCATCCCGTGGGTAAAAGTTGGTCCCGTTAGATGACTCCCCCCACCATCGAAGCCGGAATACAGTTGCCGTGGAGGGTTTTGAAATCGTCCATAGGACTCGACTTACAGTTACCCTGAGGAAACATCGTAGCTGACCCTCCACAAGAGGAGGGAGGCTTGTGGATGGGGACACATCACTGAGGACTGTTAAAAAAGCATTGCAAAACTCTTTTAAATGCGGTCTGAAGTATCATATCATTGAAGTATCATTGAGGGCAGTGTCTGTAATCGGGCTGTGGGCCCTTGAGCAAGGCCCTTAACCCCCAGCTCCCTGGGCGCTGCACTAGTGGCTGCCCTTCACAGCCAAACTTACTCTCATGGAGAGCAAGGTTGGGGGAGGTGAAAAGTCAATTTCCCCACGGGGATCAATAAAGTATAATTCTAATTCTTTCTTCTTCTTCTAATAATATAACTGTTGTTCATTAATAAGAAACTACCACTTATCTGTTAATAAAGAAGTGGTGATTGTTGATGAAATGGAGAATTTGAAAGAAGTTAATCTTATGATCTGTGCGGATGCTACACCAGATAACAACTGATTTTAATTAGCTTCAGAATGATAATTAGAACCAGAACTAGACTTACTAGCTATGCATGTTCACATTTACAGGTAGTAGTCGAGTTGCAAAAACAAATCAGGGGGGATGGTGAATTTTAAGGGATAGAACGGGGATGTTCGTTTTAGAAGGGAGATGATTTTGACTGTTTTTATTTCAGGGGAGATGACATCCCTCCTCATCCCCCCTCAACGCGAGTACTGTTTACAGGGAAACTGCTTTGGTATAGTCCTTACAGAGACCAGAGTACTTATATAACAACTGTCATACTTTATTGACACCTACATATGTATGTATGCATTTTTGCATACATTTTTTACATATGTACATATAACGAAAATGATCTATTGATATATTGATCTATTACAATGTACGTTAAAAAAAAGTTTATGTAATGTTATCCTTACTGACTGAGCACGGACGCCTTTCTTCATTTCCAAAGAGCTGTAATTTTATGACTATGATAAATAGTTGCGTATTAAAAGGAAAGAGGTGCGATAAGAAAAACTGGATGTTAGCAAAACCATCTTTATGCAAGCATGACTTCAATTAACTTAAAACACACCAAATCATCTTACTGCATGTAATCCTCTTATAATCTGAAATAGGAACCTCCAAGTGATGTCTGCTTAGCAGGAACAGTTCGTGAACATTTGCAGTTTAGCCAAACTTAGGAAGCTTGCTAACAAGATCAGCCCTATTTGGTAACTATAAACAGAAGACCTTATGTCATCAGTAGTACTAGCTAGCGCAATGACCTAGCCATCATCTAACGTACCTTTCTTCCTCCTGCATCCAGGCTTGGCAGACTGCAGCTTCTTATGCTTCATTCCGGATGACAGCCTCTGACATTAACACACTCAGACACAGATTTCCGCGGACCGCGGGCAAACACGTCCCGCCGCCATTCGTGCAACTGCCGCTGTTTGTCGCCAGGTGCATTGTGGGACACAGGAGGAACGCGCCACTGGCCAGTACGTTTACATGGTGTAGCAGACGCCTTTGTGGAAAGGAAGCGCCAAAATTTACTGTGGCCACTTGGATTTCTCATTAGTTAGTTCCTAGAAAAAGTGCAACAATATAATAATATAATATAAATTATATATATATGGGGGGGGGTGTTGTGGTCTAAAGTGATTTAAACGGCTTGATTCGTGTTAAAGCAATACAATGTACCAGAAGATATACCACTGTGCGGCACATAATACTTCAGTGGCATAAGACTACTCTGTAAATCACATGAGGAAGCGTTACCGCCGCTTTCCAGATATTCTACGTATTAATTCCTAAGTGTTTGTATCCAATTTGTACTCACGTCCCTCTTGAGCAAAACCATTACGTCACATTTCGAGTCGCCATACGTATTACTTGACAAAGCATCATGGGAACTGTAGTTGATGTAGGTTCACAGTTCGTTTGTTTTAATGGAAGTTGCACCAGTGAATTAATACAGTTCCTAGAATTCCACGGTCTGACAACGTTGTGGGACGGTACTTTGGCTGTGTACGGAAAATTGTGTCATCTGCAACTTACGTTGCGAGCGATATACCTTGTTAGGTGGAAATCCCAGTGCTGTGGAAGAAAACGAGTTTTTATTCATGGAAAAACAATTGCACTTAAATTTATTGGCATCTAGACCACCAATGGCAGGTGGTCTGCCGTCCGGATCTAAAATGCGAATGGGGTGAGTTACTTGTGTAATAGACGAAGGTGATCAGCTGATTAGTAATGATACTGTTAAATAACTTCGAATTATCTTTTCTAGTGTGCTGCATAAAATATATCATAAATATGACCATATGAATTATCACAGCAATACAATTTTGCAGCTCTTTAGCTGCCTCTCGTAAATTATAACTGTATTTAGAGTTTGATAGTTATAGAAGGTAGTATGATATATGCATGTCTCGAGATCATCCAAAAGCATCTGAAATCCATACATCTGTCTGGTTAATAGTGCTTTGCCGGTCCGTAACCTCGGAGAGCAGCGTTAAACAGTTATGTGAACTTCAAGCATAAGGGTGTATTCCTTATATTCGTCAAAAATATCCTTCCTTGCCTGTTTATATATAGGCGGCGTGTAGCTTATATTCGTAAGAAGCACCAAAAACATTGTGACCGTATTTAAATGATTTTGCTGTCACCTTACTCTGGTCAGTCTGCAGTCTGTTATTCCTGATGTATTTTGCATGAGCAGTTCCTTACTCCAGTTACGGTGGTAAATAAATAAATAAATAAATATTTCAAGTAATTTGATTCACTGGTTTCCAATGGTGCAAGCATTCAGAGGTCAAGCAAATATGCACCGTATAGACGATGATGTCTTTTTTTCTTTTCTTAAGCTAATTCTAGAGTCCCTTCCATACCTGTGCTTTATCAATGTTACAGACCGGGAAGGAAGAGAGACTTTTCCCCTCTGCCATGGAATAAGTACTTTGAAGCAATGGAAGATGTGGAAGTGCAAAATGACGGTGGCAGAGAGATATCCTTTTGCTGTGTTTTTCTTATATCAGTGATTGCTTAAATATTATGGCTTTCAGGGCTGGAACACCCTGCACCCTTGTTTGTAACCTTGACAGCTCTGCACACTTTTCGTGTTTACAGCAGCGGCTCCCAAGGGCCTGTTCTCCTGCTATTGCATGGGGGTGGGCACTCTGCCCTCTCCTGGGCTGTGTTCACAGTGAGTTACTCTTTTTTTCTCCGATAAAGGATGTTCTTTAGATACCCATCTGGGTGGGAATAATGACTTTGTTAGATTGCTTGAAGAGTGAAGAGAAAATAATATGCTCAGGCGGCAAGTGACAGTACGGACATGTATAGTGCAGCTAATGAAACATGCTGCTGTCAGAACCAGTGGCTTGTTATTTTGGGAGAGACTGTGTGGACCCACTGTGAAATCTGTCGGTGTAAGCACTGTCTCCATGGCTGTGTTATTAGCCTGCTGTGCATATGACTACTTGTGTATGTGGATACATGTTTATTTCTCCAGTCTATACATGCTTAATTTATCTTGTATTATATTAGCATTCCTCAAAGGTGTATAGCAGGAACCGTAATGTTTATGGTTAATTTTACTGGTGAGTATTGTTTTGATTTCCTTAAAGTGTAACTAATGAATTGGAAAACTGACAGGGGTTAAGGACGTTGTATAAAGGGTATACATGTGTATGTTTGTTTGTTTTGGCGTGATCCTGAGTATAATGCACACTCCTCTTTGCTCTGTACCTCTAGTCTGTAATCTGTTCTCGGATCAGCTGCAGAGTGCTGGCGATGGACCTCAGGGGGCATGGTGAGGAAGGCGCTCCTCCGGTCACCCTAACTGACTTTACCTTTTTTTGTGCACTTGTCATCTGATGATTGTTTTTTTTTTGGGAAGTATAACCTCCCACTGTCCCGCTTTCACATTGGACAGCAGTAAACCATGCTCAGACAAGGCCTAAATGCAGTGTTGCATGCACCCCACTATGAATTGTGATGGTTGATAATGGTTTTGATTAGCTTAACATTCAGTAAACAATATATTATATTTGTTTGGCATTAACTGTAAAAGCTATGTGCAGAGAAATATTAAGTATGTGAATAGTAATGCTTTACCATTCCAGTGGTGCGAGGAACTCCCGTACCCTTTAGTGTTAAAATATAATGAATTGCATGCATGGTCTACCTTATGCATCTATGTGAAATCTCTGTGTGCTTATTATAGAAAGATCCTGCACATAAGCAGGGTCACTTTAGCCGTATGGATTGGAGAATGGATTTTTGGGATTAGTATGACTGTGTTCATTTGTAACAGGAGATACAAAAGTAAAAAGCCCCGAAGACCTCTCAGCAGAAGCCATGGCCAAGTAAGTCATGCAAGTTCATGTAGGTTGAGGATGTTTAGTTAATTTTGAAGGGAGTGTAGGGTACGTGGCAGGTGACCGATGTATTCACCTTGAGTTTGAAAAGTCAGTGAGGGTGGTGGTGTGGCTTTGGCACCACATTTTGCTGTGACTTCGACGTTCTATTTGCTGTGTGCAGTGGATGCTTCCTGATGTGTTTATTAAATCTTTTTAAGAAAATGTAATTGCCACCAAAATAGCCTTGTTTACACCAAGCAAACTAGCATATTGTATATTACTGAGGCTAAGATAATGCTGCACTCTGGAGGGATAAAATGGAAATATGTAACATACACAGAATCAATGTGATTTGTCTCCTCCAGGGATGTTGGAAAGGTGGTTGAAGCACTATATGGAGAAAATGCTCCACCAATCATGATAATCGGCCACAGCATGGGCGGGGCAATAGCGGTCCATTCAGCAGCAGCCAATCATGTGCCCTCTTTAATAGGCCTTTGTGTGATTGATGTGGTTGAAGGTAATTTCTTTGCAAAATAGGGATATGAGAACTTTGTGTATTTGATTGTGTTTTATATTTTTATCTTTCAGTTTGAGTCAAATGCTCTGCTTTTCTGTGCATTTCCAGTGAGAATCGTTGCTGCTTTCAGTACCTTTACTGTTACCTTGAAATGTGGAGGCAGTAGTAATCATTGCTTTTATGATGTAACTTACCTTACAGGCACAGCTATGGATGCATTGAACAGCATGCAGAATTTTTTGAGAAGTCGACCAAAAACCTTCAAGTCAATAGAGAATGCTATTGAGTGGAGGTGAGGGCAGCTGGTTCTTCAGTTAAAAACATGCATTTTTGAGGATCTCTTTTAGATTTGTTATAAATGATTCTACTATAGTTTATCTCTGTCTTTTATTTTGAAGAAGTTCCCACCAAGGTTCTCATGAAATTTAAATACGCATCTTCCTAGATCTTCCTGATTTTCGTTTGTTCCTTCTGACAGTGTGAAAAGTGGGCAGATCCGAAACATCGAATCTGCACGTGTCTCCATGGTGGGACAAGTCAAGAAGTAAGTCGGAATGGCCAGGAGAGCCAGGTTCTGGGGTACAAACTAGAGGTCGACCGATATTGGTTTTTCAGAGTCGATATCAATACCGGTTATTACTGGTTAATGGAGCCAATAAACTAATATTGAGTACCGGTATGCATTTGGTTTTATGTGCTTTCTTTGCATCCATCTCCAATGAGAATTTGGGGATATAAAGTCCGCTATTAGAGTAAGATTGCTCTGTTTAAAATTAATGTTACTTTTTAAATTAATGGTAAGAAATTATAAATGATAAAAAAATTGAAAAGTAAATAAATAGATTGATTGGTTAATTTTAAATGATTCATTATACAATATAAAACAAGTATATACTTTTTACAGAATAGTATTCATAATACAGTGGTGGCAAGAATAAGAAATTAAAATAAAGCATCTAATAAAACGTATATGCCTGAGCTGGACAAATCAAATGAATAGATGTTTTAGTAGCTTTTGCTTAATAACATAACAGTTTGGTGACGCATTTAAATTAGCAGTAAAAGACTCCACATTGTTGTCATCTAACGTTACACGTAACGTGAGAATCTCATAGGGGTGAGTAATGTAGTACTGTAACGTAAAGTAAGATGAGCAGCGTGGAAGCTCAAATAAGCTCCGGTTGCAACATTAGCTGTCGCCGCTACATAACGCTATTAACACGTTGTCATTTCAGGTCACATTGCTGGCTTATACAACAGCATATTGCATTCTCTGAAGAAAAAAAAATATCCAGTCTGTTTTTCTCAATTAATGAGTTACAATTTACATAAAAACACGCTTGGATGTTGTTTTTCTCTTTAGTGAATTTATGACGCTGGGCTCACGTTATCACTACAACAAGGGTCATTATTCAGACATTTTCTGCGGTGTAACTGGGAAAGTGGGCAGGCTTTTCATTACGGAAATAGCTCACAGGAGCTCCATGGTATTTTGTAACTTCAGTATGTAGGTGTCACGCTCAGTCCCGCCTAGGGTTGGGTACCGTTTGGGTTTCATTCGGTACCGGTGCCGGTTCCTAAACGGTACTTAAAACGATACTTTAAGAAAAACACACAACAGTATATTCAGGTTTTTACCGATATGTTTTCTTAACTGTCAGGGCTTTATTGATTATCACATGGACATCACACACTTAAGTGAACATGCTAAATTCAACAATGGCTACTGCTTCAATCTGCACCTGAAAATGTAAATTGCATGTTATCTAACTAAGACAGTGATTAAATGCATATCAGTAAAGTGAAATTCCTAATATTGTAGATTTCTCAAAGTAATAATTCTTCAGTTCATGCTGGCTCAGCAAACATTTTACTATGGAGCTAAATACATATTTGTATACGTATTTTATAGGGCTGTCAAAATTGACGCGTTAACGCGGATTTATCCAGCATCGTGATTAATCTGATTAAAAATATTAACGCATTTAACCCATCTGCAGCGCAGAATGACTCAAAATCCC
>JAODKM010000035.1:15813630-15826395 GCA_026780845.1 Petrocephalus sullivani | reverse complement strand
GACATAGGATGTGTGGGTCTGTCCAGGCAGCTAATCTATAGTTATTAGTCTTGTTAGATGGGGTTACAGACATAGGATGTGTGGGTCTGTCCAGGCAGCTAATCTATAGTTATTAGTCTTGTTAGATGGGGTTACAGACATAGGATGTGTGGGTCTGTCCAGGCAGCTAATCTATAGTTATTAGTCTTGTTAGATGGGGTTACAGACATAGGATGTGTGGGTCTGTCCAGGCAGCTAATCTGTTTCTTAGTCGGTGAGAATGAGGCTGGCTCTTAAGTGCGCACATGTGTCAATGCTTCTGCGATATGTGGTATTTATGAACTGTATGATGCATATTGCGCTTTATGCTAGGTTTTCTAAGTCTAGATTATTTTTTTTATGAACATTTCCTCTCCCACAAGAATGTATGAACATTTTTTATAAATAAGCCCCTAGATTCTGCAGGCCAGTGGATTTTCTGTAGAAACACGTTAACCGAATGTCCCATGGTTCCTGTACAAGCAGTTGGCATGGTAAATGGAAGCCATTGTGAGAAAGATTTAGCCATTTTTTTTCTTTGTGTCCTTGAACTCTTCCCCATATGTTCATTTTCATATGTTCATTTTCAAGTATTGTATATGTGCACTTCTGACTGCATTAACCTGTTATGCTGCTTAGGGCCATTAACATTCTTCGGGGGCTTGGCAGTGATTAGTGAAATAGTGTTTGAGAATGAGAGTTTTATGATACGTTTATGTTTTATGAAGCCTCCAGGGTAGCTTTTTACATGGCTTCAAATGTCATTCCAAACGTGCTACACATCTCTGTAGCAATGTTGTCAGTCTAATTACAGATAATTACAAATCTGCATACTATGGCATATCTGTCAGCTCTTGTTTATTATTGTGCTTCCCTCTCCAGGCTAGATGGGCCCATGCCAGAGGGCGTGGATGTGGTAAACGGCACCCTCTATTTCACGCGGCCCTTGCAGCAGAATGATTCAGGAGTGTACCGCTGTACGGCGGAAAATGACATTGACACGCGGAGCAGAGAGACTCGCGTCTGGATTCGAGGTGAGGGGCACACCACGCCTTCTCTGCTCCTGCTGCGGAGGCTGAGGGCCCGTCTGAATGGGCTCTTTGGGGTCTCAGAGCGAGTGGAAGCTGGTATGGCTGCTCTTCCTTCTGTTTGGGATGCTTTCTGGGGCTGGCAACTAAATGCAACCTTTCATAAAGGCTGCATCGCATAATTAACCCTTAATTAACATCAAGGTTTGCTGCTTACTTAGTGTTTACTTAGAATATTGTTTCCAGTAACCGTTCAACACTTGGGGGCGGGGGACAACGAAGGGGCTGTGGAAAGGCACGGTGAAGATGGAAAAATCTGAAACCTCTTTCTTGTATGTATTATGGAGCGTTCAGGGAAGATCGCCATAGCCTACAGTGTCATCCCGGCATAGGCACATGTGCAGCACATCATCTGCCGTTGTGGCCAGGCTCTTCTTGTACTTGATACTTATCAATGTGTGTGGCTGCTTTTTCCATCTTCTCCCCTCCCTGCCGTCTTCATTTCTGCAGTTCTTCTGAGTGCCATTGCCAAACCTCTAGTCTCAAATCCAGCTGCTGGAAATTTCTTACCACATTAAAATTAACGATGTGAAGGCAGAAGGCACTGCATTCTAAGGGAGAGAGGGAGAGCTCTGCTAAGCTGGGCACTCATGTCACACCCTTCTACCTGATAGCCTGTATAGTCATGTAGCCACAAAGAGTAGTTTAACAGTGATTGCAGACTCCGCCTTCCCTTTTTATAAGGCCATTCCCTTTCCCTGCAGCCTAGACATTTGAACTGATGTCTTCATCAGCTGTTCCTTGCCTGTATCCTCTTTAGTCTGGGGTCAGCAGACATGTTCATGTGTGTATGTGTATATGTGTTTGTATATGTTCAGTGGATATAAAGTGTGTACACACCCCTGTTAAAATTCCAGGTATTTATGATGTAAAAAAAGAGAACGATAAATAATTTCAAAACTTTTTTACACCAGGTTAATAATCACACAATTGAAAGCTCGAAAGAAGTATAGGTGCATTTGTGTGAAACCAGCAATCAGTGGAAAATGCTTTGGACTACAGTGTAAAGAATATTTTAATATTCAGTATATTTATAAGTATGTCAGAAATTATACTGGGAGTGGCCCTAGAGTTTGCCCCACTGTAAGTTTTGGCTAGCGGCCAGTAATAATAAGATCATTAATAAAATTCCAAATAAGGTGCTGGTAGTAATTTATTATATTAAAGTTATGTAAAAAGCCAATTGAAGCTTTGTCCATTTGAAGGCCCCCGGTTTGCGTGACGTCTTGTTTTAATAGCGTTAATAATGTCATTATTTGATAAGGAACTTCAGGTAACTAGATATAAAACAGTTTCTCCTTGGAAATGCCTCACCCCCTGGACACTGTGGTTCTCTGTGCACTTCGGTTTGCAACTCTAGCACCAAAGTCCTAGTAGATGAATGCCACATGCCTTCAGCGCTTGAGTCATCTTTTCCTCTCCCCTTCCATACTGGCAGCAGAAAGTTCTTAAATGGGCGACAGTGTTACTAGAGATTTGAACATTTTCTTAAATGGAACAAAAGTTTTAGTATTTGCTGTGTGGCTAGCTTGTATTTAAGCATGAAGAAACATAGAAATAAATAATTACTCACTATTATGTTTGTGAAATTCAACAGTTGGCTCTTTTTTATACATAATTTTTTATATTTTATACACTTCAATAAGCGACGTAGGTATTTGCAGAATGCACAAAGCACAATGTAATATTGAACGCATATAAATAGTTACTTTATATCCAGTCTATGTTTGGGCAGGAACTTTGCACCACTGACATTGTGTACATTTTCATTTTTTCTCCCCTCTTACTTTGGCTTCACTCCCCTTCCCTTTGGACTGCCCCCCACCCCCACCTTTAGACCCCCCTCCAACCACGGCAGCAACCCCTACCACTCCCGCACCCCTCCATCCTAGTGGCGGCTTCTCCCACACGCCCCCCACCAAGCAGCGTGCTCAGTTCAGCTCCCCAACGCTGAGCTCCTCTCCCGACAGCAGCCTGGGCGCCATCGTGGGTGGAATCGTAGGTGGCCTTCTGCTGCTGGTGCTGCTCCTAGTGCTGGTAGGCATCTGCTACATGCGGCAGCGTCGTACCTTCCGGGGGGACTACTACACCAAACAGTACCTGGGCCCGGCCGACATGCAGAAGGAGCCCCAGCTGGACATGCTGGAGCCCCACGAGCTGCAGGAGGTATATGGGGGAAGTGACTTGACAAAGGACAGTCCGGACCTGAAGCCCAAATGTGTTGGGGACATCACTGACTTGGAATACAAGGAGAGGAAAGACCGCGAGGACTGGGGTGACAGCATTCGCAGCAGCCGAAGGATGCATAGAGAGGAGGACTATTATCCCAACCACCACATTTCACACAATATGTACCCACGGGAGATACCTATGCCCTTACCAAGTGTGAACAATGGCTCCCCCTACATGTCGGAGGACTTCTATGACAACGGTACGGACAGCGAATATGTTTCCCACCTGGATGGATCGGTCATCTCGCGCAGGGAATGGTATGTGTGATGGAGAACAAAATGGAACTAAGACAGTAATTTAAGAAGTATATTGCAAAATTAAATTATCAGATTATTTGGATGGATGCAATAATAAGACAACCAAAATTCAGGGGGAATATGCTCTTTCTTTCATTGGCGTGGACTGTATATAATCGCCATTGACCAATTAATGGCATTATTCTGCTTTACCTGGCTGGGTTTAAAGAGTATTATTAGGAGACTGGTGTGTTGCTGTCAGATGTCATTTGACAGACTCACACACCTACCCGTGTCATTTTGGTGTTTCAAGTCTGTCTTTGGAATTAGTGTTTGATTTTCAAAACCAACATGTACTTATGTGCTACATTAATATATGGCATTTTGAATTCTGCACAAAGCCGTATTGACTGATGGACACAGTTCTATCTTTTGATGAAATTGTCATGTGCCACATTATAACTGCAAAGTACAAAGGATGGATATGTAGTTGTGAGAGTCAATGGGATACTCACTAAGGAGCTAGACTTTAGACTGAGGGTTCCCCAGTAGGGTAACTTCAGGAACATACCCTCACTCGCTTCAGAAAATGTGTGTATAATTTAGTAACCTTAGGTCACTTAGAATAAGCCAAAAAATGCTGTTGTCCCTTCTCTTTTTTGTTGGAATCTCAGTGACATAAGCCTGAGCTCAGTAGGTCCTGTCTGGTTGGTCTGCGGCTCTTCCATGCATCACCCCATGCCAGACGAGCCTTAATAGTGCATTTTGTGTTTCCCGACCATTTCTGTGTACAAGGGCTGTGTGCCACCTCCTGTTGGTTTGTGGCAGAGGACACTCAAAGGCTCTGTGGTTTTCGCTTGATAATGGTTTTGGTTTCGGTTTTGAAGGGCGCTGGCTGGCTTTTTAATTTGCCAATTTATTTTTGATCCCCTGCCCCACCTTGTCTCCAGCTGTCCTGACACTCCTATCCCTGAAAGTTCAGATGTCCCAGAATAAACTGGGGTGCATTTGATGCGAGCTCACACATCTGCTTCATGGTTTGCCCCACCTATCCTCAAAGAGTGTTTCTTCAGAATGGAAGCTTTTTAATTTCGTCTAGATTGCCTGGTGTGTACCCTCAGTGATGTGTTCAGTGGCTGTGATTTGCAGTTCCACTAATGCTTTTTAGCCACTATAAAGTTACATCCAGACCCCCAGCTGTGAGGAGGGACAGAAAAATAAATGTCTTGAAAATACAGTAATATTAGCTTCTGCCTAACTACTCACTGCAGGTGCTTCCATCTTTTCAGACTGTAGTTGCTGGACTTGAAAATCCTCACTTTGTTTACGCACTATGTCTCTGGAATGTGTACTCTCCTGCAGGGAAACCAATGTTGGCACTTCCATTGTTTATACTTCTACCTAAGGTGCATTCATTCATTCATTCATTCATGGGTATGTACATCCATTCACATTTTAAGCATGACATGAAGAATCCAGATACAAAACCTTGACCATCAGGATCCACTGTGAACTTTTTTCCTGCATGCCTGGAGTAAAAGTAGTTGGAATTGTACCATTTTGTTCAATATTGTAACATTCAGTTATGATTCTTGAATTCTCCTAAGAGAACAGGACGTAAAGTACTGTGCATCTTCTGAGGCATTGTAGTGGTATACCTCTTGCTATGACGGTGTTGAGCTTGATGGATTTTACATGGTGTCTCTTCCCCCATTATAATATCTAGGGTGTGCACCCATAAACACACACACACACACACACACACACAGGTGTTTAAGTCCTAAGTAACCAAGGACGCATTGACATACATCAATGAGACTTGGTCATCCATGTAATTAGTCTGTAGCTGGTTTCCAGTCTTGGTCAGGGATCCTCAACTGGCACCAGGTTTTTCCTGTGCTAATGAGACTAGGAATTATGTGCCTATAAGTACATGTCTTTCATGATGATGATGGTGATCGTGGTGGTGATTTCCCCCATTAAAAAATGCACAGTAGAATATATGAGTAAAATTATCATTATGATGTGGTTACTCTGTGGAGAGCAGACAGGTGTTGGGGAACGATAGGGGAAATTTGTGCTTTTTTTAACTGTTTGCCTTCAGAGTGAAAATGTGACTACAGTAGCTATCCCAGGGACTTTGTGATGCTATGTTTTGTACCATAGACAGACGTGGAAACAAACTTTGTCCTCAGTTAATGACATTTGCAGCACCCAAGTTGCAATGCACCTGATCTATGGGCTATTTAGCAGACTAATCTGCCAAAGTTTAAGGTAAAAATTGCTTGTAAATATTTTTTTCTTAAGCCTTTGTTTGTGCAAATTCTGTTTAAAATTCTGTTCCTCTTTATTGTATGGATATATTGATTTGCTACCTTTTCACTTCTTTATTATTCTGTAAATAACTAGAAAAAACTGATTTGCAGAAAAAAATTATACTGGAAAAGGAAACATGCTTTTTGTTACATACCGTAGTTTGTTTTGTTTGGAATAAAGAATTGAAGCATTTTTGTGAGCTGTGTGTTACAGAAGTGCTTGCCCCCCCAGAGTTCAGGGTCTGTCAAATTGCACTGTATCCATTTCCAAATGTCTGCCAACCTTGAATTTTCATCAGATGGAAGACACTGTGGTTCTGTGATTCTCTAAGCTGTACGTAGGAGGTGTGTTCAAACTGCCATCACCCTTCTGAACTACCCTTCATGCAAAATGACTGTCAGACACACTGAAACGAAACTTTAACTCTTCATGTCCATCTTGGCATCTGTTCCTTTCAGCTTCCGATATGCTGAAGAACCACGCTGTCCTCATAACAATCTCTCCCTTCTCTCCCACCCACACTGCATGCATTCTTCCCTCTGTTAGATCTTCATGTCCTTGTGACTTCCTCTGCTAGGCAGCTTTATTTCTTTGGTTTTGTGTCTGGATGACTTGTCTACAGCTGAAATCCAGTGTTTCTATTCACCAGTATTCAGATCAAACTGCTTGTGCACTAATGCTCAGATCTTCACTTAAGTGTCATTTGTTCACCATAGCAACAGCCTTAGAGCAAGATGAGTGCCCATCTTGCTCATTAAATAGCCCAATGCCAGCACCTTCTCTCCTCTTGCAGTTAGGAGCTGACATCCCGAATAAGCATTTCCAGACTTTATGGTGAATAATTTTGCCTTAGTATGCATCAAAGATCATTAATAGTCTAGAGTAGGATTATATTCATTAGGTTTACCTGGTTGAATCAAAGATAAACAGCATTTCTGCAGAGGTACACATTGCCAGTCTTCATGAAGTGTAGGTGTGGTGCTGTAATCTGCCAGGCTGGTGCTTCATGGCTCTCATGCACGTTTAATTTGCTTTGAGCTCAGCTGGGTCGACCCTTTGATGTTCATACCTGCTGTCATTAGGCAGCTGCTTCTGTGTCTGTACACTACTAGTTACAGTCTGTGTCTGGGAGCAGTATGTCTGTACTTCTCTTTGCAGAAGAATACTGAATGGCCCTTAATTGTTCATCTTTTCTGCACTTGCTGAAACATACTCAGTCCTCTCTCACTCTGCTTTTCCATCTCCACACACTAGCTGGCTGCTTAGCCTGTCCTCTCGGTGCTTCCCTTTCTTACAAAATTTACATCATTTCTTTCCGGCCTGTTGACCCTGTGTCTCTGGGTGAAGTGGAGCCCTTGATTCTGTTTTGCCGCCCCTCCATACACTGGCCGCATGCCCAAGTTCTAGGTCCCATGTTGTCCTTCCCAGTGCCGAAAATCATAATGCTCCTGGATTCTTGTTTAGATGAGGCTTTCCTGAAAACCGCACTCTCTACATTTTTCCATCTTTTTTAATCTTAAAATGCCATTACGGCAACATATAAGGAAAGCAAGTATTGCAATGATATCCATATTCTCCACGTGTGTGTGTATGTATATAGACACGCACATCTATCTATCTAATCTACTTTATCTATATATCTATCTATATATGATTGCTTAGACCATGTTCCTCAGAAGTGATTTATACTGCATACTCCTGTACTGGATGCCTGTTTAAAGTGTCACTGCAGACTGCCCGCTTGCTTAAGTAACTTGCTGAGTGTGCTGCTGCTTTCCTTGCACCTATGTCTGACTCTTAGCTTCTGCAGTAGCTCACGTTGCCGCATTTTACAATGTAAAGAATTCCGTAGCTTCATCTTATTTATAAGTTATTTATTAACTGGCATCACGGCCAACCGACAGACCGTGAGAACGTTTGAGGTCTATGTGGCTGGCCTTGGCTAGTTGTCATGGGTGTGTACTTAATTATTAAAAGCTTTTTTTTTTTTTTTTTATTTCTCTTGCATATCGTTCCCATGACCCTGACCTGGATAAATGATTGCAGCATGGATAGATGGATTAACTTTTGCGAGTGGAATCCCTCCCAGAATGCCCCCCAGTCTGGTATCCTATGATAGGGCTCAGGCACACTGTGCTTGATAGGTAGATGGACAGATTGTATATTGTAGTTTTATGAAGTTATTTCACATAACTTATGTGTATAATGATCTGCTTTTGCCATATTAGAACTGACCAGAAGCTATATTCTCTGCCTTTAACGAAAGGTGCATTCACTCCCTGGCCTGCATCACAGAGCCTAAAGGTGCCCTTTCCACAATGGTAAGCTAATTAACACATCTGGAGTGACATGAAAGGAACATCAAAGGCAGCAGCTGACACAAGAATACAGAGTGTTTGAGCTTGCAACTAAAAGACACTGAGTGCTACGGAAGATTCGGGGGGTGGGGAGGTTACCCGGGCACTTACTGCAAAGGAAGTGTCACACGGGAACATTCACGTTCAACATGGAATCTGAAGGACAACGTCACTCATGCAAAATTCTGCCTGGAGATGGTGAGGCTGTGGTCTAGGGTAGAAAATGCTAACCAGGGATGATATAGTCCTGGAGTACAAACACTGTGAAAATGTGAATACAAATGGATATTTTGGGATGGTCAGAAATTCTATCAGTGCACATAACTCCAAGTTTTCACATAACAAGCCTGATTAGAGCTAATGCACTGGAGATAAGCCTGCACTCATATTGAAAGAATATGATGTAGGCAGCTTAAAGCTTTTCTTGGCATATTGTTTTTATCTACAGAATGGTGCTTGTTTCTATGGCGATAATATTATTTTTATAAGTCTGTGATTTTCCTGGTATATAGTTTCACGTTTAAATCACTTCTGTTCTTAATGGAGACCAGGTCTAACCAATGAAATTGGAGTACAGCACTTTAGTGCTTGAAACCAAATTATTTTAATATACATTAGAAGGATTTCAAACATGGATTTTTTTCTTAATTCGCAATCGTAAAACATTTTGCTGTGTAAAATTCAGAAGATACATGTCTTTTATTGGCCTTCATTGGATTTCATTTGATTGGATTTAATTTCAGTTTGTAAATCCATGCATACGTCAACAGTGTTTTCATTATTCAAAAAATGATTCACAATATTAAATCTCATGTATCTTTATTAGTTTCATTTTTAAATATAATGAAATAAATCAAAGGAAGGTGTATTTGGGATTTGCAACACTGCTGGAACTAATAACGGTGGTTTGAAAGGAACATATCTGATTGGTACAGTCATTTACACTTATTCTGTCAAATTCAGCAAGTAGCCCAGCCTTTCTCATTAGCCATTTCTCATTGACTGTCACTAGGAGGCTGATAGCCACACCCAGGAGACCACCACCTAGTTTAGTCATTATCACTAATATTATCATGAGATGTTTGTGACGGATTTATTGCACAGAGCTGCATTGAACTATATCAATTATACAACTATACAATTTATAAATATGCAATGCACCAAACTAGTCGCCACGGTTTTGCATCAGATCAACTACAATGTCCTGGTAAAAGATTTCAGAGAAGCAATACCCATCATTAGGGTGACCAGATAATCCATGTCACCCCGGACACTTTGAGCTACTTCTGGTTTTACAAACTACTTTAAACCTAAAAGGCTACTTTGCTTGGCTAAATAGTTCAGTTCTTCTTGCACTTTGACTGGTTTGTTTCCTTGATTGAAAGACTCATACAGCCATTTCACATTAACATCCAGGTCCTTATGATTGAAATACAAATCCTGTCCTAGCTCAAAGTGTTCGGGATGACGTGGATTATCTGGTCACCCTACCCATCACCTGAATGCAAAGTAAAGAGGCAGGGCATAGAAATTCCAGAGAAACACTGAACAGTCGTTCTGTGCATATTCTAAGTGGCCCACGAGTGATTCCATGGTGCAGCACTGCAGATGGATCAGGATCGAATGGGTGGCTTTTAGCCTCCATATCAGGATAAACTGCTGTTGCCAGCCCTCCTCCTTCCCCTCCACTGCTCTGCTATGCTGCAGTTGCTATAATTCTGACAGATACCATTCAAATTGCCGCCCAGATATTAACCTTCCCTGGTGACATCTGCTGGGAAAATGGCACCATAAAGGTTGGTGCGATGTAAGACCATTCCAGCCCACTGACACGTAGCCAGCCCACTGAGAAGTATCGCTGACCCGCCAAGGAAATGCTGCATACACACTTCGGAGGTTATCTGTAAACTACACCTGTGCCCATGTGAGGGGTCATTGTAATATGGAACAGGTGGCATGGCCTGATAATTTCGAGGGCAGTTATTACTGATGTAATGCTTAAGTGAGGGCAGTATACTCCCTCTTATTAAGAAACCATTTGACTAAAATCAGGTTAAGTTAATCGATTTTTAAGCCACACTCCACTTAGCTCACCTCTTATACCAGCTGCTGCTTAAATAAATATAATATTGCCAGGTTGACCAGCACTACAGCTATATATCATCTCTTCCTGATTTGCCCTGTCAATTTAAGAGTTCACCAACTAGAGCAGCAGGTGGCAGTATTGCTCTGTGTGTCCTGGCAATTACTAGAGATTTTATTCTGACTGTAAATGAATTCTTTATAATTAGCTTTGTCCAGAGGCTTAGTGGATAGTATTATCACCTTCTGCACCCATGGGTCACGCCACTGCTCTTTGTGTCAGGTTCGTACATTCACCCTGTGCTGCACAAGTTGCCTCCCATAGTTTAAAGACATTCAGTTCAATTAACTGTAGCCTGTACATTGGTATTTGATTTTGTGTGTGTGTGCGCATGTCCTGCAATTGACTGGCATCCTCCCCGGGGTTTTCCTGTGCTGCTTGCACACGCACTCCTTTATTCTGGATAAATGGTTGTAATACATTTTGTAGCCTCTTTACAAAATACAGTGCGCTATACAGTCTGTCTGTGGTCATGCTTTTATGTGAGTACTAAGAAAATCTATTCTGTTCCTTTATTGCATTGTGCCTTGGGAAATATGGTTTAAACATTTTGATGCTCCACATTTGGACATGTCATTGAACACTGACTTGAATAGCAAAGTGCTCTGGAAATATATAGAGCTGTATGCCTGTGAACTGTTACTATTCTGGGCCATCTGTGGCTGTATACTGTGGGTTTGTGTGCTTGAAACTTTCAGGTTTCCATGATTATGCTGCAGGCATGTTCAATTTTAGATATGATGTCAATCTTTTAAGAAGACTGTAAATGAGACACGCACGTGTTGCCATAGCGAGTTGGAGAAAGCCCTGGAAAAACGGAAATAAAATGTCTTTTAAAGGAAGCCAACGGTTGACCCTCAGATCACAGCCAAATGGGAATGAGGAGGGGAGTAAGCAACTGTCAGATGCCATCTGGTCAATCTCCTTTCCCGTCTGTCTGTGGGGCAGCCTTCACTTTTGCATGCTTGCTTCTCTAATTCCAGAATGGGGCTTGTGCTGTACAGCAGGAAAGTTTGCTTTGCACCCATGCCTACTGGGCACATGTCAAAGCCAGGCCAGATGGGCTTCTGGGAAATCGATGAGCTCCACGGAGGTCACATGGCATGTGACTGTATCAGGCCCAACTCAAAGCATTCTGCGCCCTGGTGGCAGGTGGGAGATGGCCATATCATAACCTAGCTGTGAAACAGTAGCCACTTCCACATGGAACCCTCTAACTGTGCTAAATAGATGGTTATATTGAGATCTATAGATGTATAGATCTTATATGTCTCTTGTGCCCAGAATGCTAGTGTACCTACAATGTATTTGTTGTTTTTTTTCCCCAACAAGGGCTGAAGGAGATGCCTGCGGGTAGTGGAAATTTGGTGATGGACTGAAAACCAAGAAGGTTTTGGAGATGTCTATCCAGAAGTCGAATCATTGATGCTAATGTAGCAACATGTCCCTGTTATAAAGGGCCAAAAGAGGACTGCATTGCAGAATGAAATGTAATAGCTACACATTTCTCTATCAATTAGCATAACAATATTCTCTGATGTCACCATATTGTGGGTTCCATATAACATCTTCATTGTCTTCAAATGCCTCGTGTTGTGTATTTTTGCACCTGTTGTAGTGTTTCACGCCACGCCTCATTTGATTTTACCTCGATCCCCGACTTCTCACAGTTCCTCTGTTTTATCACAGGAAGCCTCATTGCTTCCTGCCTGAATGCCAAGTCATCCAAAGTATTGTCACAATATATTCATAACATCTGCACGAAATAGATTCTTGCAAATGTTCTAGTACAAAAAGTTGTATTTGTTGTATTTTATGCAAGTGTTACACTAAAGCATCTGTCTTTGCAAGTCCAAATTCTTCTAATTGTCGCTGATGCAAAAATATTTGTTTCCTGATTCTTTATTACTGAATAGCTAGGTCAAACAAAGCTGATAAGAAGGAATCTGGAATTAAAAACCAACAGCACGAACAGGCAGGGATCACTCATGTCATTTCTGAGAAGGATAGAAGTTTGCAGTGCTCATAAATGTTTTGAAAAGTGGAAATCCGAGCATCTGGAAGCATTTTAAGGTCAGCAGTTTGAAGGCTTGAATTGCGTGCTTAACAGTCACAATCAGTTCCATGACCTACAGTCCTACTGTTGTATGCAAGGACTTAACCTGGTTATCAAACAGTATGCTGCGTAATATACACTCACCTAAAGGATTATTAGGAACACCATACTAATACGGTGTTTGACCCCCTTTCGCCTTTATAACTGGCTTAATTCTAAGTGGCATTGATTCAACAAGGTGATGAAAGCATTTTTTAGAAATGTTGGCCCATATTGATAGGATAGCATCTTGCAGTTGATGGAGATTTGTGGGATGCAC
>JAODKM010000035.1:15788061-15798395 GCA_026780845.1 Petrocephalus sullivani | reverse complement strand
TGCTTCCTTAAATCCAGTTTGAAATGTTCTCCCGCTAATTTCCACCTATGGCCACGAGTTCTTGCATTTGAACTAATTTGAACTAAATCACCATCTTTAGCTAGATGCAAATAACGTGACATCCTGTTGGGCCCAGCTTGCTCATTATGAACTTTTTAGTGCGGTTAAAATGGACTCTGCTTTGATTACCCCCATGGTATGATACATCTGGGCAGTTGTGCACCTAGAAATCACACTCGGGTGTGGACGAAAACAAGCAAGTGGTCTTCCTCCGGGCCCAAATGAAGTCTAACGTGGTTCGTTTGTGGTGTGAACACAAACTGACCTCAATCCGACCCAAATTACAAGTGTACTCTGTGAGCTTGAGCTAAACGGCTCCCATAGCCAGGTGAAGCCAGGTGTGCTTTGTATTCTAGGATGCTGCCGAGCACGCAAACCAGTAACAGCAGCTACGCAGAGAAGGAGAAATTAACCAAGGTCTAGCAACAAGGTATGATGCCTTCATGAAATCTGGGCACATGACTACATCTGTCAGCTTAAAAACTCAGAGGTGCTCAAAATGTTCAGTCAAAGGCTGAAGGAGAGAGGATGTTCAGCGGCATAGCCCAGGACTCAGGACCGTCATCTTGTATTTACTTTATTGCTCGGGCCACAGACACATCTGACTAATAAGCAGAATGAACGTTCTCATTGCATTCTTGTGGTTTATTATTATTCTGTTTAAAGTTAGGGAAAGCTGTAAATTTTGTAAATACTACACATTACTATCATTACCTGTAATGATACTCGTATTCACCCGTGTACCGTTACTATTTCAGATTTTTGTATTTTCAAATTACAGATTACTTGTATTTTAAATGAATACAATGTCTTATATGAGTCTTTTGTATTTTATTTTGTTACATTTGGTGAGCATGCATTTTTAATTTGTAACAAAATATTTTTTGTGCTAATCTCTGCAAATGACACATTTAATGTATATGTCCCCGAGCCGTGTGCCCTGTTTCATTGTCATTGTTTGAGCGGCACAATCCTTTTCTTTAATTCAGGGGTGCCCAATCTTACCCGCAAAGGGCTGGTGTGTAAGCAGGTTTTTGGGATAACCTTTAGATCAGCTGTTCAAACCCAGGTGGGAGGACTCTTCAGCAAATCAGTCGTCTAATCAGTAACCTAATTAGGGAGTTGCAGCGAAAACCCGCATACACACCGACCCTTTGCAGATGAGATTCCCCCCCCCCGCCTTAATTGATTAGGGGGCATACACATTCTTATATGCTAGCCATACTGTATCGTGCATGCTGCACAAATTCTGGCATATTTAGTCAAATTCTTGGAGGATATTCTCACAGATGGTATGGACCGTTAGAGAAAATATTTGTTACAAACTGATACCGACAGAAAAACCTCAAACGGCTTCTCAGTGATGTGGTGAAGCCGCGCTTTCAGTTATCTCTGAATGAGTCAGGGTGTTACCTCTATGCCTGCTCAGCGCTCATTTACACTTTTTTTTGACTCAGCATCTTCAGTTTGACAAACATGTCCAGTGTCAGAGAAACTGCCAGCTACACTCTGAAAGACTGAGGAAATATCTGACAGCCATAGTGAGGTGGCATCCTCTGCAGAACCCTGCCTTCCCTGGCCTCACTGAAATTAGCTTAAAAAGGGAGACACAAGGTTGCTAATGATGAAACGCGATACCATGTAAATATATATGTACAATAATAGATCCTTTTTTAAATTATATGAAAAACCTATTTCCTGGATTAGCCCGTTTCAAGAAGATGTTCTTTCAGTACCTTTTTTCATTTGGGTCACTGAGGGGAACAGCCTTTGGCATTTAAAGTAGAGTGACCAATGACAGAATAAGAAAGGGATGATTAGCTAATGAGTGGCAAAAAGAGAACTGTGGTATGGAGCCTGGGAGCAGCCAATGATAATTCTGAAACACAGCCAATGGCAGCACTGGAAATAAAAATCTTAATGAGAAAGGAAGAACAGCCAATAGGATTGCTGAGCAAGTAGCCATTGAGATAACAGAGTTCTTTACAGCAGCGGGGATAAGGGGAAATTAACATGAATTAAATGACCCTGGTACAGAAAATGGATAGATGTGTGGATGATGTTTGATGTATCACAAAAACAGGGTCAGGACAGGTGCTTCACTGCACAAATATGCCTAATGCAGATACATTTCTGAATGCATGTAGAAGAAGCAAGATGATACAAAATTGCTGTTCAGTTTAAATGACTTTGAGGCTTGGAGTAGATTTAACAACCAGTGCCTTCTACCTCCAATTCCAAAGAAATGTAAAGGATGGCTTGCAAGGTCAGTGTTGCAGTATTGGGGGGTGGGGGGCTTTGATGATACAGAGACAGGGAAGGAAGTGTGCTGATCTGTGCAGAGTAAGGCAGCTGTTTTTGCCAGCTGGCGTATGTGTCAGAAGGTGAGTGTGTCGGGCATAGTGGGGGGTGACGGATTGGCCGGGAAGGGGGGGGGGCTGTGGCCTTTCTGTGGGTGCTTTTACCCACCATCACAGCAAAGAAGCAAACTTGCGGCCAGTGATGCGTCTAGCTGATCAAAAACTACAGAGGGTGACAATGAGTTGCTAAAACAGCTTCTCTGTGGGATGGGATTATGAGAGAGCTATACTGGAAGCCTGTCAACACCTCTGGGTTCCTGTGCTGCTTGCTTAACTGTCTGTTTGACTAACACCGAGAGGTATACACACACACACACACACACACACACATACACACGCAGAGTTAAAGACTTTGACCTCACCTCTCTCTCAGTGAGACTGAAAATGGGTGGTTCAACTCTTCTATTCCTGGGCTTAGTGATAAATGTGTTGGGTAAGTCTGATTCTAATATATATAAGTATTATGTTATAATATATATACATATAATGTTAAATATAAGCTTTTGAAATATATGCAATAATATAATAATAAAAAAATAAAGCTACTTAATCTGAGGTTGTAAGATTGTGTGTAATAGTGCAGTGTCTCAAATTTACAACAATATAATATTCTGCACATTTAATAATATATTTTTCTAATTCACTAAAACAATGGCTCGTATTAATGGTTAAATTAAATTTTAATAGTTATAAAGTCTGTTATTTAATAAATTTATGTTCTGTAACTTAAGAAAATTTATATAAAAAATATATATTTTTTTCTTCTTTTTCATTTGTATCTATTGTGGACAATTAAATTTCCCTACCAGATAAAATCCTTTCAGGCACATGAAAGCACATTTTATGGTATTTTTGTGATTGCTTTATTGGAAACCATAAACACAAACCTGTCAGAGCCCTATCCACAGAACCTGGATGCTTCCCCTTTACATTACAATGGGCTATCATCTACGGCACCACTGATGAAAATTTTATTACTGCAGTGGTGCTATATTTGCAGCATAATTGCCACAAAGAAATCTATTTGGTAAAGTAAGCATCCACAAATGCACAAACGTACAATGTCATCAAGCACAACCTTTACACCACAAAAGAACTGAAACTCTTAGTAATCTCAGTGCTTTGCAATTCCTCAGTGGTTATATAAAACCCTGACAGCATGTGTTAAAGGGCTACAGAGAATATCAGCACAGTGCTTGAGGCTAGAGGACACCGAGGTGCTTGGGGAGCATTAGGACACTTGTAGAGGGTTGACCATGTCTTATAAAATCAGAACTTTGTGACTAATTTTTAACATGACACGTCAGCAGAATTTCTCATAACTAATTTAACATGTTAGTGTATGTGAATGTACCAAACTTCCTGTGATTTCCTGTTAAGATTTTGTTTTTAGCTTTTGCGTTCAGAAGGCTTAAGTTGACTGGTCGCCTCCTCTGACCATTTACCATATCTTCTGTCTTTCTCAGCTAACTGTTGCTGTTCGGATGTTGAGATTGAGAAGAATGTTTTAGGGGTTCTGGGGGAGGCGGTGGTTCTCAAATGCCAATATCTCGGCGAATACGAAATAGACTCATCCTTTTGGGCTCAGAAACAGTCAAATGGAAATTGGAAGCAGCTGGTTGCGTACTGGAGGCAGAACGTTCGAGTCAATGATAAGAGATTCAGTGTACCGGTATCTCCAAGCAACCTCACAATAACAATGAACATCTCTAGTTTGGAGGATGCGAGGGAATACAAATGTAGCTTCACTTCTGAATTTGTGATTGTGGAAGAAACAATGACCCTCACTGTCCTAGGTAAGGTATGCTTCTACGTACAACCCTGTGCATGCATGCTTTTGGAGAGATGGACTTGCATTTTGTTTCAAAAATGTACCTTTTGTAAACTACCAGTGAACATTTGAGGAAAGTTTTGTACTAGATTATTACAATGTATTGCCTTTACACTGGGGCAGCATGGGTTTGAGTCTCTGCTATGGCATTTCTGTGTTCTCCCTGTATGATTGTGGGGTTTCCTCATGGTACTCCAAATTTCCCCCTATTGGTGTGAATGGTGTGTGAGTGTGCCCTGCGTTGTTCCCTGCCTTGTTCCTGTAGGCTCTGGACCCCTTGCAACCCTGAATAGGACAAGCAGTTGCCAAAATGGGTGGATGATTGTACACTGCAGCTGAAGCAGCATTTCCTCCTACTCAGGATATGAACCCCCTTCTCTTTCTTATTTGTCAAGCCCGGCCATCAGTTCAGACTAATGCCATTATGACTTTGGAGAATGGAATTGACTACCAGAAGGTGACCTGCTCTGCCGCCGGGGGGAAGCCGGAAGCTGTGGTCACCTGGCTGGTCTATGAGCAGGAACTCAGCGATGCGGCATTTTCTGTAACCACGGAAACACTCAATCATTCTAACGGCACCTCTACTCAGACCAGCACGCTTTGCCTACCTGTGCATCATATGCGCAAAGGCGATGTGACCTGTGTTGTTAGCCACCCCACTTTGGCCAGCCCTATGCACATGAAAGAGAAAGTGCAGACCTTTGGTAAGATATACTACTATGTAACACTGTGAGATGATACGCAGGGCATCTTGCTATGTGTGTGCGGGAAAGATGTAGATCTATATGCAAGCTGATATTTGTTGTAGTTATACAGCTTCTCTTTAAGAAAAAGACTGCCCGCGGTAAAATGGTGTGTTATACATTTGGGTTACTCACCGCACTCTCCTATCTGTGTCACTCGTGTGGCAAAGCTGAGGCGGCTGAAGTCTTGTGGCCCATCAGACTGTGAAGTCAGTGTCTGCCGGCCTCCCAGTCTGCTTCCTGCCCCAACACCTGTGGCCCGTCCCTCGTGTCACAGAGCAGTCTGTGTCTCCTGGGCCAAAGCCCTCATTCAGTTCAGCCGTGTAACCGCACTGTGTACATAAAAGAAGCTGTCTGGTACAGACGCATGAGTGAATCTGAAAGTAAATGTGA
Organism: Petrocephalus sullivani; assembly: GCA_026780845.1. Classification (NCBI taxonomy): domain Eukaryota; kingdom Metazoa; phylum Chordata; class Actinopteri; order Osteoglossiformes; family Mormyridae; genus Petrocephalus; species Petrocephalus sullivani. The sequence continues at coordinate 15,793,008 of JAODKM010000035.1, read as the reverse complement.
TTTGTGTTTTTGCAGAACATCGAGTTCACGTTGACTGCTCCTGATTGAGACATTTAATCGATGTCTGCCAAATTAAAATAATAATGAGGACAGCAGCTACAATAAAAATAATAATGATGATGATTACTTGAATAGCATTTTGCAGAGAGTAACCTAAATGCCACTGTAGATATGTAATCATATATTTAACTATTCTGCAGGCTTACAGTAACTTCCAAGTAACTGTTTCTCATGTCTGGACACAGTGGTTCAGCAGTTCATGTAGAGCAGGCAACAAAAATCATGATTCTCATTATTCCTGAATTATTTCTCACAGTTTTTGATGACTACTTTTATCCTTTATTTCTGAAATTGCTATTTGTTGTAGTTGCCCCGGATGTGACCGTGGAAACAACTTTAACTCAAGAAAATGGAGAAGATTTTCAGATGGTAACCTGCAAAGCCATGAGTGGTAGACCTGCCCCCAGCCTCACCTGGTCTCTGTCTGGAGACATGGCAGAGGCCAGAAACATCTCAGTGGGAGTTGAAATAAAGACAGAAAAGGACAGGGACACAGACACAGAGACGGTCATCAGCTCATGCAAGTTCCCAGTGAACCTGAATGAGGGCCAGAACGTCACCTGCATGGTCATGCACCCGATGTTTCCCAGTCAGCAGAGGAGGACCATCACCTTGCCCACCTACCGTGAGTCCTGAGGCTGAGGGGGACCTTCCAGTGATCACTGCAGAGCAGATGTAGATGTAAATGCATATAAAGAATTAGTCTCACAAAACAGAGTGTGATCATGTTTGGATGGCCTCAGATGGGTGTGCACATTTACACTTGTTCTGGGATCACAGGCTTTTCAGCAATGAGGGTGCTAACCCCGGAAGGTGTGGCTGAGGGACACATCTTGCTGGATGAAGGACAAAGCAACGTGACCATTCAGCTTGAAGTTACAGGCAATGTGCCCCGATACCAAATCAGCTGCACCAAGTAAGCGTTGATTTCACTCCATCATAAGTATATTTAAAATGGACTTGAGACTGGTACTGAATGAAAATTCCATTCTTTAATAAAATGATTTTGTTTATCCAGCATCTTAAATGAATATGATATATTCTTAATTATGTATTAAAATGTGTTTTATAGATTTTTTTTAGATAAATGTTATGCATTTGGAAAAAGAAAAACACAGATGACAAATGAGCAGAAAATGCACTGTGTTAAATGACACTCTCATGAAATCAGACAGCCTAAGTAATGCCATGCGCGTCCTAAAACTGCTGCATTGTTCACAGTGGACAGGAGCATTTAGCCTAACCTGGCCTGCCTGAGAGAAGACCTTCTTGGGTCACTTTACCTGGATGCATGCTTGTGTTCTCTCGTCCTCCACAGGGAAGATGGCCCCCTCCCTGCAGACGTGAATGTGATGGGCGGATCCCTGTGGGTGTCAGACCCCGTGGGCTTACATCATGCAGGGAAATACAAGTGTCAAGCATCCTATTACAACCACAAAGCATCAGTGGAGATAGAAATCCAAGTGATCCCTAGGGAAGTGCCAGAAGGTACGTAGCCTTGTCCTGCGGTTCCGAGCCCTAGTTTGCTTTCCTTACTAAAGCTTATTCCCTCTCGTCCGTAGTTCTCGTTGCTCCTACTGTCACTATACAGACCTGGGAAGAGACAAATCGCAGGAACATCCAGTGCACTGCTGCAGATGCCATACCAGGGGCTAACGTGTCCTGGGTCCTACCTGAGGGCCTGCACGCGACCGTCCGGCTAAATTCCACTTTTCAGAATGGAACACATACTGTCAGTGTCGTCTTGCTATTACCTGTTTGCTTACCGGAGGAGCACCGAGTCCAGTGCGTGATAGAGCACCCCGCCCTCATTCAAACCGACATTAGGGAGATGACCATTCCATCATGCTGTAAGTATGAGCTGTCAGGCTTTGCTGCAGCATATTTGCATCTGCTCTCCTTAATTGTAACCCAAACATAAGCGTCTGCTCCTCTGAAATGCTGCTCTGTTCATTGGCTCTATTGTCATTAGCCAACAGAATGACTGACAAGACCAAGCAGTCTGACCTTTGGCCTGTTATGTGTGTCTTTATTAGCTGGCCCTGAAGTTAACATTAGCTCCACTACCATCTGGGAAAATGGGACCCAGTATACTCTGGTAACATGCAGAGCTGATAGTGGCAAACCTGCAGCCTCCATCACCTGGAGTCTAAGCGATGATCATGGAGGCAACAGCACGGGTTGGTTTGAGAAGACCTGGACCTTCCCCAATGAGACTGAGACAGTCCTCAGTACAGTTCGGATTCCCACCGAGTCGTTCCATGGAAGGACTGTGGCTTGTATAGTTACCCACAATGCACTAGCAGAACCAGTGAGGAGAGAAACCTGGATACCAGCGGCTGGTAGGTTGTAGAATTCTGACTGTCAGTATGGGAGAAGAATGGCTCGCCGTCGGAAAATAACAGCATTACGATCCGCTCAGCAGAATGAGGCTCTGTATTCTCTCTCTTTTTTGTCAGAGCCCCCAGAGCTGCGTGTCTCTCTCCATGTGCATCGCAGTTCCCCAATGTGTCTTGTCGTTTGCGAGTCCAGTTGGAAAACGGGCACGTTTAATCTGTCCTGGGTCTTACTTTTGAATACCACGGGCCGGGCGGTCCAGCACTCTGCGACAGGTCCATTCTGGGCTAACAGCTCTTATGAGTTCCCGTTGGACCTCCATGAGGGGCAGAACCTGACCTGTCAGGTTAAAAATGAGCACATTGCTGCAGAGAAGACTATACACATTCCTCAATTTTGTAAGTTCAGCAGGGCTAACTGGTGTGTCGTATTCATCCATGTTATCTTCGAAATGTACATTCATCCATATTGAAATGTCAGTGAAATTAGCTTCCTCCTACGATTTTTGTTTTTCTTTTACAAGCTTGAAGTCACATGCTCTTACTGTCTTTACTCACTGCATTCCTTCGATGAAAACTGTTTACTCCCCAACTCAGTAGGCTGCCACTATAAGAACCCAATGCTTACTGCAACTTTGCTGTGTTTCTGGAATTGCATCTCCATTCACTTACAAAGATCTGGACATAGACCTAGAGAGGAGTTTATTTCTGCTGATTTATGTGCATGTTTTCAGTTGTGAGGCTCCCTTAATTTTTCACAACACCACAAACACAGCCTTGCTATTTATTTACACATCTGTCTCTCTGTTTGCCTCGTTTGCCTAATGTGCTGCACAAACAGCAAACCACAGAGACTAGACTTTGTTTTTCTCTTTCTAGATTTGTTGCTTGTTTTTTCCTGTTCACTGACCAGTGTTTTTCCTTCACAGATATCTCCTCCCTCAGACTGCTGAACCCGGTGTCAAACACCCTAGTACAGAGGGTGTCTTTAAAAACGCATGTCCACAATCAGAAGATCTCTCTGAAAGTCTTTGGCAAAATCCCATCATTCAATGTTTCATGTGTCAGGTCAGCTTGCCTTCCAAAGCTTATGAAATGAAACATTTCTTCCTTGACCTATAGCTAGTCAAAATGCTAGTGTCTTTACTCTTTAAAGCTGGCCCAAATAGATTCCAGGGCTGCTCTGTCAATCACACCATTGCTCTCATTAACAGCACCATGGCTCTGTTTTTTAATAAACCCTCATTATCACTGCATCTGTTTCCTTAACACTTTGTAAATGTCCCCAGCTGATTCTTAATGCCATCTTCATCTAGTTACAGCCACACCCTCACTGTTACTTTCATTAGGTACACTTCTTAGAATAATGCAGCACTTTGAGAGAACAATCTGCATGCAAAATTTATAAACACAGAAAATGAACAAAGGTAACGCAATTTTTATCGTAGTTCCGTCCTCATGCTACTATCCTCTCCGCAGTAAAGAAACTCTGTTTTATTTTACACTAAGCAACCTTAATTACTCTACTCTGCTGCTTATATTAAGAGCAAACTGCTGTCCCATAACCGCTGGATTCAAAACCACACTGCTCTCATAACTGCTTGAGTTTCCGCAGTCATTGACATCCAGGCACTTTCATTACTACTGCAGCTTTCACTGCAAGGGCTCGCAAGTTCACTATAAAGTTTTCATCCCTATCCCTACACTGTTGGTAAATTTCCCCAAAAGGGTTTCCTGACTGGTACTGGTCTGTGTTCTGAGATTCAGTTATCACACTGCAAGGATTGACAATCAGAAGAAATTATCTTTGCAATTTAACATCTGTTTTCCGGGAGATGCATCACAGCAGTGTTTTTGCTGAATGTGGTTCCTGGGACATTTTCAGCGAGGTATATGACAGCAGACCAAGTGCACTGCTTGAGTTATTGATTAGGGCAGGAGTTTGGAAACCTTTATCCTGGACTGCCAATATCCAGAAGGTTTATCCTACCTGATGAGTTCCTATCTGCCTGAGATCAGGTGTTTTTCATCATAGACCCGGTAGGATGGAAACCCTGCTAGATACAGGCACTCTGGGATCAGGGCTGCCTACTTCCGCTTTAGGGGATTCCTGGCATATAACTGCTCCTCTGTGTCCTTTACATTGTGGCTCCCAGAAGTGATGGCTCGCCTGTGAAGACCGAGGGTGCCGCAATAGTGTTCCCAGCTCCAGTGTCTCCGCGTGATGCTGGTCTCTACACCTGCCGAGCCTCCTTCTACCACCATTATGCAACCCTCTCTTTCCATGTGGAGGTCACCGAGCAGAACCAAGAGTTCTGTGAGTAAGCACCCTTTGTCATAAAAATACAATGACCCCTATTAACACATGTCAGTCTTGTATCAGCTTTTTATGGCATTCCCTTATTCCCTTACACTGTACATCGACCTTGATTTCCAAAACCACTGCATCTGGAAGCTAAGGATGACGTAAAAAATTTCCAGTATTTTAACTCTAAAAGAGCTCTAAAAGCTGAAATTACTAATCTGCAGGATAGTAAGGGTCTTATAATTG
>JAODKM010000035.1:15773267-15787961 GCA_026780845.1 Petrocephalus sullivani | reverse complement strand
ACCACTATTGTTCCTAATTTACATAAATGATATAGACATTAATATATACAGCAAACTGGTGAAATTTGCAGATGACATCAAGGTGGGTGGTGTAGTAGAGACTGAACTATGGATTCACTTCATTGGTTAGTTGAGATAAATCTGATCAGCCTCAAGCAAAGGAGACTGAGAGGGGACATGATCAAGGTCTATAAGATTCTAACAGGTTTGGATGTTGTTCAACTAACTAGTTACTTCTGCATTAGTTCAAATACAAGAACTCATGGCCATACAGTAGGTGGAAATTAGTGGGAGAACATTTCAAACCGGATTTAAGGAAGCACTTCTTTAGACAGCGGGTAGTTCGAGTATGGAATAGTCTTCCTGATAACATAATGCAAGCTGAATCCTTAGGTTCCTTTAAATCAGAGCTAGATAAGATTTTAACAACTCTGATCTATTAGTTGAGTTCTTCCCAAAAAGCTTGATGGGCCGAATGGCCTCCTCTCGTTTGTATTGTTCTTATGTTCTTATCTGCTCACTCCAGCTTCCTGCTTACTCACAGCCCTACAGCTCTCTTTTGAATACTGCAAATTTGTTCTTAGTATTATTTTTAGTATTTAGTATTTGAATACTGATTTCATTAAACTGTATTATTCTGCTCTTTGGACATCCAAAACTGCCTTGATGTTTTGCTCTGGTTTCAGGGAACTTCATCATCATCTGTATTCCTACAGTGCTTGCAGTGGTTCTGATCCTCGTTGTGTCTGTCTGCATCCTTTGGTGAGTTGTGGTCTCAGTTGCTTACAGTCACCGGTAAGGCATATCTATCTATGTACCACAGCGCCCTGACAAACAGGAAGCCGTGTTCCATCGACTTGATCGTATCGGGCCTCGCGTAACCAGAGTGGTGCCATCTATTCATAAACAGGAAGTGGTGTGGCTAGCAGGCTCACGTAGCCCAGCACGGCATGCGGTCAGAGGCAGCCATGCCGATCCTCTCGGCTGACAGACATCACTTACCGTGATCTATTGTCTGCAGGTGTTTGCAGACGACGCTCCTCCATTTGTTGTCGTGGCCTCTTTTCGTCTGGTTTTAGATCCAAACTGTACAGCATCGCGCTTCGTCCACTTTTTTTTCGGCCCAGGAGTGTTCATCACTGTGCAAAAGTCTTAGGAAGTCAAAGAAAATGTTTCAAGCTATTTTTATGGCTAGCAAATATCTAGTTGCTCAGAAAGCTACAATTTAACGTTAAAACAGATGCATTTTAACTAACACGATAAAAACGAATAATTTCTTTTCTAATAAGTTTTCGATATCTTGTTGGATGGCTAGATCCCACTTCAGTTCCCAAACCTCTCTTCAGGTAAGATATTGATTAGCCAAACAAAGTGGGGTGGTCAAAAAATATAGGGCTGTCTTGGACAGTTGCTGCAAATACTGAGGTCACTATAGGAGAGGGTTTGAAATGGTTATCATTTTGACAGACATAATATAATAGTTTAACACCAACATGAAGATCATTTAGACATCATTTTCATCGGCTGCATATGACCTTTGTACATCACTGTATATACTTCTTAATACCCTAATGGGTCTTCATGGATTGAAAAGAGGATTCTACATTGCACTGATGGAGTAATTAACCTGTACTATAGCTGTCTTCTCTAGCTAGCCAGAAGGTTTAGGCTAGAGGTATTCCTCTGTTTTTTCCCCAGACAGTAACCAACTTCACCACCAGACTCCAACTTCAGGTCTAATGTCTCACTTAACTCATTGAATGAGTCTTGCTATTTATCACAAAGATCTTTTACTTTAATATATGTATGTATGTATGTATTTATCAATGTACATATGTATGCATGTATGTACTTAAAATGAAAATTATGCCTTTGACGCCTATTCTGTGTTGCTGGTTGTTGGAGGTTAAATTTCTGTCTTTCCACTGTATCCTCATTCACGTATTCATAAATGCAGGCTTAGTCACTTATTCACCAATGCAGGCATCCTTACAGACTGTAAAATAAGTTTAGGAGGTCTCACAGTGGGTAGTTTTTATTAAAGTAGAAGCAATTCGGTTTTAATATATGATATAGAAATGTTCATATATGTTTCGTAATGATGTTTATACCCTGCTTCTTTATACCTGTCTAAGTAATTATACTGTTCTTTTTTTAAGTTACAGCAGGAGAGAGAGATGTGATTCTTCAAAATGTGTGGTAAGTATAGTATGCTTGCATTAGTCTTTTGGCATTGTGCGGTTTGCAGATCTGCTGATTTTATCCCTGCCCTGTAGACCTCCTATGTGCTTTCAGCAGCTGTGTCATATAACGCTGGCATTACAGTGCACTTCTTTTGTTTTTTCTTTTCTCTTCTTCTCCTCTTTTCTCGTGCTCCACCCCCCGACCACATCTCGGTGCCGTGGCACCCCTCTGCCCCCAGGGCTCATCCCAGAAGCGAGAGTCCCTGGCGGCTCTCACCTCCCTCCTGGCCGAGCACTGCTCCCCGGAGTTGAGGAAGCCCCCCTTGGGGGCGACAGAGGCGATCATGCCCGACGAGAAGTGCCCACCTTACCCAGAGCTTGTCAGATACTCCATTGTCATCGACATCAAGACCACCGTCTGAGATGGCATGCTTCTAAGAAACGACATCGCTTTCACAGCAGCTGGCAGAAATATGGCCAGACAATGGCAGGTATTTTGAGAAGTAAACCAAGCTTGGTGACATTAAGATGAAAGTCATTTGAGGGAGGAAATCACGGACCTCCCAGGGAGGGGAGGGGCTCGGTAGACACAGCGACTACAGTGTGTCTGCTGTCTGCCTCTGTTCTGCTGAGGCTGTGCCATGAAGTCTGATGTAGGCCCGTCTCCATGATTATAAACAGCAGAATGCCTGCAAGTAAGCATGATGACTAACCGTATTCATCTGAGACACCATTGTGTTGCTCGTTGCCTTTTTAAATCTTTGATGAAAGATTCTTTCTTAATGTTTTATGGATTCACTTCATTGGAAACATGCAATGTGAGTCTTGGTTTCTGTTCCGAGACTTGCTGGAATAGCATCAGAAGGAGCCTTTTTATTTTCATTATTTTTGTTGTTTTTATCCACACAGAAGTGTCTATATATTAGCATTAGAACATACAAATATTGCACAAACTTTCCCATAAGGGCATTTTATGTATAGAATGACTGATTTTGGAGTATTTTAAACAATGAGCCTGTTTACATAGCATTGATTTCAGTTTGTACTGTATTCATTTTGTATGTGATTATATTTTCTAGGAACTCTCAAGCATTATTAGGGTAGACATGCACAGTTCACAAGATAATGTATTACTTGTTTCTTCTTGAAATGAAACTGTGTGAGCATTGGATTCAACACAAAATATCCATACCAAATAATAGCAATAGGATGCACACACACACACACACACACACACACGCACACACACACATATTTGTAATTATATGTTTGTGAGGACTCTCCCTTAATTTCTATGGGGAAAACTCTAATCCTATCTTACACCCCTACCCAGCCCTAACCATAACCATAAATAACCAAAACAAAATACAAGACTTTGGGCAGTGTGTGGGGCAGTGTATGGCCCAGTGGCTTATGCCTCTTTGTCTGTGGTCGGAAGACTGCCGGTTCAAGCCCAGCCTCAGCACGCCTGTGGGTCGAAGCCTGTGTTTTGCAGGCCTCTGCCAATCCAGTGCTTTTTTCAATGGGTTGGACATCACATGGCTTAATGCTATCTTAACTGGTGTTTTCACACTACCCGCTGTTACCCTGAAACTTTCATAGATGCTTTGGCTTGCTGTCTTTGGTCTCATGTATCCGCTCACATACACTTCACCCAGATGCAAATCTGTCACCAAAGATGTCACCACAGATGACAGCTGTTACCTACAACTACCTGGCTGCAAACCATTGATTACAGCATTATTTGAATTGACAACAATCGTTATTTTTCAATATTTGTTTCATACAAAACCGACTTTACTTTCCAATTGAAGTGACACAATGAGGTAACAGGCATGGGCTTGTTTACATGGATTTTCTCCATGTCTTTATTTATGAATGTGGGTAATTATAACTAAATTACTTCAAGGTTCAAAGTCATTTTGATGGCAACACATGAGTGAATTCATTAGCCTGACACAATTTGGATTGTGACGCTCTGATGGTCAAGTAAGTGCATGCTAAACAACTTGCAAGGAAAAAGGATCACAGAAATAATGATTTTCTGTCACCAGAAGTGATTCCTTGGAAACAGCACAGGGGGAAATACAGCATTGAAACTTGTAAAGTGTACAATAAAATCTAATTTCCACAGTCATGGATGCTGTAAAGTCCTTCAGTGAAATATTTCCTTCCCATGGTTAAATCATTTAAATGCCTGGATCTGTGTTTTGGGCTGGAAGATTGCCAGGAGGTGTTGGACCTACTGTATGTTTAAGTAGAATATTTAACCAAAGATAAAATGCTGCAAGATAAACGTATTACCTAAGCAAATAATAATAATAATCCATCAATCTTCTGTGACCACTTCTGCAATGCAGGGTTACAGAAAAGTTAGAGAATATTCTAGGAAGAGCAGGACACAGCTTAGTGGTCTCAGCAAATACACACTGCAGGCAACATTGGGCAGCCGTCCAGCCAGCTTCCAAATGCTTATCATGGACAGGATATCTAGAGGCTAGAGCCCATCTAAGACGGCATAGGGGACAAGGCAAGACAGGAAGTCGGGGCAGCTCAGGGCACATTTACACACAATACCGGGCAAGCAGCCAGCCTGCTCGTGAGAGGAAATCACAGTAAATCTGCATAACTCAAAGTGAAGATGAGAACTGCCTGCACACACGTGAGCCAGCACCTCCCTAAGAAGGACCAGATTCTGTCATAATGATAATGGCAATGGCAAAGCGTTGATGTATGTCACTGAAAACAGAGACTGCCCTATGACAGACTACCATACCATCCCTTTTGCTCCCTCTCCTGATATCCTTATATGCAGTCGGGTTAACTGGCCTTACTGTATAACTGAATGTGCCTCCTACCTTACAGTGCCTGGCATAGACTCCAAGCACCTGTGATCCTCTGTGAAATAAATTGATTAATTGATATTTTATGTGTTAACTGTCTGTAAAAAAACAACCCACATGCTAGTTAAAATGCATATTGGGTGGTGTGTAGCTCTGTGGGTTAAAACTCAAGGTTGCGTACTAAAGGTTGTTGGTTCAAATCCCAGAACAACAGAATAATTGTATCACCTTTGGGCCCTTGAGCAAGCCTGCTAACCTCAAAATGTGTTCTGGGAGGTAGATAAACAGCTGCCTCTGTGCTCCTCCCCATGATTTGTTCTCATGTGTATTTGTTTAATAGGAGAGCAAGATAAAATGTTGAAAGAATGAATTTGGTTGTTCACCTGTTCAATGATAATAAAAGGACTGTATTATACAGCAACAATGTTTAAGACCCAATGCACTGTAAACAGCAATCAATACTACCTTTCTATTATATGCACGGTAAAGCAATCTGCTGAATGCAGACATTTTCAAAACGCGTGAAATGGGAACCCCCCCCCCGCCGCCCCGTACATGTGGTCCTAGTTCGCCATCTAGCGGAAAATGTCTGAAATCTATGCGGCTGTTTTTGTTTTCTCCGAGAATGGCCCTGTTTAACATATTTGAAAGTACAGACGAAATATCATTAATTTGTAAGACGATCTAATAAATGACATCTAATCTAGTGAAACTTAAAATTAAGTTAATCCTTCTGTAATTTGTATCTGTAATTAATCCTTCTGTTATTTAAAATACAAAGGTCTGCTTATTGGGGGGGGGGGGGGGGTGAATGAAGCTAGATCTAATTGTAGGAGGTACACATCCCCGGGGGTACTCCCAAATAATTATCTCTGGGAACCATTTTGCCTGTATTGTTCAATCTGATGCACTAATCTATCTGTCAGTGTCTGTGTCTCTGTGTGTGCGTGTGTGTGCTGGCATGCACCCTGTAGAACACCGTATTCCGTTTCGCTCGGCGCTGTACGTGAGCCCGCAGCGCTGCAGTTGTGTTGTCAGCGCCGTGGTAACTAAGACTAACAGATCGCTATGGTGTTTAATGCGGTGAGTGAATACAACAAGCCGATCTAATAACATAAAAAGAAAAGACATGTTGCTCTTCCTTAAAGTACTTTAAATCTTTTTTTTAGTATTAAGTATTAGTTTATTAGTATTTAATAATTTTGTTTGTTAGAAATTAATTGTTGAAATCAAACTTTACTTTGCTACTTTGTAAATGATTTAAATGAATGTTCGTGGAAGAATTCGGCAGTGATATCGTGATTATTATAACGAGTAGTTTAATTATAATGTAAATTAGCATGAGTTCATATTAAATTCATGCGCAACACTCTTTTTATCTATCTAAATTAATTAGCATTAATTACAGTCCCCGTCCCCCCGTCCACAATCAAAGTCATACTGTAGGCAAATACGGATGATTAAAGTAGTGCATTGAGCTCCTAACAAAACGTCGCCTTTCCGGAGTGTGTACTGTAACGAGGTACGGGAAACGCCAGCCGCCACTTCATAATAATACATACATAATTGGCACATTAGAAAACGGCTCATCATACCTCCTCTGTTATCTCCCCGTCTGTTCTGTTGCAGTGGGCTTGCTAATGGATGTGTTTTAATAACTCAATAACGAAAAAAAAAAATCTATGCACTTGATGAATTATAGTCCGGAAACTCCTGCTTTTAAACAAGGTATTCCATACCGGGCCTTTGCCATTTGTGGTGGGACTCCACAGGCTCACTATCTGTGATAAATGGAAAACCAAAACTGCCCAAGCAGGGATCCCAGAGGGCACTCGAGTCCTCATTTGCCTCATCTGGGATCACAGGAGCATCCTTCTTACCCACACCCATCCCGGGCGTTCTTCTCAGGCCTGCATGCCAGCTTCTCTGCTGGCTGCCGGATGCCTGTCTCAGTGCCCCTGTCTCTGGCTGAACTTCCCCACCTAGTGGCTCAGGTGGGCCCTGAGGTGGCCATTGCGGAGTCTGTGTGGACTGAAGGGCCCCACTTGATGGCTTCGGCACTGGGCGTCAATATTCCTGTTAATGCTGTGAAGGTCCAGCCTGGGGAGGAGATGGCAGCATGGTGAGTGAGAATTTGTATCCTGGTTTCTTCATCCATTTTCCCCATGTACAGTACAGTACGTAACCATCACTGGGTTGTGTTACGATCAATGAGATGAAGGATGCGGGAGCTGGAGTTAGGGCGAACAAAACTGGGTTTTATTAAAAAACAAACCAAATGGATCACAGGAAGGTGAATTAACAGGATAAGGATCAGACAACAGGGAGGGCAGAAGCTATGACTTCAATGACTGGACTGGGGAGCATGGGACTGGAAGGAATTTATAAGGATTACAACAAGAGGCAGCTGGGGTGAGTAAACATGAGGGCAGGAATAAGAGATAAGACTAACACAGAACAGATGTAGCTTGTTAGAGCCACACTAGGGAGAAAATGAGATGGGCAGAAACGCAGGGCATGACAGGTTAGGATTAATGGATGGAAATGTTCAAAGTGTCCAGATGTTCCCAGCATGTTATCCCACTACTACAATACTGCAACTAAGATGAATAATATAGCCCGAAATGAAGGGCATGGTAGAGTGGTGAGTAACGCTGTCACCTTACACATCAAAGGTCATGGGGTCAAGGCTGGATGGCATGTTCACAGTACATACCTATGGCGCTTTTATAAAATATTTTATTATAAAACAATATTTTTCATCACTGACATTCACAGAACTTTTATTCAAATGTACAACATGGAAATAACGTTTCATTAATGTTACAGTCCGAATGTTCTCCGTCAGCTCTGAAGACCTTTTCTTAATGTTTTGGGCACAGCTAGCGGGGCTGGAGCCTGTCCCCAAGAAGCACTGTGCACAGGGCATGTGAAGATTTCCAGTCCATCACAGGACACACACTCATGCTCATACGCTGTGCGTGGGTCAGCGGCACCAAAATGCCCATTTCTGGGCTGCAGTAGGAAGCCTGAGTAGCAGAGAGGACGATGAAGCACAGAGAGAACATGAATCTTCCACATTGCTTGATATTTAAGATAAACCTCTGAAATTTTGCTGTTTGGCTGCACTTTATTATTCCAAATGAATATACGTTGTGTTCTATTTTTTGCTGTTTTCTGCCCCAGTAATTTCTAATTTGCATTTGTTGCCTAATGCATAGTAATTATTACAGCACATTAACATTAATGCACATTAAGTGTTTGGCGCCATCTATTGCCATGACTGCGCCAAGTCCAAGTCAAGCATCCAGCCACAGCCCCTGAATCCCAAGCATTTCTGCATCGCTTGGCACAGATTAAAAGCACCAGTGTGGAGTCACTCATCGAGCAGCTTTCTCTGTCCACCATACTGAGTGCTTGGTTTATGATTGGCCTTCTCTGTGTGGCTGTTGGCCTTTTTGGATCTTTAGGATCTGATTTCATCTGCTTCTGCCTGATTTTTCACTGTTTGCCTTTTTGTTCTAGAAATGTGTTTATTTATGTTGTTGGCAGTCATGTATAAAGTTTATTATTTTTTTTCAGATAGCATGTCATAGTCATACCTGTGTGTCTGCAGCCCAAAAATGTGCAGTTAGGTATTTCTAAAACTCCAGTTGACCAGCATCCTGTCCCAGGTGTTCATCTGCCTTGTGCCTGCTCCCTGGATAGACTGAAGGCCTCTGTGACCCTGAACTACAGGCGTGGTTGGAAGATGGATACAAAATGTGTTGTGGTCTGTGTATGGAATAGGTTTGTGACTTTGAGCACAGCTTGGTCAGTGAATGAGCACCAAACTTTCTATGCAGTGCTGCAGATGCAGGTCTGCCACTAGGGAGGAACACAGATGGCACCTCATCGAGGCTGAAGGCCCCGCCCAGGATGGAGTCTCTCACAGGCATGGAAGTGTGGGAGATCTTGACAACAAAGAGACACTTTGGAGCATTTCAGTTTGTTCACTTGAATGTTGTGGACGGCACCTCTTATAGGTAGCTGTTACCTGTTTCTTCCAGTTACTCACCAGTGATGAAGTAGCTTTCATTCGGGACATGTGATTAGTATAAAAATGCATCCTATTAGACCGGCATAATGAGGATAGTTTCCTTTGAGAAATAGTGTTATAAATGATAAACCAAATTTAAGAAGGGGCAGGAACAGGATCACAGTTCTATACAAACTGTCAGGGTTGTCCAAAATTGGACTCTGTAAATAAACAACTGGTCACTTTTTTATGGCAGTACTATTTCCCACTGTTTTAGAGTTTTAAATGCCAGTAGAATAAGCCATTCTGCATTGTGTGCTTTTAAGCATTCTCCCACACCACTGTGCCGGGTGTCTTACTGTGCTTGCAGGCCGTATGACCTGCGTGTGGTCCCTCGCAGCCAAGCTGGACCTGAGCACTATGTCTTTTCCCCCACCTCCGTGCTACACGTGCGGGACGGATGCTGTGTGCGCCTCTGCACTCTGGCCCAGTGGCACCGCGAGGCCAGGCTGTGGGGGGCGCTACAGAATATCCCATTTTTCAGGGTCTTTAAGCTGCGCAAGACTTTCTCCTGGTGAATACCCATGCACCCTCCATAGTCACCCCATTCCACATCTGTCCAGTTCATCTGTTGTCATACAATACATACCTTGCCTCGAATATCTACTTTCGCAAAGTATTCAGGACAGATAAATGGATTCTTTTATGCCATAAACTGAGACACAATAGCCCATAATGTGAATATCAAAATATTCAGAATCTTTAAAATAAGATGCAGAAATGAAAAGTGAAAAAATGAGTATTTTCAAAAAAATGCTAAAAATGTGTTTTCACTGACATTGTGTCCAATTGATTGATGTAATCCATTTTGAAATGTCTACCCAATAATATTTTACAATATTTTGGAAAAAAGTGTAGGAGCCTGAATTCTTTGAAGGCGCTGTACACTGTGACTGTATAGCTGTACATCTGTCTTTTCCTTATCTGTTGCTTCTCACAGCTGGCACAGGACTGTACGACAGGTCATTCTCCACCGCAGGTGTGCAATGCTGCAAAAGCAGCTGCTGATGGCTGTGCCTCAGTTCCGAGAAGCACTGATCCAGCTGAACAGGTACATGGCAGTAATCTTGTCTTTTATTATTATTAGCAGTAAGCTAATATCCTGAGCGGATTGATTAGCTAAAAAAAAGACTCGGGGTTGCCTATGTTATCAGTATCATGAAGTGTTTAGCACACTGAGTACAATTATTTCTTTATCAGGCTACTAAATCTTCTTACAAAAGGTGTCGGGATCTGTCATAGTTTCCGGAAATCTTCAAGCCTGACTTGATGTATTCCTTTCTTGACTTTCATCTTGCTTTTTTCCAAAAACTGGCCAAACCAGCACTGTGCACCTTCAACAGCCCTTAACCCACAGCTCCATGGGCTCTGCACACTGGCTGACCCTGAGCTGCCCCCTCCAGGCTAGCTCTCACCTGTGTGTGTGTCTATGTGATCTATGGAGGGCAAGATGGGATAGGAAAAAACACAATTTTCCCATGGTGATCAATGAAGTATCACTATTCTATTCTATTCTATTTTATTCTATTCTAATGTAAATACAACACTGACATTTCCTTGGTCTTCATGACAGTGTGCCAAGATATCACAAAGTTAATGATATTAAAATTTAAAAATATGATTTTAAAAACATATCAATATTTAAATTGCATGTATTATAGAGAGCAGAGTACAAAAATAATCCCATTTATGTATGATTTAAATTTGCCTTGCAGCTCAACAAAGTGAGATGAACTGAATATTTTCTGAAGCAACTGTGCTACTGCTGAGTTTGTAACTCTAAAACCATCTAAAAATATTTGTTCTGAGATATTTCTCATTCTAGGCTTATTGAAGAACTGAAGCAGGTGCAGTGGTTACCTCAGGATGCCTCCAAGACCTACACACTTTTGGATTTCCAGAATGTTCTCAGCAAGCAAAACCATGAATCACGGAGGATGCTGGTGAAGCTCCTGAAATATCGAACTTTCATACTGCACCTGGTAAAATGAACATCAGGACTGGACGAATGCTGGTTTGCTGTGTTTGTATGGGAGGCAGGCTGAGGGGTTTTCCCATACAGTGTCTGTTAGGTCTGTGTTTTCAACCAACAACAGACATATAATTCCTTGGCGGAGCGGTCTAAGGCGCTGCGTTACCATAGCAGTCTCCCCTGTAGGCTTGGGTTCGAATCCCATTACTGGCGTTCCCCGATACCATTTGTGGGCAGAGTGCGGCTCAGCAGGTTAAGCTCTGTGCCTGTAATCGGAAGGTCACCAGTTCAAGCCCAGCCTCTAGCTGTCTGTGGGCCCTTGAGCAAGGCCCTTAACCCCCATCTCCCTGGGCACTGCACAAGTGGCTGCCCTTCACGGCCAAGCTCACTCTCATGTATAAAAAGTCAATTTATAATTCTTCTTCTTCTTCTTATTGTAAGCTTAAAGCTGGTTTACTGGTTTATCAAACCCAGGTAAATGTTATGTTAAGCAATCCAGGTATACAATCAATCTAAATATATAAAAATTTCGTATTAACAATCTCCCTCCTTGCCATCTACAATGGCCAACCTCAGGTTTGGGAGGAAAGCTACACAACAAAACAAGATCTTCAACGGCATGTTAAACATCTCCATCTCAGCCAGGACAGCCATTCCCTGCACCGTCAACCGGCACACCTACGCAGTCTGTACATGGAGCTTGATCGAGCCAATCGCGTGCTGCGGCAGCTTGGAAATATGGCCACTCTGGCCAATCACCTGATTGTCCAGAACCTTGTCACAATCATCTCTTCAGAGGTGAAATCATTTGTCGTCAATGCCTTAAAGGTAAAGGGATTTAGAAATAATGGTGGCGAACAAAACATAGTTCATGGTCGCAGTGTAGAGAATCAAATTTTTTTATTAATCTGTAATTGGAATCTTTGAATTGAATGCATAATCACCATCCAAAATTTTTAGACCATATTTTGTCTGAAACAAATACAATGCACTGCAGCATTTTTCCAATTGGGACCTTCAGAACCCACAAACAGTCCACATTTGGTAGACTGGCTTAGGATCCCGAAGGATACACTCCTTCTCAGGTTGGGAAACACTGCTGTAATTATATGCGTCTTAGAAATTCCTCTAGTTAATGTGTTGGTTGGTATTTGTGATGATCTTGGCAGAGAGAGAAACCCCAGCAAACCAGCCTCTTCCAGGCAGAGCTGAGGTTTGGGGCCTCAGATCATCTGACCCTCCATCCACCAGTGCATCGCTTCCAGGAAGCCCTGCATGGCGCTGTACACTCAGTGGGTGACTCTGCCTTACAGGTGAGAAAGACTCCTGCTGATGCTCATCTCATATATTTACATAACTTCGAGATGTTACTTCTGCCTGAGCCACTTGAACCATGAGCGCCTCCAGGAGTCCACATGCAACACTGCTGGCTGGCTGCACTGAAGGTGAACTCAGGATTTTCCCAGAGCTGAGACACCTGTACTATTTTATGTCTGAATAGTTTAAAGGGAAAAAAATATATATTTTCTGCAGTCTTTCGCATTTTTCATTTGGTTTTAGATTATAAATAAGAATTTAACTGTGTTTAGCTTTTTTTCTTTTGATAGTTTTGAAGTTTGGGAACTTGGGTCCTGGTTCCGAGTTCCTAGCTCGTCTCCACTGGGAACTTCTGTAGCTCCTGCTTCCTGTCACTTTCCCACCAGAAGGAACTGTGATCTTTATTTTAAAGCCTGGGAGATGCAAAAAAGCTCATGGGTTAAACTTCACGTGTAATCTCAATATGAAAGTGCACTGCCACCCCAAAACAATGAAAAAGTCATTCTGCTAGTTATTTATTCGCTGCTTCAGCTCCAGTAAGTTTCACCGCTGGAGTTGGGATTTAAAAAAGGTTCAGGTTCACTACACTCGAAGCCAAGTTCCTGCCATGGGACTGTGACACAAATTTCTGGCTCCTAAGGACAATTTCTGTGATGGGAAAGGGCCTATATTGCCCATACTGCCACAGCAAGGTTAGGTGCAGGGGTATTGGACCTAATGAAAAGTTACAAATAGTTTTTAATTTCATAACCTTTTCATGCAAAATGCATTTGCACAAATTACAACTGGGGTAGGGGGTGAATGCCACCCTTCCTGAATTTGTAAGCTAACAATGAGTGAGAGTGTGTGAAACATGACTAGGTAAATGCAGAAAGATGCTTCTGATCTTGCAGGTTTTTGACTATAGCAGGGATTCTCCAGCCTACATCACTAGTGGTCTCTCAGGCCCCACAGGTATGGTGTCTTTATTTACAGCTCTGTGCTATTGATAGTGACCTGTTATTTCAGGGAGCCCTTATTGTGTTCACTTTTAAGGTCCTATGAATAGTGATAGTTTTCTGAGCGTTACGTACTGTATTTACCCATGAAAGCAGAGCATGATGCTTCCCTGGCTCCCAGCTTGGTGTCGCCAAAGCCTAACCTTTTGCCCGTGGAAGAGCAGCGCTCAGGAGAGCAGTGTTGCCTGCTGTCTTGGGATCAGCTGGCCTGGCAGCTTAGCCTTAAAGCCGACACCCAGCAAGCTGAGAGAAAGCTGGCCAGAATTACACAGGCAAGCCAGAGCCTATATGCTGTGCAGTATATATTTTTGATTTTTATATCCTGAAATGTGAGAAATCCTTAGTTTATTCCTTCTCTGTCCAGGAGGCTCTGGTGGAAGTACAGAAAGTATGTGACGATTACTCCTGGCTGGTGGACGTCTATTTGTTCACCAGCCAGTGGAGCACAGCCAGGTTGGAGACCATGAGATCCCCCGACCAGTATGGGCGTCTGGTCCTGCAGGTGCGGGCATGGCAGGAGAAGTTACAGTCTGTTCCTGTATTCTACACCACGTCCAATAACCTGCTGACAGTCCACTGTTCCCATCTTCTGGAGCAGATAGGTAGGCTGCATGTGCTGGAGGAACATCTGACTATGATTAGGGCCCAACCTTTGTGTTTATACCTTATACTGTCTTTTTCTCAGTGCCTGTGCTGAGCTCCATTGAGGAGGATATGTTGACCCTACTGGTAGGTGAGCTGAAGCAGGGATCAGACAGCCTGATATCAGAGCTCAAGAAAGCTGTGGAGGACCTGGGGGTGGAGCCTTCAGACCTCAGTGACTATACTCTGTATGCCAGCATGGTAATTCCATTTCTTTTCCCTGAATCTGCAGAGTCTAACTCTGTTACACCAAAATTCTTACTTGTTGATCTATGTGAGTTGTGCTGTGTTTGAGTCAGAAAACAATAAATGAAAGTAGGACGTGAATCTCATGAACCCACAAAGCTTGTCCAGGGGGGCTGTGAGAAATTCAGAATTCAAGAATTGTGCCCCATTCCATTCATGAATTGGAATTTCAATTGCAATGACAGGAAGAATTTAATTTATCTAAATTAATAGAGATCGAATGGAAACATATGAGAGGCCCTTTGAAAAATAATTCATACTTGTTTCACTTACAGAATTAACTTAATTTACATATACTACCATCCTACCATCCTACCTACCATATACTACCATTTCTACCATGGTTCTCAGCCGGAAAAGGGTGGAGTGCTCTCTCCGGGTCGGGGAGGGGGTCCTTCCCCAAGTGGAGGAGTTT
>JAODKM010000035.1:15713356-15760011 GCA_026780845.1 Petrocephalus sullivani | reverse complement strand
GCTCGCCATTGAGCCCCACCCCCAGGCCTGGCTCCAGAGGGGGGCCCTGGTGACCCGCGTCCGGGCGAGGGAAACTGTACCTCCATGTTCGTATACGTCATAAGGGCAATATTTATGTTTTCTTGTAAATGCTACCTCCATAAATTACTTATAAATTTATTCCACACAGTGCATATTTTTATTGCATAATTTTATAGGTTATTGTTTTCTCATTCCAAACTTGCTTATTAGAATATTTATGGTTCCATGTGTGTCTCTGTGGGTTAGGAGGTCTCTGATTCAGATCCCATGGATGCATTATGTCTCTCTCAGGCTTCTTCACCAAGGCCTTTAACCCCAGTCACAACTTTTACATTGTTTTGGATGGAGGCATCTGATAATCAAATAAATGCAAAATATTATGGCATATAAATATCCCTTCACTTACAAAAATACATCCAATGTATCAGGTTCTTTTGTCAGGTCCAACAAAACATGCATGTGTTCTTGATTATGCCCCTGGAGTCCGGCACAATGTTGGGGCAAGCTGGGCAACTCTTGCGGGGGTCCATTGCCAGGGCCTTGGAGCTCTGCTGTTGTGTGGAGGTCTACCAGCCATGGAGTACACAGTCCTTAATAGAGGTTGCTGCTCAGCACCTGAAGGAGAAAATGCAGGTCCCTGATTTGGGTGCCCTGGGTAGGTCATCACACCGCGAGAGAGCTCGGAAGTACATTTTTCATTTGTAATGCTTGTAAAACTTCTTGAATTAAGTTTTGAATGATTTTTTGTGATATTATTTCCTTCACAGGGGACGGTGCGAACTGGCTGATCTCAGTCTCCCAGGTCATGGCAGGGATTCACAAGTCAGCACTGGCATACACTGAGACTCTGCTTCCACATATGCGTCCTTATAACCTCCAGACATACGCACACCTCATGGAAAATTTCATCTACTTATGCAGACATCTGTCTGATAAGATTGAAGATGAGGCCAGAAAGTAAGGATCATTATTAACCATATAGATTTTTATATATATTTATGTTTCACACAAATACCCAATGACTAATATACAGTGGTGGCCAAAATTATTAGAACACCTGTCAGATCTGAAAATGTTGATTGTTTTGCTTCCAAAACATTTAATTTCATAATGTTCATGAAATATGCAGATGGTTGCACACAACAAATATCAGACGAAGTGAGACCTACTGTTTTTCTATCTATCTATTTGGTATGTCCACCTTTTGCAGCAATTACAGCAGCACATCTCTCTGGCATAGTGTCAATATATTTCCTGACAACTTCAACACTAATGGTATCCCATGCCTTCTGCAACTCAAGCCAAATGCTTTATTTTAAATGTACAATAGATCTGTCCAGTTTATTTTCTAACTCATCACAAATGTGCTTGATGGGGGTGAGGTCCAGACTTAGCACAGTGATTCTCCTTATGAAGGCTCTATTCTATCTTTTATAGAGCATAATGATAACTTTGTAGATATTTCATTTGTTTTATGGGTAAACCTTTTAAATATGCCAAGTGTTCTAATAATTTTGGCCACCACTGTATATATAAATGTTTATTGCTAAGTAATTGACGATTATATTTATATATGATTTTGCAGGATGACCACTGTTCAAAGTCGTCTTAAGGACATGATTAATGAGGCTGATCAGTACAGAGAGGACATTCTGACAATCAGAACTAGGTTAACTAAAGCACAGCAGGTAAATCCAAGCATCAACCCAGTAAACGTGACAAGCGGCGAGCACTAACTGTGGCACTATGCAGGGGAGTGTAAACACAAGTCTATCTTTGGCTTGTGACGTCTGTTTGGCAATCAGCTCCATAGCCAGCTGCAGCATGAGGCGGATAAGGCGCAGGCGCTCTATGAGCACGCACGACAGGACCGGCTGCTGGGGGAGAAACTGCTGGCCGGCCTGGAGGGGCGGATCCGCCAGGCGGAGCAGCAAGCACACGACGCCTTTGAGCAGGTTAGGCACCCCAGGGCTCCCGCAAGGCCTCAAGCACTCTGCTCTGGAGAGGAGAAACTGGTGATCAGCACATTCATCTCCTGTTCAGGGATGGTTATTAGATGTCTGCAAATGTCCTTGACATAGTGTAGCTATGATTGGGACCAGGGGTGTACCTACAAATTATGCCCCCCCCCCTGACAAAATGTCACCGTGGACCCCACGCCCAATTTTATGTATTTAAGGGCTCCTGTGAAGTGCTGGGTGAGTCCGTTGAGTCATTGAATGTCTTCAAACAACGACTTAAAACATACCTTTTTCAGAAATATCTGAGTTAGCACTTCTGGTATTTTACTTTGAGCTCTTTTCCTTAATTAAAAAAAAACTGCATTAGAGTATTAGATCGATGGTATTCATAGCCTGGGTTTTATCGAGCTAGTATTGGGAAAAATTCATTGTAGAGTCTTAAAGCACTTATGTAAGTCGCTCTGGCTAAGGGTGTTTGCAAAATGCTGTAAATGTAAATGTAAATGGATATCGTGTGTGTGTACAGTCTGTAAAAAGTAAAAAGTCTGATCTCTTACTTCCCCGTTCATATCCTAAGTGATCGAATATTAACCTATTCTTCAGAAAAAGTTGCCCCCTCCTGTTTCATTTATTGATGTTAATTGTATTTTCTGTCCATCATTTGGAAAACCAATGGAAAAACTGTAACTATATATCTACTCTCTAATGCTGAAAATTTCTCAACCATGGTCTTATTCTACTCCCTTTGTTATTTCTATGTGGTTTCTTTACAGAAGATGCTAAAATCTCTTCTTGCCTGTGTGAATCCTGCAAACACGTTCTGCCTCTTGTAATTGCTAATACATATTCGTAGGATTTATTTTTTTGGCAGATTTAATTTATATCCCATCGTTTTATCCCTTCTGGTTCTTACATAGCAATCAGAATTTAAAAGCAGAAATTGCTCGGAATTGCTTAGAGAATTGCTTTTTTTTTTACATTTTGAGAGAAAAAAATCGAGGGTATTTATGAAAATTCGTTTAGGTAATGTATCCTTTCCTGGTGACCACATTATTTTCTAAATGTGCTTTAAAGTACATGTGATGAAACTTGATTTTAATAGCTTGATACTGACTAAATATTTTCCAAATTAAATATTATTCACTACTGTATGAATCATTTGTAACTGATCAATAAATTATAATTGTAACTTATTTTACACATTATCCCACTTCAATTTTAGAAAAAGATTTTTTTAAATAATCAAGCAGGCCATAAACTCGTAGCGCTAATATATTCATTTGGACAAGCCATCGGTGGCGATTCATCTGTTCATCCTTCAGACCAGGCTTAAAGCACCTTCCCTGGTTTACTGTTTCTCCAGGTGAGTCCTTTGTACCAGGCCGCCATGCAGGCAGTGCAGTCTCTCAGCCAGTCGGACGTGAACGAGGTGCGGCGATACAGACAGCCCCCGGACGGTGTCCTGCCCGTCATGGATGCCGTCTGCTTGTTGTTCGGTCAGCCCTGCACCTGGGAGAGCGGTGTACAGCTCATGCGTCAGCCTGACTTCTTCCAGGTCAGAGGTCACCACCAAATGAATCTGCTTGGCTCTTGTGTTTCTTTTCTTCCCCAAAACCCTGAAGTGATACTGGCCACGGTATGATACTTTCTTAGCCTGGGAACTGCTGGGGAAGTGCTCTGCATCCATGAGCTCAGTCTGTTAAAGCATATTTATATTGTGATATCGATTCCTTTTCTCTGGTAAAATACAGTAACTGATGAGGTATGTTCTTGTATTGACCATGTGATGGCTCAGACGTAGGCAGAATCAATGACTGGGGCTCATGATAACCAGTGAAGTAGTTAAACCTCATAAACTACTTTATAAAATTATTTGTAATATTAGTTATATATTCTTTTCACCTAAAATTTAATCTGACCTATAAATCCTAATAATCTAAAAAGAAATTCAGCCTAAACAAATGGCATGCAAAGCAAATGTCTTTATTAAAGATTAAGACTAATCTTATAAAAATCAATAATTCAGAATTTTAGACGGCGCACTCTAATGGCTAGATTTACATTAGCGCTGGTCATGCTCTGGAGACTGTGCATTAGGACTTCATTTCTGAATGGAAAGGAGAGAGAGAAGTGTTTGTGGGCTGGGAGCAGCCAGATGATAGTGGCTGTTCTGTTCACAGGGGTTGGCTTGCTATGACCTGTCCAAGGTGCACGGGCAGCTTTTTGAGACCCTCCAGCAGATGGTAGAGTGGCCCGGATTGCAGCCTGAGACGGTGCGTGGCGTGAGCCGGGCCTGCGAGTCGCTGTGTCTCTGGGTGCACTCTGTCTACCAGCATGTCCGCGTGCAGCGCCACATTGCACCACAAGAGGCTCTCTGCACGCAACTGGGGGCCCGCCTGGCAGAGTGCCAGGCCCGGCTGCATCTGCTCCAAGGGAAGGAGGAATGTGCTCTCCGGCTGCTGCAGAATACAGTGGGGCTGCTGAGGGCTGCCCAACAGGAAAGGGAGGAGCTACGAGCAGGGCTGCACCAATCAGAGAGCCGGGAGCAGGAGGCTGCTGCTGCCATCCGGTGGCTGGAGCCGTGTAGTGCGGCCTGGAGTGCTGCGGCCGAGGTGGGGGTCACCGTGGTGCATGTTTTTGCACTTTTACATCCATAAAGTATCCAAAATCTTCCATGTTATAGAAAACATGCTGTGAGAGCTATTCATGCAGAACTGAATTAATTTACGTTAAATGTTAAATGTAGACTGGATACACTATTAGTAAAGATTGAATTTATGCACATAAAGTGTTCTTTATGCTAAAAATTCTAAATAAATAATAATATTAATAATAATTGATGCTAAAATGTCAGCCTCCTCTGCTTGTGTTCAGAGGACAGTGGAGAGCAGAAAGACAGCCCAAGGCGATGCTCTGATCTTAGCTGCTGCCATCACCTACCTGGGGCCTTTTGGGCCGGACGTGCGATGTGAGCTGCTGGAGAAATGGTGCGAGCTGTGTCGCTCAGGCCGGATCAGCCCCAGCCCTGAAGATCCTCGGGGAGCACCTCTCAGTCCTCCAGGGCCCGTCTCAGCAGAAGCAGCCAGCTTTGAGCCCATCTCTGTGGCCAGGGATCTGCTCCTTCCCCTGTCCCGAGCTGTGAGCGTTCCTCACGGTCCACATCCGAGCTCCAAGCCCTGGCTGCTGCTAGAATTGCTGCTGTGGGGACACCAGGTGCATTGTGCTCAACACTGGCCCCTGCTGGCAGATGTGCAGCAGCGTAACAAGCTCAGCTCAGCGGATAAGGGATGGACAGGTGACCTGCTTGTCCTACAGAAGTCTTTGTTACGAGACCTTCTGTCAACCACTAAGTCTGTTATGAGTGAAATGATTCGTCTGTGCTGGTGTTGAAACTCTGACACTTGTGATGAATTACAGATAATCATTCAAGGTGTCCAGTTATTATTTGGCGGTGAAAGGGCTACCAATAAAATGTTTGTTTTTAATTGAGATTTTAGAGTGTCTCATTGCAAAGGATGTGAGTCACATGTAAGTGGTGAGGTGACATATACTGTAGAGGTAGTAGTATTGACTGAAACATCTAGGGTTAAGGAATGGTATGGGTTTGATTCTCAGCTTTGCTCTGTGTATTTTGATGTAATATATGATTGTGTTTGTATGGGTGTCCGGCTGTGGACCCCCATCCCATCTGGGACATACATTGAATGCATTGCTGGGAATAGGCTCCAAATGTCCTTGCTTGTGATCTTGCTCAGGAGAAGTGTAGTGTACTGGTAATACTAATATAGAGAGAATTGTTCAAAGTGTTCAGCAGGTATTTTATTGGGAGTATTTTGTCATTGGCAGGGGGGGTCTTCATGAAGGATGACAGTGCTTGGAATGGAAGGGCTTATGATATGATTGTCGATGCTGTTGACCCAAACTTGCTGGACAAGATAAGGCAGAGTGCAGAAGAAGGTAGGAGGCTGGGCCTTGCACTGCATTTGCAGTCATTTTAAGAACCTTCTTGCTACTACAAAGGCTACTACTACATTCTGCTGTGTTACGGTGACTGCTTCCCAGGGCCCTCTTCGTGTAAAGCTCAGTATGTACACAAGAGTGCATGTGCCTTTTTCACAAAGCGTTATGGTAATATTGACCATGTTTTAAATAAAACATCAAAGGCTCAGTTTGTTTAACATAAAAATGCACTTTAATAATTTAGCAAATGGAGTGCTGTATAAGAATAATAGAGGTTACTGGAGAGATTCTGTTGTCCTTTTCTAGCAAAATTGCCAAATAGATGGCCTTGTATAAAACTGAAGACTAAATGTCTAAAAAATGAAAAACTATAAATGACTAAATGACTTGGCCGTACGACTCCTCGGTTACGGAAAGGTGATGCTTGCCCACTGGTGGTCTCCGCAGGCCACTCAGTGCTGGTGACAAATGTGGAGCGGGCTCGTCTGTGCCCAGAGCTCCTGCACGTTCTGCTGCGCCCCACCAGCAGCCGGGCCCCAGCTCGGAGCTCCGGGCCCCAGCTCGTCCCCTCCGAGTTCCACCTAGTCCTCAGCACCCCTCTGCCTGTGCGAGCGTTACGGCATGGTGAGCTGGAAGCAAGGCTGAACACAAACACACCTGAGAACCCCCTGGCCTTCCCTTGCTTCTCTGGCGTTCATCCCTGACACCATCTCCTGCAGAGATCCACCCCTCGATCCTGGCCCAGGTGCAGGTGATTGACTTCTCCCTGGGGGCGGACGAGGTACAGGAAGTCCTCCTGATGGAGATGGTGCAGACCACATGCCCTGGGCTGTGGCATCAGTGGAGTCTCTTCTTAAGAGACCAACAGGCTCTGCTGGACAGACTGCAACAGGAAGAGGTCAGAGAAGGGAATCACACTTAGGATTAATACCAGAAATGGTAGATAATATATAGTTGGTTTCTGTAAATACATCATTAATTAGATTAGATACAGTCATTAATTAGATTAATTAATCAATTAGACCTTAAAACCCTCATAGGGTAAGACTGGGCATGATGCAGTCAGTCTTTATTGACTGGCTTCATTCTGTTTGTTTCACAGAGCTCCTTACTAGAGCACATCCAGCGGCCATTCAGCTCAGTGATGCAGGACCCACACTTCTTCCCCCTAGTGTCCGCTTATCAGAATGCAGCCTCAGGCCTGCAGGCCCAGCTGGCGGAGGTGACCCTGCAGGTGGAGCGCCACCGTGCCATGCTCGCCGGTTTCCGAGGGGCTGCCGGGCTGGCGGCACACCTGTATCGGGCCCTGCAGGAGGTTGCTCGCCTCTGTCCGCTGTACCGCTTCCCGCTCTGTGGTTTCCTGCAGGTGGTCCAGGAGGCCATCGCCCCAAATGAGCACCTGGATATAGACAGCAGGGGGCGGCTGCCAGCTAGTACAGTCACGGCAGCGATCACGGACACGCTAGTGTGCCGCGTTCTGGAGCACTACCAGCTCCGCCTCTTCCAAGACCATGTGACCCTGTTGTGGCTGCTAGTGTCTGTTTATCTTTGCCAGCACAAAGAGGGTTCCTCTGAAGCTGAGAGGGTCGCCTTCCTCCATGGACTGGCAACAGAACCCCCACCTGAGGCTAATGAACCAAAAGCTATGACCTCACCCGGTTCCGAATGTGAACCATCATGGATTCCTCCGCACATACGGGCAGAGGTGCTCTGCCTAGAGAAGCTGCCTCCGTTCACAGGTCTCCTCTCCTCGCTGAACGCGCATCCTGAGCGATGGCAGGAGTATCTGTGCTTCCCGTCCTCCACGGTCACGGGGCCCGTTCCCTTCTCGGCGTACGCCCACCTCTCCAACCTGCAGCGCGCTCTGCTCTGGAAGACCCTGCTCCCTCATTGTCTGGCTGCCGTGACGGACGACCTGGCAGCGTGCCTTCTGGGCCAGCCCATTGGGGCCTCCTTGACCAGCAGTGCCCCAGAGGTGATCTCCACAGCCCTAGATAAAGCAGAGGAGCCCGTCATTCTCATGCTAGCAGGGCAGAAGGGACACCCCTGTACTCACCCACTGCACTGGCTGAGGCAGGCTGCCCAGTGCCAGCCTGACAAAAAGGTAAGAAGGAATAATAGGATGCTTATACATTTAGAATTTTTTTAATTATAAGGGTTCTAATACTTTGTGGGTTCTAATATTATATTATAAGGTGAACATTCAGGTTTTTACCTTTGGAGGAAAATGTGACAAGGAAGCTGTGCTTGAAGTTCTGGATGAGGCTGTCCAGAAAGGCCATTGGCTGGTTTTTAACAATTGTCATTTACTGGACCAATGGGATGACGACGTGGTGTACAGGCTAACTCAGTTAGTGTCCTGTACTGGTCATGGTGAGTTGGGGTTACTTCTTTACAGCATGCACATGGTCAAGTAATACTATGGTAATTATGACATGATAATTGTAATAATTGTTCTTTTCAGGTAACATGACTGGTGTAAAGCAAGAAAAAAATGTAAGCCCAAGCAGTGATGGTAGGAGGCTCAGATACCCAGGCTTCAGACTGTGGTTTATATGCGAAGCCCAGGCTCTCCTCTCCATACCCGGTACTCTGGCCCTGCTCTCAGAGAGGCTGTCACGGCCATCTTTCACTAATTATTTGATTCACTCTGCCTGCATTAAAAAGGCCACACAAAACCCACATCACCTGAAGTTAAATTAATTTTAATAAAGTGTGACTAACCCGGCTTTTACTTTTTTTTTTTTTTTTTATGAAGTGGCTGTGAGGGTGAGTGCAGCCTGTCTGGTGTGCAGTTCCCCAAGGGGCCTGAAGGGGGCGCTAAGTCTCTCACTGCAGCAGGCTGCGTCTGCTGCTTGTTCTGCCTCTGCTTCTCCTGAACCACTTCTGCAATGTTCCATCCTGCATTCAGTACTACTGCAGCGGCAAAGCTACCTTCACCTCGGTCAGGGCGATCACTATCGCTGGTGAGAGATGGTCTCTGTTGATAGCTGGGTAGTCATTCCATCTTTCATGTTAATCTCAATCATCTTAATCTGATGGTCATATGCAGACCAAATCCCTCATCAATCTGGCATCATTCCAGAAGCTCCCAGTTATTCCGTATAGGTGGCAGTTTATAGTAGAGGCTCTGCATGGACGCGAATTAGCAGGATCAAAGCAGATCTGCTGCTCAGAAAGCTATATGCAGCTCAAACTCGCATCTTGTAGGGTATTTACATTCCATTATCTGCTTGTTATACCGCTTGGCAGAATCCTGACATCAGTTTTTTTTGGTAAGCATTATGTTTTTTGTTCTCCCTCCAAGCTGTATTAATGAGAAGCCTTCATCTTTGCAGGACACAGGAGGACTTTCTTGCACTACTTGATGCTGAGGTCCGGCTTGCTAGCCGCTGTGCTGACCCGGCTGCCACGCTGGAGTACATAGCAGGTGCTGAGCGTTTCCCCGGGTCAGAACATCTACTCATCATTTAAATCATCGTTAGCACTCTAGTGTAAAGGCTATTCTGTTCTGCCATTTCTGAAATATTTAAATTTATTTTCTAAAAATCTTTCATCAAACTTCCCCATGGCTTAAACTCAGCCTGGTAAGGTTTACGCCTTCACTTCAACTAGCTTTCCCTCACCATTTCCCTTCCCAGCAAGCTAACCACCTCCATGGTCTCTCCGCAGCGGCTTTAGTGTATGGAGGACACATTACGGACTCGGTGGATTTGGAGACTGTGCAGAGCCTGGCCAGAGTCTGTGTCGGGCCTCCATCTTCTCACTGGGGAAGTGGCCCCCACACCCTCTGTGACCTCATCAAGATACCCGGGCGCTCTGGTAGTTACCTGCTGTCTCCTCTTAAAGCGGCCTCATATAGCAGACTGAACTATGTTTTGCTGCAGCAAAGCAGCCCATTATGTTGGGATTCATAATTTGGAGATTGAAATTTATGAATTTGCAGTACAACTTAAGTGCAGCCTTTTTATGTAGAAAGTTTTTGTCCAGCGACACTGCGTCATTGCTATAGTTCCATTCCGCCATCTGTGTGCCATCACCTGTCTCCTGGTCTCAGGTGTGGCTGAGCAGCTGAGTGGACTGCAGGACCGGGTCCAGGGCCTTCCCTGTCACAGCGACCCCACACTGCTGGGCTTTACCTCCGGGCTGGACACTGAGCTGGTGAAAGAGCAGAGTCGCTCCCTGGACCTTCTGCTTCAGCAGCTGCCTGGCCCCTGGGGCCACTTAACAGGGAGCACAATGCAAGGGGTGCGCCCTCTAGTGTCAGATCTGCAGCACGTCAGGGCGAGACTGCTGACCCTAAGGAGCAGGCTGGACCAAATTGGAGGCCAAGGAGCCGTGGGCCCCAACACAGCGTCCCAGCGCCCCCTGAGGCATTTTCTTCAGCAGGAGAAAGACCGTCTTATCAAGGTCGTGTCCTCGCTGCTTGCC
This sequence comes from Petrocephalus sullivani, assembly GCA_026780845.1. NCBI lineage: Eukaryota > Metazoa > Chordata > Actinopteri > Osteoglossiformes > Mormyridae > Petrocephalus > Petrocephalus sullivani. The sequence goes on along the minus strand of JAODKM010000035.1, from coordinate 15,749,638 downwards.
GGTCTCAAACAGCCTCCCCAAAACAGTGGACAGTGCTCTCCTGCTACCACTCATTTAACCCTGTCCTGCCTGGAAAGGCAAGCAGAGCTGCTCAGAGCCTACCTGCAGGAAGAGCCCCCCTGCACTTACTGCCTCTCTGCGTTCCTCAACCCCCGCGGCTTCCTAGCAGCCCTGCTTAGGGAAGGCATCCGGGCCAAGCACGGGGACGTCAGCCAGGTCTTTCTGCACTTTCAGGTATGACCTATCCACTGAGGTCACCCCAGTATAATTACTCACAATACTTAATCTTTAACTGAAATTCAGACCTACTCCAGTCACTTGCATCCTGCAGGACATTACATCTGTAGTTAGATAAAAAAAGTTTGAAGGAAACAGGGTAATTCACCCATTTACTGGCATGATTGCAAAAAAATAGAATACCAGCTGATAATACACCATTTCCCATCTGTAATCGTCTTGCATGACACACAGCACCACTTCTCTCTCTAACTTCAGGTGCTCAGTGCTTTGGGGCGGCCAGCCTCTCCACCTGACTCTGGGGCTTACTTATGTGGCCTGGAGCTGCAAGGTGCACAGTGGGACACACAGCTGGGGGCCTTGCGGGACATTCCTTCTTCCAAACTCTGCCGGCTTCCCATCTTGTGGGTCCGACCCGAAAGCAGGGTTGTGAAGTCGAGCTGGTCCCCAGATAAACCACCCCCCAGTGGTTCGTCTTCACTGCCCCTGTACCACTGCCCTCTATACCTGGAGGAGGTGTCTGCGCACCCCGGCTGGAGTTTGGCCGAGAAGAACGTCATCACTCGGGTTCCTCTGGCAGCCGAGCTGGATCCGGTGCTGTGTTCAGTGAGGCGGGTGAGATTGGTAAGCACGCTGGGACACTCTGAGGACTACAAACTGTCGCAGTGGTCTTAGCCCATGGGATCATGACAATCTCCAAAGCAGTAGTCCAAAAAGCTTGTGATCCCCATATCGCCGTCTTTTTGGGCTTCGCTAGATGGTGCCGATCGGATTTGTAGTAATTGCCCAGTTGCAAATTTTTTTTTTTATAAACATTCTCTGGAAATCGTGCCTTGGGCCATCAAGAACACTGCATCATAAAGCTGGACCTCGATCCAGTTCTACAGGTCACTTCAAGTTATTATCGGATAAATGATGATGACTACCCAACCAAACATAGGAACATTAGAAAGGAACATTTCTTCATTTTTGCAAACTGACAATATAGAATAATGTACATAAATAAAATATGAGTTTCCTCATATGCAAGTGTGTTTTGCTTTTCTATACAGAACATTTCACATTTGTCAAACTGTAGACAGACAAATTCCATAAGTCACATTATAGTCTGCTTTAAAAGGCACTGGCAAATGACTGCTGGTTTAGCCTCAATGGCTTTTTGTCATTGTGTTGGTCTAGAACAAAAATGTCGGTATTTACCTTAGCGCTGTTACTAAACATTCAGAACGTAAGTTATTTACAAATGTTAAGGCCAAAATACTTTCACACTCTGCATTGCACCACCGTGATTCCCTGTTCTGCAGTGGCCTGGGAGTTTCCAGAGTTCTTGGGATTTTCCTGGCATTCCCAATGTAGGAGGTAGCTTCTGGCTGCTGTCTCTGTAACGTCTTTCCAGGCCTTCCCAATCGGTCCTATCTCAGTTCCAGGCGGCTTTGCTTCTCGGCTCTCATCACCGTTTCTTGTACATGCATGGCTTTAGTTCCAAGCCACTAGTTTTGCTCTTCTCTTGGGCATTCCCAGTCTTCACAAACTCAAAACTGTAAAAGTATCTGTGTTCTGTGTCCTGGAGAAGGATAATAACAAGAGTATTTGTTTTGAGCCAAAAAGCAAAAAGACCAGAAATGCTTAAGGACAGAACCGTTGGCTTACCTTGGAAACCAACTTGAACCCAAAGCCAGACAGCGCACCCACGAAGCTACGTACGTTCTCAAATCTACTGGCAACCTCTGCTATTTTCAGCACACCCCTACACAGAGACAAAAGGTGGTTAACAGGGGTAATGGCAACTCAGAAAATCAACTATGTGCCTTTGCATCTGCAGGGGGCTGCAGCAGTGCCCCAAGAGATGATGGATCCCCAGACCCTCACCCCATCACTAGAACACGGTTGGCTTCTGCCAGGAAGTCCCTGAGGTTGGTCCCCATGAGGGACAGGCAGAACACAGCAATATCCACACTGGCATTAGGGAGCGGAACCTGCAGGTGGTTGGACAGAAGCAGAATGGGTGAGACCCAGGGAAGGTCCTGTGTGGCTGTCGGGGTTAAATTCTCAGGAGTGACAGCAGCACTAAGTGGACAAATGCAATCGCACCACTAACAGACATTTCAAAAATGCCATCTCTACATTTTTACATAATTACTACTACTTAAAATGTATTTACTGAACAGACCTCTAAAAAATACTTTTCAGCCAAAATAGTCCACCGCTAAATGCTAGAGGTATTACGAGCTACACTGAGTTCAGTAACATCAATATTTATACGGCCAACAAGAGAAAATTGCAGCCTTGTGTGGAGTAAGTCCCAACGGGCTTACATAGCAGTCTGAACAGTAAGAAGCAACATACACACAAAACTACAGCAAACTTACATTAGCCATGTCGCAAACCGTAACAAGGTCGCAGACAGGTGCCAGGTCAAAGCTGTGGACTTTGTTCCGCACGCTGTGTGCAATCTTGCAGTCCCCACACCCAAAGTCGGCCACTACCAGGGTTGCTGGCCTGAAACCAAAGGGGAAGTTTCTCAAAAACAGCAGGGGTTCACATCCACGGGCCTCTGGGCTCCAGACTATCAAAGTCATAGTTTTCAATCCAGAAGCCTCCCCGTAACTCACTTGTGCTTAATGTAGGCGATGATGGCATCCACCGGATTGGCAGGCCAATGCTGGACCTGTGCCGTAAAGCCTCGATGGTATATGTCGAAGGCTTGGGGGTCTTGCTTAAACATGCGCCGGGCCGCGTTGCTGGTCGAGGTGTACAGCTGCTCGTTGATGTAGCGGAACCGGGCTGCTTCCAAGCGCTGCTCCATCCGGGCCTTCAAGGCAGCTGAGCGGTCCATGCTGCCCTCCCTTTCTGTGTTCATCTCGCTCTCCTCTTCCTCCTCTTCCTGCACAACTTTCTCCTCGCCACTCGCCGTTCCATTCTGCAGCATCTCCCGCAGTTTCTTCTTCTGCGCACTCTGCCGCTGGACCTCATACTTGCTTTTGATTTTGGCACCTTTCTTCTCCCCCCCGCTTTTTGAGGAGTTCACCTCTCCAGACTCTGACACTCGACATAGAGATTCACCTGCTCGCTGCGGCTCGCCTTTGACCCTGCCCTGTTTATGGCTGTTCTGTTCCTTTTGGGTTGTGTCACCACCCAAAGACACAGCCTTTCTTCCTGTCGCCCCTGTATGCTGGTTCTCCGGCCGAGTATTCCGGCTGTCCCGCTTTTTCCGTTTCGTTTCACTCTCCTCTGTCGACGCGCCTTCACCTTGCATTGACAACTCCGCTTTTCTGCTATGCGCCGCCTGCCGACGTACATCTGCTCTGGGGACACTCTGCGGCAGCGCTTCATCCTGCTTGTACTTGTTTTTGCAATTCCTCTTGTTTTTCATCTTGTTCTTCCACTGCTGCCGGCTGAGCCTTCCCTCCTCCTTACCTGCTATCTGGCTCGTGTCAGTTTCCTGCCTGAAATCTGCCGCCTCGCCTTTATTTACTGGTTTTGCCCTTTTCTTCTCCACGGGGCCTTTTGATATGAAACAAATTCACAAAATACAGTAAAACCCGCTATACCACATGAAGCTTGTCGATCATCATGCATACATCTCAAAATTTTTCATATAAACTCATTTTCAAATAAACTGAGATCATTATGCCACAGATACCATTAAAATACCTTCTGGGATTTTCTGCTTCATCTTCCTTCCTGTCCCTGTAGCTCCGGGCACCACCTCCTCCCCATTCCGCGCACTTTCATCTTCAGTCGGTGCCGACCTCCTGTGCTTTTTGCTCCGCTTCTTCCTCCTTTTGGCAGGTGAGGGTGTTCCTTCCGTCTCGCTGTCCTCGCTGCCCCCCCGAGCGGTGCCATTGGTCCAGTCCGGAACCGAGCCCAGAGTATGTAGTGTTCGCAGCAGGCTTCTCTTCCTGCTAATCTTTGTCTGTCCGACAAAAGCCGAGAAGGAGCACATGCAGCCATTCACAATACACCACAGTACTCATAATCGCAATATACGTCTGTCACGTATTATTTTTTTGTCTAAAAGTGACAGAAGATGTCATTGCAGTAGTGTCCATAACACATGGCAGAATTTGGCCAGGCATTTACAAATACAGTACCCACAGTAATTGCTTTATTCACTCGTGAGCTACGAACTGACCGTAGAAGTGATGCTCTCCAGCGTCGGCGTGCCATGGATTACTGCTTCGGTAAGAGCTTTAGCCTCCGCACTATCGTTCCATTCCGCCTCCTCAGCGAACATGCTTCCAGGGCAATCAATACTGCTGTCACTGAAGTGCTTACAAAACAGTGGCCAGGGCCAGTTAGGAATATATCTGCAAATATAAACCCCATCTAAGGTCACTCGCTTTATCGCTATATCATTTTTATAACTTCATGTCTCGAATTCCTGAGATTCTGTAGCCACCAAGCTACTACATTCAGCAAGCTAAATACATCACAGTGCCTACCAGAAACCAACAGTACAGAAAAACACCTATATTTATGGGACAACTGGACTTACCTCGGAGGTCCGCTGGAAGATAGGACGGTACTGTAGTTATCAGAAACTGTCCGAAACACGTGCTCAACGCAAATCCTACCCAATACGACAGAATGCTCACTGCGCATGTCACCCAGAAGCACCATAGAGCTAACCTGCCAGACAGGAGGCGTATACGTCATCGTTCTTGCAGTGCATGACGGGACACCAACCTTCCAGCACTGGCAACCCTAAGCTGCCTGCTGATATGCATCTCTAAATGTATTTAAGGGATGTATTAAAGAACTAATCTGAAAATCGAGACACGCCCGAGCATATACGAGCAGTTTTACTGCTAACACTTTTAAGTTTACTATTTATTTAAGATTCAGCGAAGCATTTTCAAACGGCACATTGACTGTACTGTCAGGGACCTGTTGTGTTTACTATTATTTGGAGAACAGCGGTGCATTCGCTATGCATACAGAACGCGGTGGCCTTAAAATAAGTAGCCTCGGGGTAAAGGGTTTGTGCTTCCGACAGGGGGCGCTCTGGTGAGCGCCTGGCTGTGGCATTCCGGAGAAAGGTCTCAGGCACCAGGGGGCGCTCTGGCTGCGGCATTCCGGGGAAAGGTCTCAGGCGCCAGGGGGCGCTCTGGCTGTGGCATTCCGGGGAAAGGTCTCAGGCGCCAGGGGGCGCTCTGGCTGTGGCATTCCGGGGAAAAGTCTCAGGCGCCAGGGGGCGCTCTGGCTGTGGCATTCCGGGGAAAGGTCTCAGTCGCTAGGGGGCGCTCTGGCTGTGGAATTCCGGGGAAAGGTCTCAGTCGCTTGGGGGCGCTCTGGCTGTGGAATTCCGGGGAAAGGTCTCAGCCCCACGGAGCTCCGGCGCTTTACAAAGAGACTGTCGCCAGATTAAGGGCGTGGACGCCGGGGGACGAAGGGGGCCGCCAGGGGAGCGTCGTTTCTGCGGAATCTGCGCGAAGCGCCTCCATTCCGGTGAAAGAGGTCGGTGCCTGTGCTCAGGTACGGCCGAGGGGCGTCCGTTAGCCGCCTTTCCGCCTGGCGGTAGCTGCCCTTTAGCTAGCCGTGCGCCGGGCAAGAGCAGCGGACATTTGGCCTGTGGCTGGCGGGGTGAGTGTGCGAAAAGCCCCGCTAAGCCCCGGAGGGACGCTGCGGCGGAAAGGAAAAGGGGCACTTTTTATTGTAATTCCAAATTTTAGTAATAATTTTAGCGAAACGTCTTACGCGGAGATGCACTTATGTAGGTCCTCATCGGTTTGTGCGTCTGCAGGTAACCGCCGGCCGCTGGTTAGAGGCGGTGGGCGCCGGTTATCGGCCGGGAACGGCGTGTGTGCGGCGCAGGGGCCGAGGCGCGGTTAGCGTCGCTTTGCCGGGCGTGGGCGTGTTGAGCGGGTCGGACGGGCGGCCCGGCGGGGGAAGCGTGGCCTGGAAGCCGTGCCTCCGTACGCGGCGTCCCGGCAGCGGCCCCCCGGGGCGCGGGCTCTCGGTGCCGCAGCCGGCGGTAGTGAGCGGTTCTAAGCCGCCTTCTGGCCCTGCGCCCGCCGCCGCCTCGGCTCTGTCCCGCTCTGCCCCGCTCTGCCTTCCTCTAATTTGGTGCTTTGGCGTCGTATTTCATCATCCATAAAAACTGAAAAAATGTGAATATGACAACTTTTGCCGTTTTGTTTTATTACCCTGCATTTTAAGTGTGTTATGGAGTTGTATACTGTCGTCCATACATTTTTAAAGGTTTACATTTTACTTTTATGCAGTCTTTTTATGGAGTATGACATTTTCTTGTACAGTTTAGAAATGTGTGTATTATTTTTCTAGGTTTGATTAAGACACCAGCCTTCAGTTTCTGTGAACTTTAATCAGTGGTTCAGGCTTCAAGCAGAGATGTCCGCCTTTGGGCAGTGAGTGTCCCCCTGTCCTGCTCTCTGTGGCATACCTGCCCTGTCTCTTGTGCTTTATAAGGTGGCGGCAGTGCCGACTTGTGCAAACCTGGACTGCTTGCTCAATCCGGCCTGTTCCTTCTGGGTGTGTCGGCTTTATTTTACACACATTCACAAAGCAGGACTGCAGGCTATGATTTGGGTTTGTATCTGAAGACCAGATTAGCAGATTTAGCCCAGAGCTGTATATATGTGACGGCAGGTTTTGACATTTAAGTTGGGTAGTGTTTTGTTGTAGGTGTTCTCGATGGATATTTAGAGAGAAAACGATTAATAGAATTTTTTTCGTTATGTAATTTGAAGTTACACTTTTTATGCACTTCTCTTGTCCTTTTCTATATTGTCACAGATTTACAAACCAGGCCGATGTTTTCGTGACATGTTGCCAAAAGGCTGTGAATCCTAGTGTTTCTTATCTGTGCTGTTGGCTTGTGTGTTTCAGCACTGTAATGAAAGAACACCTCTGCCAAGTAACTGAGCGTCTCTGTGTCTGCGTGCCCTTGTCTGCATCCCCTTGCACCCTGTGGACGATTGCCCTCCGGGCCCCTCTGGAATTTCACGTGCTGCCTTCCATCTGCATCCAAAGTCGACGGCCTCAGAGCTGCACCGGCCTCTAGGGGCACTCTGTTCAGTTAGGGGGAAGAAGAGGGCGCCACCATGGATGACATTTTCACCCAGTGCCGGGAGGGCAATGCTGTGGCCGTGCGCCTGTGGCTGGACAACACAGAGAATGACCTCAACCAGGGGTGAGTTTCTGTCGGATGGCGACGGGGTGGCTGCTTGAAGGTGGTTGAACCCTGCTATGCCTTGGTCTCCTGAGAAGAGGATGGGCTTAGAGGCACTTGATTAGGAGCAAAACCAGAAGAGTACCAAGGAATCACAAATGTGATGCAGCTGTGTTAAGGAAGTATTGCTTTGTTATAACTAGTTGTCTGGGCACAGGTACAGGTTTTAGCTGTTTGGGGTGAGCTTCTGCTGCATGTGATCATGTTCTTTTTAATAGCTCAGTCTGTGGTGAAGTGCTGTGACTATTTTGGTGCCTTTAACATTCCTAGTCATCTGCTTCCTAACAAATCAAAACATTTTTTTTTGTCTCGGAAAGTACCTTTGAGCTGATCTTTTTCCTACCCGGTAGTATACCTGTTTCAGTTGCATTAGACTTGTGAAACAGTCCCAGCCTTTATTTGGTACCCAGGGTTGAATGCACATCTATATTTCTGCAAGGGCCTGCACTCTCCAAAATGCATTTTGGGCAACTGTGGAAAAACCTAATTATGTCATTTATACATTTGCTGCTGTCCTTTGCCCAGCTAGCTGGGAGCTTTTGGCTAGCAGATAACATCCTCATTTAATTGGTTCCAGACCGTGTTGGTAGAGGCTGAGAGTCTCATGGAGAGGTATTTTTTTTAAAGCTTTCTTTTTATGCTTTCTCCATTTTCATTACTATGGGATGCTGCTTACATGGCTACAGTTTAGTGAGATTTAAAAAAAAAAAAAACCTTTAGCATATTCGCTCTGGTTAACCATATATAAGCACTGTCTCAACCAGTACATCATTGCATGTCCAAAATAAAATGACTGAAATGTGATTTGTGCTCTCTTTTGAGAGTTATAGGATCTGGTCTCTGGTATCAGATGGCCAGTGCCTGGGACCTCCGTGTTTAGGCAAACGAGCCCTCTGGGCCTTCACTGTCACAAGCAAATGACAGAAGCAGTATCCGCTCCGACCTCCTGTTGCGGCACTGAGTAACTCGAGCCACGAAAGCAGGGAGGGCGGCGGTCAGTGGAGAGGAAGTCGCTTAGTGTGGCCGCTAAATTCGGCCAGCCCTACTAAAAAGGGTGCTGCAAGTCAAGCCTCCAGATCAGCGGCAATCACGCGGAAGGCAGTTAGTCGTGCTTTTTTAATAACTGCAACAGTACTCCTCATTGCGTCTGCCCTTTTTAAAATCAAATATAAAAACATTTTCCCTAAGGCCATGTATTAAACTGCTCTGTTATAAAATAACTCGATATGCTGCATATGTTTAGAGTATGTGAAAAGGATGTGGTGGCAGGAGTGGGGGCGGGGGTGGGCTTTTTCCCTTTCCTATACAGAGAATATGGTAACACTTCACTTAAGGGTGCTTCACTTATGCGACACCAACATAAGCCCTTCATGACAGCTGACATAACTGCTCATAAGCATTTATAAAGGTTTGGTCCAAGTTTTGGGGCGGTCATAAATGCTGACATAGTGAACTTGACACAGGAGTTCCCTATGTCAGTATTTATGACTGCTACAAAAGTGACCAGGTATTTCGGCTGTCATAAAAGGCTTATGTTGGTGTCGTGTGGCTGTCATACAGCACCCTTAAGTAATGTGTTACTGAGAATTGTCCTACCCATCCCCACTCCTTTCCTAAAATGGGGAAAAAAACATTTAAAAATGTGATGATACTGCTTCCAGTGTAGTAGTGTGTATGGAACATGCATTTTCACATAGCTTGTAAAGATTATTCCTTTACCCAAGCACACGCAGACCATTTTGCGAAATGTATTCCATTAGCCGATTGCTCTGATTTGTGATTATTTTTCTTTTCAACAAGGAAACCCCCTCTTGGAGCTCTTCCTTTGATGTGATTGCTTTTGTGGATTTCTTTTTTGGGGTGGGGGGGGGGACTTGCTTTTGTGTGTTTATGCTGAGATTGATTGTCCACTTGCATGCCTGTAAAAGGGTCTAGCAAGGCTCAACATTTCCATTCATGATGCTAAACATGGCATTCTTGGTCATCATCTAACAACCACAACCCAAGGTAGGAAAAAACCAATGGCTGTGAAGGGCAGAGAGAGATGTCTTTTTCTGGTGAGTGAAAGCGAAACATTTTTCTCCACTTGATTCTGACTTCCTCTTGCCCAGCTTAGGATTCTCGATAGCAGCTTGTTTCCGTTTGGCCTTGCGTGCATGACGAAATGACTCCATTTCCCTCAGATAAAGTTCTAAAAAAATGTGCTTTGATCTGTTTATTCCCTGCTGGTCTTGAGCATAATTAATCATAGGAATGTATGCGGTGGGCGTGTTAATCCATGCTTGTAAAGATACATATGTATAAATAAATGTATACATTTGATCTCCTTGAGGTGAAACTTCCTCTCCATAATGGGGGACCTCCACTCTGATAATGGGGGGCATTTTTGAAGTATTTCAGATACATTTTATTACCTTCCCTTTAAGTTGGGAACAATCTGATTTTTTTTTTTTTTTAAATAGACTTTATGTCAAACATTTTTCTGTTTTGCACCTCTAAGTCTAAGTAGTGTGGCGTTACTGCAGTCTATACATCTCCATTGCTTTTTCTGAAAGCAGGGATCAGAAATGCAAACTTGTAACCTTTCGGTGAAATTAGTTTTGAACCCAGAATGTAATTTGTGTGATTCATTTAGATCCCATGTGAGGATCAGGGTCTGTGAGGGCAGAATCATGGGTAATGAAATGATAAACTTGCCTTTTGAAAGGGGGGGATGGGGTGATGAAGTCAGTAACAGTCTCCCAGATGCAAATGTGCAGGTGAAGCATGCAACACTAGTTTTTGTGTCAGTGACAGCATGGCAGAAGGCAGTGACAGCACTCCAGAGATTTTTTAGCCAAATAACAGGATTAAGCCTGAAGTGTGGTTATATTATGGTTTTTAATCTTTGTGAACACCACCCCCCACTTTATAGGGAATGCAAGGAAAGTTCACTTTTTGCTCAGTGCATGATGTTGGAAATTTAGAATGGGGAAGAGTGTCATGGTTTGTCTAACTTGCTGGTAGATTCTCAGTAATGTAAACTATTAGCTACTCCCCACGGACTGGTTTGAGAAGCTGTACAAGCTAACGGTGCAGTAAAAATGATGGGAATTTCCATTTTATTAATGGGTGGGAGACTGTCATTTGTAAATTCTTTGGCTGTTTTTGTTTGAACCTGGTGTTCTGCTTTTTTAACTTGTGTAAAGAGAACCAAGTCTCTCACCTGAGGGTGAGATGTTTGTATTAGTACAGCAGTGTTATGCTTTGAAATGGTAATACTTGAGAGTGATTGACATATATGGGATAGTGTGGTAGTGTAGTGCAGTGCAGTGGAGGAGGCACTGGACTGAAAAAACTTTCTTTCACTCAGTATTCACCTGAATTACTTCTGTAATTCTGGCTATAAATATTACATGTTGCAAAAGTTCCTTTGCATATCTGCTAAATGGCTGAACAATTTAAGAAACGTAGATATGAAGCATGCAGTTGTGCTGTGGGTGTCTTACCTGTACAAAATGAGTATTGAGACAATGCTGTGTATAGAAATTCTCAGACTATTCCTGCTATCCAATTGTATGATGTATTGGCTTTGCAATCTCCAGCATTAAGTTGTGCTCATAGTGTTTGCTCCGCCAGGAACTGGATGTGAAGTTCATTAAGTTAGCCTTGGGGAGGGGAGGGGGGCTGGAAAAGACTCCTTATTTGGAGAGGAAGGTTGATCGCAGATCTGAGAATGCCGTTTAATGGGCCCGGCATGCTGGGGCCCTGCTCTGCTCCCCGTGGCCAGTGCTTGCTTGTCCAGACCAGGCAGCCGAATACCCTGCCTGAAATGTATGGGCTTGACCTGGGGCAGGGTAAGGGCTCTGTGTGTACTCATGACCGAGGTACCTAGCGAGGCCATTCAGGCAATGGGGGGCGGGGGGGGGGGGGCTGGAATACATTTCATTCCTTTCCATTCTGCCTTCTGATATCATGTTATCAAGATTGTAGAGTAATTTCCTTTCAGATTTTGTCATTGACTTGTGTATTGCAAATGATAAAACGGAAGGTACTTTGCGTAGCCACTAGGGATGCACCGAAATGAAAATTCTTTGCCGAAACCGAAAACCAAAAAAAGAGGAAACCAAGGCCGAAAACCTAAACACCGAAAGAAATTATGCCAATAATTAGTACCATTGCATTTATGGCAATGACTGTGTACTGACCTTACTAAAATCAAGGCATTGCAATTGCATAAATTAATATTAAAGTTAAAAAAAATAAATCGGTTACAAATTATGAAAATATTTTAGCACATTGCAACAATGTACAGTATAAAATAAAATACAAACTTAAATGTTTAAGTTAACCGCACTCATATGTACATTAAATAACAATGTACAGGCCTTCTGGCCTGCTGAAAGGTTGTAAAATTAAATATGTTGAAATAAGTCCACACCGCAGACAAGATGCTTCAGACAAGCACGTGCAGGCCCCAGTTTCTATTTGCGTCATCACAACATACTGTTTCGGCCGTGTTTTTCGGTGATAAAAATCTTTTGGCCAAAAACCGAAAATGCACTTTTAGGCCATTTTCGGCCGAAAATTTTTGGTGGCCGAATATTCGGTGCATCCCTAATAGCCACTGTTCCAGTATCTGGAGATTGCTTTCATTTTTAAAATAACATTTTAATGTGACTAATATGAATAGTGGTTTGTGTCCTTCTGCATCTCTTCGTATGTTTTGGTACAACTGTAAAACTGTACAACTGTAGGGGATTTCACCTGTACTTTTGAATTGATTTGGAGTGATCAATGTGTTTGGGGTCTGTGCCACTCTCCGGAAGGGTGTGGGTTCAAATACTCTGGGAAGGTCCTTAAGCTGGATTGGTGGGTCAGGGCTGAATGCTGGTTTGCCCTGTAATCGGACCCCAGAACAGTTGCACAAAAAACAAACTCTATAAAATGACCTGTTACACATGGTGCATCTGTCAGTTTTGAAAGCTGGTGGGACCAGGCCATTTATCCACCAATATGTGAAGATCCACCAATATGTTCTGCATGTACCACCACTTTGAATGTTGAGCACGTTTTTATTGTATTGTCCTTATATTTTATTCTATTTGTCAGTTTCATGGCTTTTTGGCTAAGGTTTTTTTTTTTTATTGAAAACGTATCTCTAACATCTTATTTGGATTGTTTTGCCCGTTTGTAAAAGTGTTTATTTATGATGTTTTAACATTAATTTATTTAGTCTACTTTAATGTCCCTTTGCTCGCCCTGCTAGCATGGTGTTAACAGTTAACGTAACTAACCCCAGAACTTACACCTCAATACATATAGGATATGCCAGGGCTCCAGAGTGCAACCAAAAATCTCTTGATGTCACTAAATTTTTTCCTTGGTCGCATTTTGTTTAATTAACTTCTCTGCCGGCCCCTGGAGGATGGGCTCCCCCTTTGGGTCTGGTTCCTCCCAAGGTTTCTTCCTTCTAGGGAGTTTTTCCTTGCCACTGTCGCCTTTGGCTTACTCACTGGTGGGTCTTTATGTGGCAGAGAAAATGTAAAGCGCATTGAGACAATGTTGTGATAATGCGCTATATAAATAAAATTACATTGCATTGCATGGGTGCACCTAACATTTCACAGGTCTACCATTTTTGAAGTATCATACTTTTGGTACTTTCTTGAAGTGCCAAAAGTATGGTATCTGGTGCGATGGAAATGTGCCCTAGCTAAGGGTGTTAAATATGCAAACACCCAAGAAATCAACAAAAGGCAATGCATCTGTATAACAAAACACAGCAGATGCTTATTTGCACGTTAATAATTACGTAAAAAATATAACATAATTATAATGAAGTGCCATTCATGTAGTCCCACTACTACAAAGTTTGATCACACATCTGTGGAATTAAAACCCCCCTAATAGCCATAGTTATTTTATTAGTTTTTATTTTTTTAGTATGGCCTGAATTCCCTGACAAGATGCAATGGGGGAGACTAACTTGCAGTTTCTGCCTTGCTACCATCATACACACACTTGGATGATCATCTTGAATGAGTTAGCATGTTGGATGTGTTTCTAGCAACACCGACAACAGACATTCTTAGTCTTATCAGTGTCTCTCTTTTGTGTTCCCATCAAATCAAATGAAAAGTTCCCAAACCACTGATTATGACCAACTGTTGCCAACATTTGCCGCAACAAACTGAAGCATGTTTTCATGTTGAACATCTACTTCTGATTTAGGTTCATTCATTTCATTGTGTACCGAACCAAAAATTTTATATACTGAACGATACACGATGTAACGGCCCTAAAAACAAATGAACGTTATATAGCACTTCAAGAGGAATGTGTGTGACTGGAAGAAAGGGAGATCTTCATTGTTTGGTTATAATTGGTTGTCTGCTGGTCTGTTTACTGGAGCGCATCTCTGGTTGCTTCATAATCACACCTCAGCTGATGCTTCTCTGCTATTGGTCAGTGTGGGGCCATGTCATATAACCCTGGCTCAGTGCCGCTGTGATGAACAAGGTGTCGACAAGTGCCCGTCGCCTGAGCCGTTCTCGTCCGTCTGGTGCTAAGTGCCTAGTAGCAGGTGGTCTATCCTGAAATAACCAGGATAGGCATTTGTGCGCTAGGCGGCAGACCACACCCGTGGCTCATGAAAGCGCCTTTCCCCACATGTGCACACCAGGTTTGTAAACTCACATGATGGTCCACTGGCACCAGTAGTTTTTACAAATTCTGGCAGTTGTGATAACAGAAGTGCCACCTAGTAGGGGTGTAACAGTGCATCGTGGCTCGAAATGATTTATTTTGCATTAGGATTTATCAATTTACTTTGAGATTTTTTTTGCGACTTGCATTGAGGTCTGTAGATTAAGGAAAAACTACTGTAATAAAAATGTTTTTTTTTTGTAAGCATACATGCCTGTAAAGACATGCATAAGAGCTGTGATATTTTATTTATTTGGAGTCTTATTTTGTTGAAAATATCGAGTGTATGGAACAATGAGCCCTGAATAGTCTCTGGAATCGAATTGAGAGTTGACCATCGTTACACACTTACCATCTTGCTTCTCTCCAAATGCTAATTGTGTGTTGGGAGGGATATTTTTTTAGTAAGTGTCGGCTGGGGGACAAGGCTATTTCTTTTGTGGTATTCCCTGATTGAGCGCAGCAGCCTGTTTGTTTGGACAGGGCGCTTTACGGTGCTGCTACAGTGGTTGGGTCTCCTCCAAAGGAATAAATTACCCTGATTTTTTTTTTTTCCCTGCATCGTTTCCATGCCCCATTATCTGAGCAAGTACAGCTGTGTTAAAGAGGCCATAAGCCAGGTGTGCAAAATATCACGGGTCATTTTAGGACAGAAGTGTGGTTGAGGCATGAGTTGTAGCTTGTGCTCCTGGGCAGAGCTTGTGTGATGTAACAAGCATGCCCTCGACTGATGGCAGGGAGGTGAAGGGGTGTGTGTGTGAGCGTGTGTGTAGTGAGTCATTGCTGATTTACTCTTCTCAGGAGTGTCATAGGCAGAGCTGAGAGAGTGTGGGAGAGACATGGGGTGGTGAGTGATGGCATCGGCAGCTGTGGAGGCGTATACAAATCCCAGCGAGGGAGTATTCCCGGCCCTTATAAGGCCTGCCTGCTGCAGAGGTCTGCCTGATTCCCCCCGCTGTTCCACTACCCCCCACCCCCCTCATCCGTCTACCCCCAGTCATCTAGCGCTCGCTTACTCGCTCAGCCTGCTATGCTTGAAGTGTCATCCAGCTACTGAACGCTCCAGCCATCAGCCACAACCTGACCTCTGACAGAAACCATGCTGCTGTCATGATCTTTCATATGTCTTCCTGTCTTGGAAACTATTTCCACATAGGTCAATGGTAGTGTAATGAGTGTTGAAATTCTCTTTCTTTCTCTGACATGTAGTGCTGCAGTTACTGCCATTTTCCAGTACACTAACACATGTGACCTGCTAAATATTTTGGTAAGCATTAGAATTCCGATTAGCTTCTCTAAAAGACATTTTAGTATCTGTTCTAAAAGTTTCATCAATGTTATAACACCTCCTTCTGTCTAAACACTACATGCTTAATTCTACCAGTATAGCAACATTGATGTATACTTAAAAAAATAAATAAATCATGGTTACTGTAGCTAACCTTGCAATAAAGTTACTTCCTCCAAATTCCTTTGTATAAATTAATCTAACAGAATGTTAAATTCTAATATGAATCATCTAATATGAATTCTTTAGGTCTGCAACGATTTGAGTAATTCGAATAACTTTATTACAAAAAATCCTTGATGCAAATTCTTTGCTTCGATGCTTCGTTTAATCCACACGGCTATCTACTGCTCAGTGATCACCGTGTTTCACATGGAGGATTATTACTATCGCACAGTGTGCTTACACTGCATTACGTGTAGCAGAGCGGTAGAAACAGAAAATAAGCGGCAAGAACGTCAAATCGACCGGAAGTCATTAATTTTCTATGGGAGGGCACGTCGGCAGGCGTTGAGGAGCGACGGGTCGTGATCTGGGCGGTGAGAGTGTCAAAACAAAGTTGAAGCACAGTCAACTTTATGGTAATGAGCTATGATGCGGTTCGACGTCAACCAATGAGAATGTAGAAATGCTCCGATAAAGAGAGTGCCGCAGAACACAAGCGTGTAAACTTTCGTTCCGGGCCAAGGGTTCCCACGCACAATAGAGGAGAAAGTGTATGGAATGCCATTGTGGTATACACCGTGCGACAAAATACGTCTCCACGTGGCATTTTACACTCTCAAGACAGTATAAAATGCCCGTGGCGCAAATCTATGCATTTTAATAACCCATATAGACAAAGATATAATATTATATCGCACTGCATGACAATTGCAGTCAAAATATAGAACCTATTTATTGAACAAATTTGCAAATTGCAAATTAAAATTTTCAAGCATCCAAAGAGGCATTTAGACCTTATTATATCCAGAGGTGCTGGTCAAAAGTATTGCACTGAAGAAGTCTTAGAAAAGGAATAAATAGTAAATATTTTTTTGCAAACCAACTACACTGTTAATGTGAACAATTCGGTGACAACTTTAGCTCGACAGTGTTTGCAATAAATGGTTGTCTGGTCCACATTCTACCATTTTAAAACCGAAATATCTCCAGACAACAGACATGGCTCCTTTTTTCAGCAAATGTTCTTCTGTGTCTTCTACAGCTTTTCTGTCCATTTTCACCGCTCAGTAACTCTAATCCTGCGTTCGTTTATCATTTTCTGAGGTCGCAACTCGGGGGGAGTATCGAAGCCCGGCACTAAATGGGCCCCAGGGCTAAATTTAGCAAAGACCGGAGTATCGATAAGCTCTGACATTAACCGTATTGCTTTCGATACTGAAAAAATTAATCGGATTTTTTTTGTTTGTATAAAATAGGGCTGCAACAACGAATCGATTTAAATCGATTACTAAAAGTGTTGGCAACGAATTTCATAGTTGATTCGTTGTGTCGTTAACTTCACCTGCTGTCGGAGCTGAATGGAGCGCTGCCAAAAGCGTGGCGAAGAAAGAGCAGAGGCGATATTTTCCAGATAAGATTAAACAAATTAAACATGACAAAGGCGGAGAAAATGGTTAGTCAAAAGTGTAGGAGCGCTTTACATCACAAAAATGTGAAAAATGGTATGTGCGTGTGTGTTTTAGTCTTATTTCAGTTTTTAATGTTTTTATATAGCACTTAGTCAGTTTAAGCTGTTTGTCCCTGCTTGGGAGTTTTTGGTTCCTCTCCTCCGTTGTCAATTGGCTTTTTCTGTCTTTTCTCTCTGTTCTGTCTTCTTTAATTCTATGTATTTTATCAATGTATATCAATGTATTCTACACCCATGTAAAGCGCCCTGGGACAACCCTGTTGTGAAGGGCGCTGTATAAAAATGAATTGAATAAATGTGTTGCATAAATAAACTTTACTTTGACATAAGGTCAGAAAGGAGACACTGCACTGTGACTGAGTATTGTCCGTCAGGAGCTTTGAGTGTGCATACATGTGCTCACAAAGTCGCACATACACACGCACCCGCTCATACGGTCGCACATACACGCGCACCCCCGTCTGCCGAAACGAAACATATTCCCCAACCCATTCTCTGTTTGCCCTGTTCTTATTTCATCGGCGAAATGCCATGTTAGGTAGCCAAGGGTGCACACTTGCCTACTCAGTCCATCTTTCACCATGTGAGTTAAGTAGGATTAATTTTACTTAGACGGGGATGAAAGTAACTGCATCTGAGTGTGTGATAGTGCCATGCAAGATCGTTTTTGTGCATTACTGTGACTATAGAAAACAAGTCTTAATGCTGAAACAAATTGTTACCAGGTTTTTTGATTTTTTGCATCATTAATTTAGATCGTGCTTTATTTCTGAATAAAAGGGTGGAAATAAAAAAGATTAATGTGATTCATCGAAAAAATATTTGGCAGATTAATCGATTTAACAAAATAATCGTTAGTTGCAGCCCTAGTATAAAAACATAAACAGAGATTTTATCACCTCCGTTATTGATTTAAACGTTAACCTAGAGCGCTCTCTCGTGTGCGTTGGACAGGGAAACTTGTTGCTGCCTGATCTTATGGATGTGTGGCATCTGCTGGACCCTGCACGATCGGCTAGAGTATGCACACAAATAAGATAAGTAAGATATAAAAGCAGACCTGCACAATCACATTATACTTAATATCCATTAGTAGACAGTGAAATATATGACAAGTACAGCCTGCCTGGCAGGCAGATATGCAGCTTTTTATTTTATGTGATATTGTAAAACATTTAGATAAATGCACACACACTCATTGTGGACTGAGAAGTTGTTGGAAAGAATTAAAACTAACAAAGAAATTGTGTACGTTTTTATTTTATTACAATGATTTTAGTAATATTATAACTCCCATGCGAGAGGAGTATCTGTCAGCTTACTGTGTCGACGGTATTGCATGAAAAGTTTGTTCCTGCATTCACAAATAGGGCAGAGATCTAAATGCATTGCTATACAGATCTGCAGTACCGTAAAATATGCGCATGCGCACACAGATCGGGCAGGGACGGCCGAACCGCAACTAGTGATGATGGCGCGTCACTAGAATCAATGCGGACAGTGCATGTTGCCAAAGGTGCAACAGGTGTTTTGTGTGTAAATTAAGGCATTAAGGTAATTTGTTTTTTTTTTTTTACATTTCCCTTATTGGAAATGTTTAAAACATTGCTGTATTTTTTGTGAAATGTTATTTTGCATTACACATTTAATGTAAATTTGTTAAATAGTAATGCAAATTTGTTGAATAATAGGGATTTGTTAAATCTGTTAATTATGTTGTTAATTTGATTTATTTTTTAAATTTTTATATATTCTGCTGCACCATGTTCTGGACGTTGTTTAGGCTATTTAAACCGGTATTACGGTATAAGAGAAATACATATCATAACAAAAATACCGGTTTTAATTTTGGCGCTTTTAAAATAATGTGAATCGTCAGTAACTTGAACATTATTTATAACAGTGACGTTTGCCTTAACATACTTGTCAAAGCACATGAAATTATCTCATCTGCAGTCAGCACAAACATATAAGGTAGAAGTTAGTTTTCTTTGTGGCCCATTAAAAGTTCTCAAAGCCTCCATAATGTTGGCTAGTGTCGCGTTCAGGGCAGCAAGAGTGACTGCTGGCATCTTCGCAGCTCGCGGTGTGAACGTAGCATAATGGTGGAGAAATTTGCGGCAAACTTCTGAGTCACGGAGACGGTGAATAGTTCCAAACGTTGACATTCACGGGATAGAATCACGGCCATTTTCATTCCTAATTACCAAGCACTTTAAGCGGTATGTTGATAAAATAAAAAAAATACATTGGCTGTTATCAATATACTAAATACTGTTGTTTTTATAGTGGTGCAGCATTAGCTACTAATGGTTGTCTTAATAGATAGTTATGACCGAAGGTAGCTTAGCATCTACTGAGGCTACCGTCCCCATTTCACTGATGATTTTGTCTACTGATGCAGGGTAACGTTACATATTAAGTTGTTCTCAAAATCCCCGAAATGCAGCGTTGCCAACTATTTCTTACCTGAAGTCGCTACACCAGAAAGTCGCTAGATACCGCTAGATGATGACACGTGCTAATTTGCATATCGATTGCGTCATCCCGTCGCGTTCACGTTTATTCAAGCGCCAGCACGTTGTGTCCTACTCTGTACGTGATACTCATATAGGCTACTTTATTTTAACGGTGCTCAATGTATTTATCATATATTCTATTTATGTTCATTTATATTATTTACCACTGTACTGGACAAATCACTAGAAAATCACAGGCTATTAACATATACACAAAAAGTTATGTGTATTTGCAAAAGAACAGAGCTTGGCCGTTGTAGCAATGCAATAGGGTATGTTATTAACTGTTAATAAGTGGATAGGAATAAATGGGTAGAAAGATTTCTGACTAGTTAGCGCACAGATCATTCATGTTCACGTCCGTCTGTCAGAGTGATCAGCTCAGCAGCTGAACTGCCCCAGGGATCGCTCCGTCTGGGAGGCAGTGCCGTTCAGAGCGAGCGCGCGCAGCCTTAAGGTAGCTTTGCTCAATGAGGTAGCACTGATCAATAGACATAACTGTCGGTTTGCGCTACGGTACCAAGTTTCGACGAAGCACCACAACTTGGCAGGTGTAATAGCAGGGAGCTCAGTTCACTTTCATATTCACGACAACGTTGTACAGAAAGTAGCTAAGGTTTGTCAAGAATGTTACTAGATTTGTCGCTAGGTGCTTTTTGTTCAATAAACATGTTACGTGCATATATATTCTAGGGATGCACCGAATATTCGGCCACCGAAAGATTTTTATCACCGAAAAACACGGCTGAAACGGTATGTCGTGATGACGCAACCAGAAAACATGTAATGCCGAAATTTCAAGAGGGGGTGCGTCTGCAAAGACTTTCTCCACGTCGGGTTTAATTTATCACCTGAAATCCAAACATCCCGATCGCCATGCTGGATATGAGAGAAAAGCAGCACAGAAAAGGAAAAAACCCCTTTGCATTGCTATATTCACATCAAATATATACATAGACAAGTAGCTCTATCTTGCGAAATGACAATATAAAGCATGTATGTGTAGCACTTACTATTACAATGATACACCCCTGCACCAGGCACTGCGACATCGTCACCAAGGTGGGCCGCTGCTGCCCAGTTTCTGCTCTCTGAATTCCCACATTCAGTGCTGGGGTTGCTGCTATACTGTTTTAAAAAATCTTGTTGCCCTGTTTGTTTGGAGTGTTTTTTTTTTCTTTCTAAAGTTATATCTGAACTGAAAACAATATTTATTATGGAAATATGGCAAAAAGAGATCTAAAACAAAGGCAAAAAATTGCTCATAAAAATTTATTATATTAGCTTTGCATTGCTATATTCACATCAAATATATACGTAGACAAGTAGCTCTATCTTTCCTGCAAATGACAATATAAAGCATGTATGTGTAGCCAGTAAAAAAAATGGGGTGAAAAATGGCCCAAAATGGCTTGGGGCTCGAAAGGTTAAAATATCAGTTTACAGCTCTCATCGGGTCACATGGGTCAGTGTGAATTTGCTACCAAATTCATGGCAAAATGGCTTACATTATTTTGTTGTAATTTATTTGCCAAAAAATACTGTGTTTCGGTGAAGTGTCTGAATCATTACGTGTGTTTAAGTGCTGCATTTGAAAACGGCGCTCGAACAAAGTGCTTTTTTCCCAGATTATTTCATCTCCCTCATGTTGAATTACTTAAAACACCATCATTATGGTATGCAGTTTAACCATTAAAACCAATGAGTTGTACATTTTAAGAGAACTGTCTTTTCTCTTTTGAATAGTTACTATTGCACTTTAATAAGACAAAAGTATTTATTTTATTAATCGATGGTCATAATTGATACAATACCCAATTACTAAAATAATCGATAGCTGCAGCCCTAATTTTCATGTTATGGTACCCTGGTGCTTGGGATACAGCTTCATTAGAAGTGTAATTATAGCGTGTTAGGGTGTATGTGGATGTCTTTGTGTAAGTAAAAATTAGATATAGGTATTCTGCAGCTCAGCCAGGCTTCTTCCTAAATTAGTGTTTAAATTAATTTATTTTGCGGAAATTGAGCGTGTTGCTGTTGGCTAATATTTTTTTGTTTTCTACTCTGTATCTTCCTGTTGTGCAAGTTTTTTAATGCAATCATGCATGATTAGTCATCTCATGTCATGATGCATCATTGCTGTTTGTCACCCCCAGCCCCAAAACTCCATGATTAAGCACAACCACTGTGAACTATCTGTCACACCTGAGCACTTTAGAAAACCAGACAAAACTTTTTGGCGTGGAAAAAGGTAAACTTGCCTGAAAATTTAAGTAAACCACCTGCAGGAATGAGATCAGTTCTTGGGAATAAATTATAAGACTCACTTTGATGCGTATGTGGCATTTTTTAGATATTTATAAACTCTTTTTTTAGAAAGGGGACTGGAACTAGCTTCTAGTACTGAAGTGGTGTCATTGTTGACACCACACAGTGCACAGCAACAAAACGGGGCAGTGCTTGGGGGTGTCACGTTATTGGTCAGGAATCACTAGCACGTTTCCCTAACCATCAGGCTGCCACAGTAATAAAGCCAGTAGTAGTTTATAATTTTTTTATTATTATTACTTCCTTCACAATGAGTAGTAAAGCACCAGCTGAGATTTTTCCTTTATGTATAATTCATCAGGCTGAATCTTTAATACCACTATTGTATTTATCAGTCTTTTACATTTTAAATGATGTTTCTTGGCTGGCGAACTTGATGTTTTGCAGGAATATACTGTGTGTATTTCTTGGCTTACAATGAGAAAGGAGTGTTTGTATCATACCAGAGCGAACATGTTCTTATCAGCACTCGAATGCACGCTCCCTGGCTTTTGGCGTGCAGCAATCCATCAAGGGGAAACGCACTTGTGACGCTTCCTGCTCTCTCTGTCCGATTACACCCCCCCCTTAAGAGATGACCATGGCTTCAGCCCCCTGCACTGGGCGTGCCGTGAGGGCCGCTCCAACGTGGTGGACATGCTCATCATGCGGGGCGCTCGCATCAACGTCATGAACCGTGGCGATGACACACCCCTGCACCTGGCCGCCAGCCATGGGCACCGCGACATCGTCACCAAGGTGGGCCGCTACTGTACAGATTCATTGATAACACACCCAGTTTCTGCTCTCTGAATTCCCACATTCAGTGCTGGGGTAGCTGCTATGCCGTTTTAAAAAATCTTGTTGCCCTGTTTGTTTGGAGTTTTTTTTTTTCTTCCTGTTTTGACTGTATACAAAATGTGCCATTGGCCTGATACAGACCTGTTTACTGTTTATGCTCATGGTTGTCCTGTCTCCCAGCTAATCCAGTGCAAGGCAGATACCAACGCAGCCAATGAGCATGGCAACACCCCGCTGCACTACGCCTGTTTCTGGGGACAGGACATGGTGGCTGAGGTCAGTTCTCCCTCTAGGGGTCTCTTCTTGAAATAACACCTTATGAGCCATTTCACCCAAGCACTTTGATACCTTTACATACAAGCCAGCATAAAAAACCTGGGGCCTACGCATTTTGAGAGTATCTTGCTCTTTCAGGATTTGGTGGCTAATGGGGCCCAAGTGAGTATATGTAATAAATATGGAGAGACGCCTTTGGACAAGGCCAAGCCACACCTTCGGGACATATTGAAAGGTACGCCGCCTCGTTAGTCACCCTGGCTGACCCTCTCATGGCTCTGTGTCTGAGTGGCCTCTTTCGCTTCTATGTTACATATGTTATGCTACAGAGCGCGCAGAGAAGCTCGGACAAAACTTGGACAAGATCCCCTATAAGGACACCTTCTGGAAAGGCACCACTCGAACCCGGCCTCGTACGTCACTCAGTAGTATAATATTGTTTGATATCGTGTCACTACGCCCCCACATTTGTGTTCCTCTCTACTGTTTTCATTGTAAATGGAATCTTTACCAACATTCATTATTGAGCTTTTGTTTTTTTTATGTGGACCTCCTCTGGGCTCTCACCGTATCGCCACACAGGTAACGGCACTCTAAACAAACACGCTGGCATCGACTTCAAGCAGCTGTCTCTTCTGACCAAGATCAACGAGAACCACTCTGGAGAGGTACTCATTTTTTGTAGTTATTCAGCTGTAATTGTTTTTATTTTGCCATTGAAGATTAATTTGGTATTTCTCTGTTTACCATCAGCTGTGGCATGGGCGTTGGCAAGGAAATGAGATTGTGGTTAAGGTGCTTAAGGTTCGAGACTGGACCACCAGGAAGAGCCGGGACTTTAATGAGGAATATCCAAAGCTGAGGTTTGCAGAGCTGTTACCCTCTGAGTGCTGTTTCACTGAGTGATTCCTTTGAATGGGCTTCCAGTCATGTGTTTGTGTTGTAGTTACGTCTCACTCTACATGGTCTGTCACATGAAAGGAGCTATTAGGTTAAGAAGGCTCCCTGATCTATCCCGTTGCTGTTATTTCTTTTTATTTGAGCCTGTCTGTATGGTGTTTCATACCCTCTCTGTGTGCCATCCCTGTCCTGCCCCCACCTCCAGGATATTCTCCCACCCAAACGTGCTGCCCATGCTGGGGGCTT
Organism: Petrocephalus sullivani; assembly: GCA_026780845.1. NCBI lineage: Eukaryota > Metazoa > Chordata > Actinopteri > Osteoglossiformes > Mormyridae > Petrocephalus > Petrocephalus sullivani. The sequence continues at coordinate 15,725,549 of JAODKM010000035.1, read as the reverse complement.
GTCAGTCACCTCCTGCCCCCCACCCCATTATCATCACACACTGGATGCCCTATGGCTCACTCTACAATGTGCTTCATGAGGGCACCAGTGAGTACCTCCAGTTTTGCTTGTCCTGTCAGTAGCATTCTGATTATATGTCATTCACCTTTCTTTAATTGTAACAAAGGGCAGCTGATGATTTGATTGGCCGATAACATTGAGTTATGGTGCATCAGCAAACCCCCATGGCATTTGCAGCCACCTGATTAGTGACTGGCGTTTAATCCTACGCTGTTTTCGCTGTGTGCTGGGCTGTCGCTTTGAGGTCTCCTTACGCAGCTCACTGCAGGCTCTCTCTGCAGACTTTGTTGTGGATCAGACACAGGCTGTGAAGTTTGCACTGGACATCGCCTGTGGCATGGCCTTCCTGCACACGCTGGAGCCCCCGATCCCCCGGCACTATCTCACCAGCAAGGGCGTCATGGTGAGCCGCCCACTCGCTCGCTCGCTGCCCGTCGCGCTTATTTGTTTCAGGCCATAACTTTGTTGGAATGTGCATGTCTGTGTGTGTTTTAATTAAATATACAAATGCAGCCGTACGATTGGGCATTGTGGCTTACAGCGGTGGTCGGTCTCTGTACGCATGGAGGAGGTGTAGGATAAACATGGGGGAGTGTAAGTGACAGCTGGCTCAGTAAAGCATGGCTCTCAGTTGCCATGCATGGCTTCATGAGTTTGGTTGTGCCTTACGATTGACCGATGTGCTGTGATTGACAGATTGACGAGGACATGACAGCCAGGATCAGCATGGCAGACGTCAAGTTCTCCTTTCAGTGCCCGGGCAGGATGTACTCGCCAGCTTGGATGGCACCTGAAGGTACACTGTTTCCAAGTTTACACATGTACCTTCTCAACTCCAAGCTTATCCTGGGATATTTGTGGGATGCCTAACCCCATTCATAGATCATATATGCTTACATGTACACGAACTCAATAGAGCAAGTTTTCGTATTCTGTGTATATAGCACTTTAATTGTTTGGGTTAATTGTTCAGTCATTCTGGTGTCCACGTTTTAGGATGCTAGTTCTCCATGCCAGCTCTCTGTATGTGAATCTTGCTCGTTCTGTCTGCTTGCATGGTTTATCTCCCACTGTCCAAAGACTTGCGGTCAGGTGAATCTGCTTCTCTAAATTGTACTGAATCAGTTGTGATGTCACCCTGGACAGTCTCCTGTGGTTCCTCGTGGCTAGATGCTTATAGATGATGCATGTATAATATTACTGCTGTAGATGCTGGTTCTTCACCACAAAAACTTGCTGTCATCACTCCAGACATACTCAGAGTTCTGGCAGCTTAGACACCAACTTGGGATTTTGCTATAAGTATACGGTAACAATTGGGTTAGATCAATTTTTCATAAGCCTGCTGCAAATGAGCAGACAGACAAAGGTTTCTTCATGAACTGTTGGGGGAGGCATGGAGTCTTTAACATTTTATTCTTTGCCCACATTCTACACACACACACACACACACACACACACGTGCATACACGTGCAGCCTTGCAGAAGAAGCCAGAGGAGATGAACCGGCGCTCTGCGGACATGTGGAGTTTCGCAGTGCTACTGTGGGAGCTGGTGACCCGGGAGGTGCCCTTCGCTGACCTCTCCAACATGGAGATCGGGATGAAGGTGGGTGGCTGGAGGATTTGGGGGGTGGGGGTGAAGCATGCCTTTGCTGAGACTGGCTGTGTATACAAAACGGCTCCACAGCCACTTGAAAACATCTACCAGTGGAATTGCAGGACCAGTTCACCATTCCCCACATTTATTTCCCTGTGTCCCTTCAGTTAAGAAAACAACATTAATTATAATGATAAATACCCCAGAGACGACCTCCTTATCCCTGTCTCCCCGCCCGTCCAGGTCGCCCTGGAGGGCCTCCGTCCCACAATCCCACCTGGCATCTCACCCCACATCTGCAAGCTCATGAGGATCTGTATGAACGAGGACCCAGCCAAGAGGCCCAAATTTGACATGATCGTGCCCATCCTGGAGAAAATGCAGGAGAAGTAACCTGCCCCCCCCCCGTCCCCGACTGGACATGTCGCACACCAGTATTGCCTTAAGTGTCTCCCCTCTCCTGTTATTCCTGCTTTCAACACCAATATCTATTGTAAGCTTCTGAAAATGGCAACTGTCTCATGCTAACGGTATATATTTTTAAAACTTTTTGTTTTACTTGCCAATCCTTTCTTCTCAATGCCCACTAAGAAGTGCTAAGAGCTTCTACTTACAGTAAGGTTTTAATTATGTGGACAGCCTTGCTGTCTGACTGAATGGAGGCTTTAGGACTGACTTTTTGCCTATTTCCTGCTAGTCACCCTCCTTGGAAAGCATAAGGGACATCTTAGGGCTCACATACTGTAAAGAGACTTTTCTTACTGTTAAAATGAGATGATGCATCACTGAATTGCCTTATGGGTGACTAAGCTTTGGGGCCTTTTATTTGTCTCAGAGAAACTCCAGTTGGGTTTCAGCCTATCATGTGCCCCTACCTCCACAACTTTCAGGAAGTGACTTTTTTTTAGGTATTCTTTAGAGGGTAATGTATTATTCAGCACTAGATCACAGTAACTTCCTGTTTGCATTCTGAAACTGTATGGCTCCTCTTTGGCCACAGGGGGTCTGTGTGTATTTTTGAGTCTCAGAACTGTCTGAAATTAAATGATTCTCCTTTCCTGAACCTTACAGACTACCATATCTGCTATCCTGCTGTGAGGTGCACTCTTTCATGCAACATTTGCAGGGTTTGTTTATATACATACAGGCGAGTAGTCTAAAACTGTTCTGCAGATACAAGGATACATACATGAAGATACATGAAGAACATCGAATTGGTAAAATGTGGGCCTAAGAATTTTTCAGTTTTGTTTTTGTATCCCTATTTTTTTTTCTGGTTGTCCAGTGTTTTATGGAGATGTACACCATCACACCAGCTTGTTGTCCTAAATGGACAAAAACCAAAACAAAGCATGTCTTATATGTAATTTATATATAACATTAAAAAGAGAGATTATCTTGTTTTGCTTACTGCATGATTTCTATATCCTGTGTAACTGCACTGTGGTGATGTCTGTTCCATTGTTTCTGAGCTCTGAATTTCTGCATAGAGTCTCTCGTTAACTTGTTCCTGGCTGAAACGAGAGCACCTGTATCACTGGCTATTGCAGATACTCCTGACTGCAGAAATGTCACACTGTGCCCTGTGTAGTTTTCTTCAGATGAAATGTATGCAAAGCAGTTCAGAATAGTGTTTTATTTTAGTTGGCACACTGCTTTGTAGTGTAGCCTGTACAATATCTGCGTGTCCTGGTGATTTTTTTTTTTTGTGGATTTCCTCTGCGTGCTCGGTGTCAGGCTCCATACTCACCATGACCTTATACTGGACCAGTGGTAGGGTAAATTAAATGAATGATTATAACTTAATTTAAGTAATAATGGGGAAATCAAGATCTGGGGTACTTTAATTTCCAAATATGTATAATGGAAGTTTTGCTAAACTAATTGCACCTGGTCTTAATATTCTTAATATTGCCAAACGGTATTATTTTCAATTATGGGATCAAGTTAAAAAAAATAAACTAGTATTCTCATTCTGTAGGTTTCCTTAAAGACCTGTAATACAGATTAGTTCTAAATTTGTATGAGCAACCTGCTTCAGGGGCACGACTCACTGGGAACTTCCTCAGACTGTGTTAATTATCACAGACAAATAACCAAATGGCTGAACAGGGCCCTCCACTGCAACAGGGTAAGCATCCGTTATACGTCTGTAGTCCTGTACAGCTGTGGGACAGCATGTAGGTTCCACAAGCTTGGATAGTTAATGAATTGCTGACTGGACATTTATTTGTTAAGGTGGGGGGGTAGGGGTATAATTGGACTTCATGAATTATAGCTTGGGAAAATAATCTTTCTTTTTCTTGTTTTGGTTTTTGTGACATTTATTGCCTGTATGTAATGCTATTTTGAGGTCTTCTTCGTTTTCTATACTACTACTGTGTCTGTGGTTGTCTTTGTGGAATACAGGTGCTGTTCACATTGAGTTCATTTCAGAATGTTTCACACCGTAGTTCTTTGGTAATCCCTATACATGGAGCTTGTGTAGGGACTCTGCTAAATTCGTGCTCCCAGCTACTTCTGCACTGGCAGAGAATGGGGTGTGAATGGAAAACCATGGAAACACCCACTGTGTCCACATATCAGCCCCGGGCTGTGATGCCAGTACAGGCCTGTGTGCTGCCCCAGGTCTGGGAGCTAAATGAAATGTACCCAGAACAGAAGCATTTTTGTTATAGTTGCGGGCTTGGACTTTGCAGGGTCGGTGATCCCCAGTCCCCCTGCCTCGGTGAGATTATTATAAGATCACACATCGCACATCCGCCGTTACCGACTCTTCACACCTTCTGCCGGTGGGGTGTGGAAAGGCGAGTTTGTGTGAATGCAAATGGACGAACCGAAACACGCCATGCTAGCATACCTCTAATGCTTTGGGCTGTACTGCTCTATACCCCATCACAGTTCGGATTTAAGTGGGTGTTGACGTGTTTCGCTCTCGAGATAATGGAGTGCTCAAGCACTTGTAACCTATAACTTGGAGATGAGGGGGGGGCGGGGGGGTGGTGGTGAATGGGGTTAAATGTTCATCTCTGCCCAGTGGCTTTTAACAGACTACATATTCAGACTGCATAGTAGTGCACTCAAAGTAGACAATGCAATAAGTGTTTTTTTTCTTAAGCTGCTAAAATGAATCCAAGGTCCTGGTACCACAGTAACAGCATGGGGTTTTGTTACTACAAATTTTTTTTTTTATATATTTTTTGTCAACGAAGATAAACGTGTGGAACATTTGTGACCAGTTTTGCTAAACATGTTTCAATTGCACGTTTCTCACGTACTTTGCCTTGCATTTTCCATTAATCCCTTTTCTGCAGCCACTTGCCAATATGTATTTCCAGATATAAAAAAATACAAGTAAAAGGTTTGCTGGATGCTACGGTAAATGTATGTGACTGTGTAGATTTTCCAAAAGATACTGAAACTAATATACATACCATGAAGCTTGATTTACTGTGGTTCCAAATAGATGTCAAATGTGTTTGGAAAGCTCACCTCGCAAGCATTACACACCCATTCTTTGTTTAATGGAGATTTATTGGAAAAAATGAATGCCTAGTCGTGGCAAATGGATTTGCCCTTTCTGTGTCCTATGTGATGAATTTACATGCATTCCATGACTGCTTTCTTCAGTTTCTATATCACCAGCCAGGAATAATTTGGCTAGATGGAAAATACCAGTAATCCGTTCATCAAAGGCATGGAGATGGATTCTGTTGTAACTATATGTAGATATTCTACCATTATGAGCATAAAAATGTGATTGCTCTGTGCAGTATATTGTTTTTCTCGGTGTCCATCTCCTTCCTAAGTGTATGGCTGTTGCAGCCATAATGAAGCTCAAATTCCATTCTCCCTGTCACAGATGACTGCCTCACCACGTAAGTAGGAGGCCCCAAACCGCACAAAGAGGCTTTAGGATCACCGTACCACCCTCACCATGCCCACTCACTCAGATGGATGCAGGCATGTCATGCGATACTGGGTTCTAATCCATTTGTGACGGAGGGCACCACACGTAACCTACAATCATCATAATATTGTTCATTGGGCTGTGATCTCCTGATTTGACCCTGGTTGAATTACATACATATTATAAATATGGACATAGAACACTCTTGAAGGGTCCATCTACAAGTGACTATCTACAATTGTTTCGCAAAATAATGTCACTTTATAAATGGTGATCATGTACTAACTGAAAGGAACAAAGTGCCTGACCTTATTTGAACAAAATCCCGTGTTGCTGGAGGACTTTTATGGCGGCACAGACCTGCTTTGGTGCTTTGATTTAGATTTCAGTGCTGAATTTGATTAGAAAGCTACATGTTAAATTGTTTTTTTTTGTTGTTCGTGAGAAAAACAATCCTTGTGATGATAAACTATTATCCTTTAAAGTATTTTTAATCAGATCAAAGTACACTGAGCTGTGTCCATCCTTCTTCAATACTGGAACCAATGAGAGCTTTGTTTTACACTGATTTAGGATCCATTAGTCATTGGATGGCATGGCAATACACATACTTAGGTTTTGGCAATTTTATTCAGGGTTAAATACTTCATTCATTCAGCCGGTTAGAAAAAAAAATTGTATTATCTACTTAATTTGTCTAATTTAATTTGAGTTAAGCACTTTAAGATCTTTAGCTTTGATAATTACGAAAGATGTATGTTTTGAAAAAATATCAATTTGTATTACTTGCTGCAAGTATTCTAAGGAATGGAAGTCGGTATTGTAACTATAATTGAGCACAAATTCGAGAATAAGGCATATATAATTAATCTTGCCATTCTTTATAGAAAATGCAATGTAAATGTTTCTAAAGCAAAAATCCTGTATGTGAAAATGTATTTATGTATTGGGTATATCCCTATTTGGCAAAATGGGTTTCTGTATATATATATATATATATATGTGTGTGTGTGTGTGTGTGTGTATATATATACTATTTATTGCATGAATTTCTCCAGTGGGTCCGAAATGGGTCAGGTTTAGTTTAGCTAATACTTCTCAATGTAGCATGTAAAGTTCTTAAAATTATTGCGACTGTATCTAAGCATACTGTATTTGGCCTGTAGTTAGTTTAGGCCTTCGGTCATCACTTTTTAATTATTTTTCACTGCGTCATAACCGTAAAGCTCTCTAGCTGTAATGGGAAGCTAATATATCCAGCCTACTTCGGGACAATAGCGAGGAAAGACATTAGCCGCAAGTTCACATATATCCCGTGAATTACAAAAGACTAGCAATTGTCCGGGCCATGCACACAATGCAAAATATCCTACTAGCAGTAGCAGTTATTGGGAAACTGACAAATCTATATCCACTGGAGCTCATGATTGCGCCACATTATTGTTTCATATGCATGTCAACCTGTGGTAAGTCCCCTGCTGTTTAAGTTTACTGCATCAGCACTCTTACTGTGGTAGTCCATTCCATTGTTCATTTCCATTGTTCCCCTGAAAGGGAACCCATGATGCGTATGTATACTGAGCGGACACTCCATTAGGTAAATACTGCCTGCATAAAAAAACCTGCTACTCCAATCAGCAAAACGCATGGCTGCAGCAATATGTAACAGCATTTACAAGGAGTCAACATGTCCAGTTACTATAGCATTACAACAGCTAAGACGTGATGATTTTAAATGTGAAATAATTGCTGGTGGTTTCAGCAGCTCAGAAACGGCAGCCCTCCTAGGATTTTAACATGCTAAAACATGTTAAATACATGTAGTATTGCTCCTTTAGGCCGTGTCTGGCAAACTAAGCTTGTATGAAAAAGTCTGCAATGAGCTAATCTGACAGTAGAGGGAGCCACTGAACAGTTTATCCAGTCAGGTCATGTTTGGCAGCTTTATGCATTCCGTTAGGCTATATCAGTAATATTAAAATATAGATTAAAATTTTAGTTGAAAGGGATTTGCTTTCTTATCAACAATATTGATAGTTTCACACTCTGCACAGTAGCCTAATATAACCATTTATTTTGTCCTGATTTTGTGAGGCGTTATATTCATTTTTTTCCTTTTTTTTATAAAAGCAATATGAGATGCATATAAGACGCCTGATTGATTCAAGTTGAGAGTAGCACGGTTTGCAGGAAATATAAATGCAAATTCAAGTGTCTTGGCCTATTAGAGACTTGTTTTCTGTACCTTTTTTTGTTGATAGAGGAAAACGGTTCAAAGCAGGCTTTGAAAGCTTAACCCTTCTTCCTCAGCACACTAGCCTATCCTTTGTGAAATGCTAATCTGAGTCCTGCTAAATGAAGCACAGAAGCACCATTTCAAGGGGGGAGAATACAATTTTAGGTGTCTTTACTTTTCTGGCCAATTTCAGGCGGTGCAGAGTCAGAGTGCAGGCGAGTGACACAACTTATAAAGAACTGCTGTCAATGAATAAAGAGTGATACTTTTTATGGAAAAAGGCCTTTTTGTTGCATTTTTACCTTCATGAGAAACCATGCTGCTCATTAACAGTTCCTGGTATTTCCAGACTGTTTCTTATCTTGGCTATATATGATTCCTTTCTTCTTTTCAGAAAATCTACTGGATCCAGTGTCACCCATTTCTCATCTTCAGATGTCTTTATGTTGTCTTTATGATCAGAGCCGCAAACAGTGCACACTAGTGGTTTTCCTGCCAGCGCGTCGGTCCAATCAGAAGTGGATTGTATGTTTGTACTACGCAAAGCTGGCTTAAACTGGGAATAGGAAACCTTTTGTGGTAGGAAATCATAGTGAATGCCTTCATTTTGTTCTGTTTTCAGCATTCTTTCTGTCATGGAGGATGTTTTTCTTTTGGCTATGGATCATTACTATTTTCCGGCTGCTTTGAGCGCTCCACCCGTCATCTTAGCTAAGCACACATTTGTATGGTGTGGGGGTGAAGCCGATGCTCTCTGCAGCTTATGAAGTGCATGACCATCCTCTCCTGGACTTCCTCTCTGGCTGGCAGTGACATGTACTAGGCACAGATTTGACACAGAGGCATGCTGTACCCCCACCCCATTTCCACACTAGGTAAGCCGCCCCCCCCACATCTGTGCATGCCTCCTTTGCTATGTGCACTGTAAATTGTGTTGTTACTTGCAAATTTGTCCAAGTAATCAGCTCTGTCTCAGTTGGGGTGGAAAACCAACATGGGCCATGATTATATTCCTGAGTGGCGTGTAGCTTCTGCTGCGGAGTGACGGTGCCAGAATGACAATGAGGGCTTTAGCGGAGCCTCATCCTCCGCATGTCCACCTGCCCCCCATCCCCAAGTAGAATGCAAAGCCCTGCTCACTTACCTACCGCGTCTTGATAAACCCAGCGCCCGGCGTTGCTACAAAAGCCTTCCTGCGGCTCTCTTTGTGAAATCCATCACGTTCTTCTGGCGGGCGAGTGCCGGTATCTAACTTGTGCAGTGTGCGGGGCTGCCGTAAGTAGAAAGTTAGAATGACATCGTGACAATGCGTCTGGAGATTGGGGCCAAGCTGTATTCTGACTCCAGGTTTGCGGAGGTGGAAGCAGCCCTTTTTAAACCCAGTAAATCGCCTCTTTTCCTAACTGTGGCCAAGGCTGGCAATTGCGGTCTGGGCGCCATGCATTTTATTAACCTGACAGCTTCATGCGGGGGCAGCACTTTTGCTGATTCACATTAGTCGGTCTCTTTCCACCCATTTCCGTGGCAAGGTACTAGATTAAAGGGGTCTGCGGCGGGGTGAGAGGGCTTCTCCTGCTGATTGCTCTCATTCCACGTCACACCTTCATTAGTCACCATTGCGTCTATTAGAGCCTATTTATTATTGTTTAAAGCTTTGTACATTGATAGGTGTATGTCTCCCCCTTCTGGCTCTCCCATGATAATTTATGTATGGAGAGTAGAACCTAGGGGAGCGGAAGTTTGGGGTTGGAGTAATTAGAAGGTTCGAGTCAGACAGGGGATGACGTCTAGTCTTTAGAACACACATACACACACACCATGCATTCCTATTTTTATGGGTACACTCCCTTCATTCCTATGGTCATAACCCTGATCCCAACTATGACACCCTTAACCCCTACCCAGCCTTAACCATAAGTATCCAAACAAAATATGAGACTTTTGGCATTTTGAGTTTGATTGCAGACACAGATTTTTATGAAATTGAGGTTATCCTTATGAGGACCAAAAAAAATGTCCCCACAAGGTAGAAAATAACATCACATTTTGGGGACATTGGGTCCTCATGATGTAATATAAATATGTCCACACACACACACACACACTGTCACGCTTCTGGCGGGAGGAACGACCCATGAGTGCAGCTGTGGGGTTGATCCCTTCAAAAGGGCATTTATTTAGGGTTAACAGGGTAGAAGACAGGAGAAAGCGTGGTAGCGACTACAAACATACATCGACAAAGACCGACAGGGCAGACTGGACTAGGGCAGACTAAAATAGGGCAGCACATTAAGGGTCAAACGAGAGGCAGCTGGTCAGGGGAAACAAGCGGAGCAAATTACACTGGGCAAAGACAATAAGGGTCAGGTGTGGCAAATTAAGCCCCGCCAGAGGGCAAAACAGGGGATAAAACATGAAGGGCGGGGCTGAGCGTAACACACACACACACACACACACAGACTCGCGTACCTATCTAAATGGGGACCTTCCATTCATTTCTATGGGAAAATTCCTAATCCCAATCACAACACCCTTAACCCCTACCCAGTTCTAACCTTAACTATAAGTAACCAACCCAAATACAAGAAGTTTGGCAATTTTACTTTCTTGATTGCTTTCACAAATTTTTTTTATAAAATTGACGTTATCCAAATGGGGACCTGAAATGATATCCGCAAATGTAGGGAGATTTCTGGTTTTACCACACTTTGGGGACATTTTGGTCCTCAAATGTAATCTATGCAAACACACACATGCACACACATTCTTACACACAGAGCCATTCAAAGACAAAACAGGGCAAAGCATACACAAATACATACTGTCTCACACACCAACTTGCTTTGCAAATAGATTTTTTAAGTTCATTGATTAAAGATCTTTTCTGTTCTTGTTGTAATTACTTACAAAAATGGATTCCAGTTCATATTCGAGGGTGTGCATCAAAATTTCCCCGTCCAAGCCTTGAATTATTTTTGGTAAGACGACCCACAATAGCGCCTATTACCCTACTGCTTTGTGGCCTGGTCTGCACACAGAGCCCAGCCTCACACCCCCAATCTTCACTCCAAACTTCACTCCTCAGTGCTGACATTCAGCTCTCAAAGGAAATGTCACACCCCCATGGTTTATTTGTGAACATTTGTTGTTGTTGAGTTTGCTTGGAAGCGACGGCGAAGATGAATGTCAAAAACTTATTTATAAAAAAAAATTTGGAGTTTTGTTGGTTCTTTTGCGACTCGTTTGCGGCTCTGACCTTTTTTTATTTCTATGAACAGAGAATTTGAAGGGACCCCGACCTCCCAGGTTTTTCATTCTACCTGTCTGTGCAATATCACACCCGCTGGCTTGACTGGCCTTAACGGCAACCTCTACGATATTGCGTTGTTTTCACCAAATGAGGCACCTTATAGTGTCCTGAGCAGCATGTATCGGCTGTAAAATCAGAATGGGGCCCTGTTACCGTGCCAGAAACTGTTGCTCGACCCTTACTGATGTGCTTTTTATGAAGGAAGTGACGCGGGGGCCACGCTTTTTGTGACACGGTGCCAGTGTGGGGGCCTGACATGGGGTGGTGTGTCACTGGAGAAACCCAACAGCATGCGTGAGTAGGGTACACAAATGCCCTGAAGTGCAGGCCACCTCTCCTGGCCACCATGTCGAACAGCTATTTCAGCATGTGCACGCTTTTCATGCTGACAAACTAATCAGTGCTCAGAGTGCATCCAGTGTGTGTTCCCACTATGTCACTATGATGAACAGAGTCATTTGAGGGAACATGATACTCCTCAGTCAGTTCTGAATCATCATACCAGCAGCGATCTCTTCCCGACGGATCCTAGAGAATCTGTCAGGGCAGAATTTTTTATCATTTTCAAGTGGGTTAATGACCGCACAGATGCATCCTTACCTGAAAGCTGAGAAGATTACATAGTGTTAGCTGGGATACAAGCTGCAGGAGGAAGTCTTGCTCGTAGAAGAGCTCTGTAAACAAACCCACAGCACAGAATGAGCTCCATGTCAACCTTGGAGGTGCCAAGGTCAGTGCGCCACCTGCTCAGCCATTGTCCTACCCCTCCAATTTATGCTCCTTTAGGTTCTTAGACCCGACTAAACCAGGACAAGACAAATAAACCACACAGAGGTCCTAGTGGGCACCAGAAAAGCAGGGCTGCCAATTCTCAGGCAATGAGCGTGAGACACATGCATTTGACTGTCTTTTCACACCATGTCTCTGATTTCTCATGCTGAAAATCTATGGACGGTTTGATTTCATGCAGCCGCTCAGAGCGCCCGCCCACCCACCCACCATCACCATCGTCGGCCGCACCCACCCCAAAATCTCACTCCAAGGTTTTTGGAAAAGTTGGCAGCCCTGGAAGAGCAGT
>JAODKM010000035.1:15686816-15705212 GCA_026780845.1 Petrocephalus sullivani | reverse complement strand
TATAGGCTACAGGATGAAGGTGCTGGTTTATAGGATACAGGGTGGAGGTGCTGGTTTATAGGATACAGGATGCAGGTGCTGATTTATAGGCTACAGTATGCAGGTACTGGTTTATAGGATACAGGGTGGAGGTGCTGCTCTTGATGCACGTTCTTGCTGCACAGATTGCATCACAATCGTTGTCTGACTCGGCAGTGGTGCATCTTGTGTCCAGCAGCTGGTGGAGCAGTATGTGCACATAGGGAGGGCAGTAGGGTATGCAGTACGGAGCAGAGCAGCCCTTTTTGCAGGAGAGGCCTGGCACTGCTGCTCTGCCTCTGCTGTGGCTGCCATGTGGCAGAGCACATAAGGCGGGCCCTATTAATCAGGCAACCTCATGCACCACGGCTTCTTACGGTTCACAAGGGCCACAGAGAGGACGGGAGCAGCCCTGTCGTCACCTTGACTTTCACAACCGGTCATGCAGACTGTATGTTGGGTGCACCCATGGTTTTGGTATATGTGGAGGAAGAATGAGGCAGGGAACGAGGAAGAACAATCTCAGCATCCTTTATCATGTTCACTGTGCCTGAATTCCATTTCCCATAGTACACTGCAGCTGGCACCCGGCCTACCAGTTCGGAGCTGAAGAAAAATGTGACACCACTGTCTCCTTCAGCCTGAATCTCAAGCCAGACATGTAGCCTGTGCAAACTACTATCTCTGTACCCAGCTTTTCCCAGAAATCCAGCCTGAGACCCTTAAGCTCGCAAATATTAGAAAAGGAACAAATGCAGGTGGTAATTTAAGTAATGCTTATTAATGGATTTCATCATTTTTGTGTCATATTGGTCTTTGTGTAATGCAGCATCTTGGGGTTTTGGCTATTAATAACTGTATACATCAAAATTCTTTACAGTATAAATCTGCCTCTGTCCTGTGGGCATGTTCGCACACAAGAGTGTCTGTGTGTGGGGGTGCTATAGGTACCACATTGTGAGGACAAGATATCCCCTCAATGTGACAAAAGCTTGTGGGGACATGTCCCCACAAAAATCTTTAAATGTAATCAAAAAACTAAAAATGCTGAAAATATTTTGCTCGGTTGCTCATGGATAAGGTTAGGGTTGGGTAGGCGTTAAGGTCGTCATGTTATAATTAAGGTTTTTTTTCCAAAGAAATAAATGGAGACACACTTCTATGTGTGTGTACATGTTTTGTTATATATATGAGGACTAAAGGACCACACAAGAATAGAACCTTTCCCCGCCTGTGTTTTTGGCTGGCCAGTCACTGTGCATAAACCCACCGATATGACTTTTGTTGCAACTTTTTTTTGGTTTGTTGTTGCTGCTAGTTTTTTTTTTTTACGCCATATATACTTATAATAAAAATTCCTTTTTCTCTAAAAATGCTTCCTTACCTATTTGATTCCCTCACATAATGCATTTTCTGTGACCGCTTGTCCTATTCAGGCCCCAGAGCCCATCCCAGAAGCCATAGGTGTAAAGCAGGAAGCAACTCATGGTGGAGTGCCAAATCATCACAGAGCTCCACACACTCGCACGCTTATTGGCAATTAGTAACTCCAGTTAGCCCTAGCTTGTGTTTGTACAGTGGAGGACCCAGAGGAAACCCCATGATGACACAGGGAGAACATGCAAACTCCAAACACTCAAACCCGGATTCTAAAGGTGAGAGGAAACTATGCTAACCACTGTGCCACCATCCCCAAATCAAAAAATTAAACATGCCAGTTTTCTTTGGTTACCTATGATTAAGGTTAGTGCTGGGTAGGGGTTGAGGTTTTCATAGTTGGGATCAGGGTTTTTCCCATGCAAAAGAATGAATAAAAAAATGTGTAATTGCTGGTGAGACAAAATTGAAAAAATGAGTTTCGGCATCAGTTGTTTTGCCTAGAGACCATCTCTATACTTCAGCCTGGCTGCTGTTTGCCTGAGGGGGCTTAGGTGAAATCCTTCATTGTGCTAGCTTTGGACCACCAAGCCCATTTTGACACGCTGTCTGTGTGTGGAGAGGTTACACAAACAGCATCAGCATGTCCTCCAGGAAACTTACGTTGCGTCAAGATGATCCTGTTATCACAGCTGGCCCCTCTACAGAGCCACATGCATGTGTGGCAGAACTATAGTGTATGTTAATCTGTGTCCTCATATGTGCTGAACACAGTGTGTTACTGTGAGCACTCCTCATGGGTCTTTCTGCATTGAGGAGCCAGCTGCATTATGGGGAAATTCTTGCGAGGTTGCTCCCATTTTAAACCGCCTTTAAATATTCTGGTTTAATAAAATGGCTAATACTGGAACGTGAAGATAATATACATGGTCTCTGGAGGATGCTGGGAGCATGTGACTTGGTGGAGAGAATGGAATTTATTTACTGCTGAACTGCAGGAGTAAACACAAAACTAGCAAGCAAATATGCATGAAAAAACTTGCTAACAGGATTCCATACACAAAAATAAACACAAAAAATAAAGCTATTATAAATTGCTAAAAAAATCTTTAGAATTCTGATTGTAATTTCAAATCCAAGAATAAACCCCTTACTAAGAATGTGTGTCCATTACCACAGGCAGTGCCTTATTTGTTAGTGTGTTTTCTGTGACCACAGACTGACCAGATGGGGCTCTGGGCTCAGTCGACCCCAGGGAGCGACTGCAGAAATGGCTGTCTGACATAAGGCCTGTTGCCCGTTCATCACCAAAATGGGATGTGTCTGCATCCTGGGTGATTCATCAGCCTGAGCGACACTTCTGCCTGGGTGACAGGCAGCACAGCGACATTGAGAGACCCACTTCTGATAAGAATGTGGAACCCTGAGCCCAACACTGAGCATGACGCGGAGAATGGAGCCCGACACTGAGCCCCGAGCACGACGCGGAGCATGGAGCCCGAGACCGAGCCCCAAGCGTGACGCGGAGCGCGGAGCCCGACACCGAGCCTCGAGCGTGACGCGGAGCCCGACACCGAGCCCCGAGCGTGACGCGGAGCCCGACACTGAGCCCTGAGCAGGACATTCAGCGTCCAGCCCAACGCTGTCATGGTTCCGGTGGCGTGGCATGGTGGAAGAGGGGGAAAAAGGTGACGACCCATTTGCGGCTCAGAAAACAAATGGGGTTTATTGGGAATAGAAACAAAACAGGGGAAAACTACAAAAGAAACAAACCACAAGGGGTAGCAACAAGAACCAGAAAGAACAGAAGAAATCAACTAAGGAAATACAAATCAAAACCTAGGGAACCAGACAAGGGAAACAAAACAGAGCCTATAAAATGACCGACTAATGAACAGGACACATCCAGGCACTAAAATACATTGAACACAACAACTAATAGGAGGCAGGTGTAGCTAACAGGACTACAGGTAACAAGGAGCAGGTGAGGATCATCCAATTAATCAAAGCACTAGAGGAATAGGATAACGACTAACAGGTGGAACAAACTAACCATTACAGAACTAAGGAACACTACAGACACTGAATCTACTGAAACAATAACCGATACCATAGGAATACAGTAGGATAAACATAACCAAATATATTAAACAAGACCAGGGAACAGGAAACAAGCAGGACAAACCTGTAAATACAAAATAACAAATGACGCAGGGAATAATCAAGCTGCATGCTCAACCCACTGAGCTATGCATCAGTCTAGGGAGTAAGGGAAGCACACTAGGAACAAGGAACACGGGAGGAGGGTGGAAAATCAGGATGGTCAGCAACACCAGTTGGCCAAATGGAGACACAAAGGAAGGGTCAGGTGGACACTGACTCTGACAGATGCGGGGCTCTGAGTCCGAGACTGAGCCCTCTGCCGGACGCGGAGCCCTGAGCCCGACACTGAGCATTTAGCCCAACGAGGAGAACTGAGCCTGACGTGGTGCACTGAGGCTGACACTGAGCCCCGAGCCCGACGCGGAGCTCTGAGCCTGAGACTGAGCCCTGAGCCCGATGCAGAGATCAGAGTCCGACGTGGAGCACTGAGCCTGAGACTGAGCCCGATGCAGAGATCAGAATCCAACGTGGAGCACTGAGCCTGAGACTGAGCCCGATGCAGAGATCAGAATCCAACGTGGAGCACTGAGCCTGAAACTGAGCCCTGAGCCCGATGTAGAGATCAGAGTCCGACGTGGAGCACTGAGGCTGACACTGAGCATAAAGCCCTGTCATAGGAGTCTGAAGAGCTCTTGGCTTGAGAAGGAGACGGATGGATGGCACAGATGGTGCCTGGGTCTGTGCTGTTACACGCTCATGTAAATGAGCTGAGTGAAGGAATGCTGTTATCCTTCAAACAGCAAAGTCTGTCCATGGGGAGGGGAGTTTGGGGGTGGTGTGCTCATTCTTCTCAGTATTTAAAAGAAAGCTGAGGTATGCAGAGAAGCACAGCCATCCTGCCACCCTGCATTGTACCTCCAACGGTGGTGACTGCCTGCCTCACCCACCTCTAATCACACTAATGTGGCAGAGTCATCGCTTCACCCAAATCCTCCCAGCCCACGTAACCCCATAATTGTGCCTTATTTGGATGAGCGACAGGTAGGCTGCTCCACTGGAACTTACTTGGTGAGAGATCCACCCCCCACACCTGTTTGGCCACTCCCCCCATCTGACCCTCAGTACCCCCACATCCCCAGAAGGATGCCGAATCGCCTAATTAAACCAAGAGCGGGCAAGCCAAAGCCCCCACCTGCCTCATTAAAGCTATCTTTCCAGTGGCCCCCACTATTTAGCACTAAAGGAAAAAATCCCACAGCTCTTAGGATAGAAGGTCAGATAAATGTGAGCTGTGTTCTTGGGGGGTGGGGGGGGGGCGCAGGATATGCACCCTGGCTTTACTGATTGGATGGCACTGTGGTAGACAAGCTTGCACTGGCCGGGGAGGGAAATGGGGGAGAGAGCTATAAACATATTCCTGCACATATTAATGCCCCCTACCCCCCAGCTGAACTCTGATACTATCATGGCACTTTGTTGGAAAGTACTCTTGAAGTGATGGATGGAGGATGACCTTTCAAAGTGAAGTTATTTACAGGGGACCCCTCCCTGCACCACCACCTTTTTTCATAAACACTGACGTACAGCATCAGATCCCGCCTGAGGAGTATTCCTGCATGAGTATTCCTGAGGGATTAGTCCTGCAGATGGTGGGCCACTGCCAGGGCTGATTAATGCCTATTGTGTCCGAAACATTGGCTGGCCCACGGACCAGTGACAGGCAGACACACGATCTGGCTGCCTGGTTTTGCATTGGTCCATGCTTCTGTGGGGTCCTACAAGATCAGAGACCTAGAGCCCTCAGGACAGTAAGATAGCAGGAGCCATGTAACTCAATGTTAATGTCCATACAGCCAACTGTAGCAACAATACGTAACGTAAAGTTGAACAGATGCGCTGCTAAGCTATAGCTATAGAGGTAAATTACTGACATCTTCAGTGCTACCGGCGGCGCAGGAATGGAAACAGACATTATGCCAAAGCAATAGTGTAGAACAAACCACGTTATGAATAATAATGTGCAAGCATTCCTCTAATTCACACAGAAAGCAATCAGGATGACATCGGTAAGACCCTTGTGAAGATACTCTCTCCTTCTAATTGTTGCTGGTCCATAGATTTTTATCTCAAATGCAATGGTAGTAAGCAGTACACACTTTTTGTCTAAAGCTTTGTACATTTGAGAGAGGCTAGGTGAGAAATCCCTGAAGAAATTTGGGGTTAAGGGTCTTACTCAAGGATCCAATGGTGAAATGATTCTAGCAGCCTTGGGATTTGAAGCAGCCACCCCTGCTCCTGGGGATCAGTCTTAAGCTGCAGAAGCATACATCACCCAGAGACAAACACAGACACTTATGTTTGCATGTCCTGCTACAACTAGACAATGGAAAACCAACATTAATACAAATAGAAGTTATGTTATGGCAGCCATGCATTTAGAAACGACAGTTTTGTTTGCATGTCAAGTCTGGATGGAGAGTGCCTTCATATTCTGTAGTACAGTGCACTGTGACATTTTGCTAGTTAATTTAACCGCAGGTCCGAAGCAGATCCATTAAACAATCATTTTGCCATTTCTCCCTGTGCTGTTTAGTAATTAGTGACATTTGTAATGGTGGATAGGAAATTAAAGTGAGTCATGCATTTTTTTTTCGCAGTCGCATTAGCACACTAATAGGCTGTGTGTCCTTTCACGGTTATGCTCATTTACGGCCGTGTGTGCTGGTAGCACTGAGCAAACCGAATTCTTCAGAACGCCATAGATTGCCTGACAGTTAATATTGAGATATATTGTGAATATTGTGTTATTTGCATTTGATGCTGTGACATGCTGCTATTAAAACAAATGCCATTTTGGCTCATCAGCCGCCACTGACTGTATGCAATAAGTAACTATTCCATCACATGACCTCCAGCCGTTGGAGTGCTGATGGCATCATGTCACTGACTTGCATTCGAACAAATGACCTGCAGAATAATGGCCCAAGGCTTGGCAGATTCATAGGTCAGTGTGTGTCTGTGTGCGGTGGGACCTCATCCCCGTGACTGCCAGGTCGCCAGTTTGCATCCCGTGGTTAGCAAAATGATATCCCTGCAGGGTCCTTGCCCAAGGGCCTTGACTTCCATCCCTCCAGGGGTGCTGGACTCTGGCTGACCCTTTGCCCTGACCTGAAACCCTGCTCCCTCCTCTATATGTAGTACCTCAGGTAGTGCATAGTAGTATAGTGACAACGCTTCTTTCCCCTGGCTAAATTTTTAGCTGTCCTCCTCATTTTGTGTCTGCCTCATTGATGTTGCTTTGATGGCTTGCTGCAATTGATACACCCCTGTACATTATGGTACACTCATGTGTAGGAATTATACTTGTATCTGCATAAGCTGTATCTGCAGTATCTGTATCTGCATAATTCACTTGATATTGAGGTGTAATTGATCAAATCGGGTTAGTGCAAACTGCGGTCCCTTCATTCTAGAGGTTCTGTAACACAGTGAGGAGCTGTTACCATGCTGGTAGATTTTTAAAATCCCAAGCTTTACTGTGTGGTTATGTGCCCACTTGAATTCCACTAATTACATGTGCTCATGTGACCTGTGAGATGTAGCTTATACATTGCCAGCTTGACATGACCTGTCAACTATCTGACTGGAGTTAATTCATCATGGGTTATGTGGCCTCAATATCCAATGTTGGTCTCTTCTCACACAGCAGATTTGTTTATATCTCAGATTTCCAGTTTGGGCCCGGTATTTGAGTAGAGAAGACAGACTGTTGGTGCCACTGATTGGTCGATGTTCTGTCACCTCAGCCTGATTGCCCAATCCCATCTCTACCTAGAGATGCATAACTCAAAGTGGACCATGTTCTGCGTGGGTTTTTGCGATGTAGATTAACTTCAGAACCAGATCAATTTACATAAATTGCTAATAGATTCATATATTTCCGAAGCTCATTATACACTTGTCATAGCAGAGATTTGACCTGCTGGATATTTTCATCGTGTTCAATCTTGCTCCCATGTTGTGATTAAATTGTCACAGATTCTGCACCAACGCCATTGACCACAAAGCTTAAATATTCACACTAAGTTTACAGTTTTAAGCAGGCAGAAAATTCTGAGAAAGCATGTTGGTTGCAGGGTTTGATTCCACTTCATTGCTGCCTACTCTGGAGCTGCTAGATGCTGAGCCCAGCCAATGGCATGTGCCCCCTGCTAATGGTGTGTGCCCCATCGCTGATATTTAAGGCTAGGTTGTCGGCACCCATCAGAGGGCATGCATTTGAGTGCCATGTGAGGACCGGGCATAAAATCAGTATTACATTGGAAAAACATGACAGACTTTGCTCCCGCGCTGCACCCATTACTTAGGTGCTGTATAGTATGTGGCTGGGAGTTCATATGTCTACCAACAGAGGGGGCTAAAGAGCTATCCCAGCAAGTCTTTGGACGAGTATCTGGAGACTGAAGCATGTTGTCTGCGGTACTTCCAAGAGGGAGGGGAGCATCTTTTGTGCTCATTTCTGGGCTAGGTTGTTTGTTTCCCATAAGAGAAATCTGAGTGAAAGCCTCCTTCAGACCTGTATAGATACACTAGTGTTACAATGTGGATTTGGAAGGCTTTGGGCTAGCCGTCATTGTTTTTGGGAGTGGGGGTGAATTTAAGGACCGAGCAGTGGTCAGGCTCAGTGCAGTTATGGCTTCAAGCTGAGTGGCTGATGCCTAGCCAGAGAGACGATGCTTTGGACAGCTGTTCCAGTAGAACCTCAGAGACGCAGCCGAAAGATTCCTTCCTCCAAAAGACAATCCAGCCGGCACTGCAGTGGCCAGGAATCGCAGGCAGTGTACCAAGGTGCAGGTGGGCCAGCTCCTGGACGGCTCTCTGTCATGGGCTCCGCAAATCGTCTTAGCGTTTTCTGACGCGGAATTTTCTCCGGGCTGCAAATCGCATTTTAAACCGAATCTCTGTTTCAATCTACAATTCAAACGGCCTGCTCTGCATTTATATTCGCTCTACTGTTGGCTGATTTAAACACCATGTAATCCATTTTTGTGTAGAGCTAATGAAAGCGTAGCACGCAAAATGTGTATGGACATAAGAATTAATAGTGGGAGATTTTAAGAAAGTAGCTGCTACACTGCATGAAGGCAGATGCCACTGCGTGGTGGGGATCGGAAATTAGGTTTTTGGAAAAGCCAGGGGTTTATTTTCTTATCAGGCATTCGTCTTCCTTCGCTTCCGCTAACCATGCGTCCCTTGCCAGTGCCCAGCCAGTGGCAGTCATGCAGACCGGCTGCAGCTGATTCCCGTCTGCACAGCACACGTGTCCTTGTGTGTGTTGTTGGAGGGCGACAGGTGCTTCGCATTGGCCTCTTTGGTGCGGGGGATGGGGCTCAGGATTTACAGTTAGCTCCGTGGTAAAATGCTGAGCCTGAGATCCTGACACCTGACAGCTTTCCATCTCGTCCCTGTGAGAAAATCAGCCTGGGAAGGGCTCCATTCAATACAGACACCTCCGCTTCATGCAATCACAGAATTATTACTTCCATAAATATTTGATTAAAGGAGATGTTTCATCTATTCATTACTGGGAGAGTGTGGTATGTGTTCATTAGTGTGAGACTGAGTAACAGTCTTTAATACTCTTTGTTTGTGCTGAAAGGTCACATGGGAGGGATGGGGCAGCCATGAATATTCACAGGGTGGTCCAAACTCTCCTCCCATACCCCCCCACCTTCGCACACAGCTGCTTCTTCGCTGCCTTTAATTAAAACAATTAAAGTTGCTTTGGTGACATGCATGCATTGTGATGATTGGCTGAGATGCTGGCTGTGCCCCGACCCCCACCCCCCCATCTTGCATACTCACATCAGCCACATGCGACTGGCTCTTTCCCATATGACCGGGGCGGTACGCCATGATCACCAGTGGGCCTCGTCCCCTGGTTCAGTGTGGGGTGGTGAGGTGGGGGGCAGATTTCATAGGGGGAGGCCTGGCTGGTGGATGGGAGGGGCTTCAGCTTCCCTCGGCATATGGCTCCAAGGGGCCTCATGATTATGCATGTAGCTGGTTGTTTGGGGGAGGGGGGCAGGAAAGCTCCACCCCAGGTTTTAATTGTTAATTGTGCCTGGCCTTGTCCACACCCCTCAGCGGTTCCCTACCCCCCACCATATTTGCCGTCCCTGTCCCAATTTACACCGTAAAACTTGCTCGTGGAATGGTGGATGGAGAATATAGATATCTGTGTGTGATTTATTCTGCTGGGATCCCCATGGTTACACAAGCTCCCTAATTGGAACCATCGATACTCAGGGGAAGCCTGTAAACACCCCACTGCAGTTGCGTAAGATACCTGCTGTCTTACCAAAATATGTTGATAGCTGCTGATATCTGACATATATAAAAAATATATTACATAAACGAAATAACACTATCAGCTGCTCTGGTCCAATTAGCTGAACTGCTGATTATTGTTGAGGATCACCGTATCTTTATAAACCTTCATTAAACACAGCTATGAGAGAAACATGCCAGCTTTCAGGGCTCATCAGTATTAACTTTGAGACGTGGGGATTCCGCATCCCCCACCATATTTCACACTGCCCAAGACCAGCACAATCATGGTGGTCGGTTCTTCATTGAATTTGAATTGAAAATATTCATGTCCTTGTTCTACATTAGATCTTTTTTTCTGTCCCTTTGGAAGCGGAGATGTTTGTTTTTGCCATGATTGATATAGTCAGTTAATTTGGTCCAAGGTATTTTTCCAGCAATAACAGTTGCTATATTATACCCATGCATCCATCCATCCATCAGGGTTAGCCTGGAGCCTAATGCATAGGGTCCAAAACAGGGGGTGTCATGGATCAGCTGCGGTTCCCTGAAGGGCACATACTCATATACATTCACATACATACTCATACACATTCACATACATACTCATACACATTCACACACATACTCATATATGCTCAGACACATACTCATTCATGTTCACATACATACTCATACACGTTCACACATATACTCATACATGTTCACACACTGTGAGCCGTGTAGAGACACAGATTTCCCTGTATGCTTTTGGATTGCAGGAGAAAACAACAGCAGCCAGAGAATAAGCTTCCACAATACCCCCTGGCATTCAAAACCCTAGCCTGGAAGCATGAGGCCACAGACCTACGACTGACCCAGCCTGCTGTCCCTTTTTACCAGAGCCATTCAGTGTGAGTATTAGAGCAGAGCAAATTCTATAACCACTAACCACAAAAATCAATGCTAATGGTGCCCACCGTGCAGGGAATGAAGCTACATGCTTTCAGTGGGTTTCTCCTAAATTTGAATATTCAGTATATTTTTGCCAGGAAGCCCATCACAATAATTTTTTGCACCAATACTTCATTATATATTTTTACATATTGTGCAACTGATATAAATACATATCCTTCATTTTGGTTATTGCAAAGCAACACAATGATTAAAATGGCCTTTTTGATATGTGCCTGCCTATACCATTACAATACAATCTATACTTTCTGCAATCGCTATACAAGGAAAGCCCGTGATAGTCAGGAAACTGGAGAAAAGCACATATACATTACATCAGGAGATCAAGGTTGACTTCAGGACCTCTGTTGTTTTGAGAGAGCTACCTTTAGTGGTGATAGGACCACTACCATTCAGTCCCATGATTGACTCTTAGTCCATAATTATAGAAAGCCCCAAACATTGTGACATAAGTCGCATCATGAATCAGCTGAATTGCTTCAGATAATTCAATAAGATTCAATAAGAAACTTATCACACAGTCAATTTAATGCTTTGTAGGTGTTTATTAGTAAATGCAGTACATGAGAAATGTGCTTGAGTTTTGCTGTCATATGCTCATGTCACTCATGGGAATTTTCCAAGCTGATGTTTGAGAAAGAGCTGCTTTATACAAATGATTTTGCTCGTTTAAAATAGGTTTGTACTTTTGCAAGTTGCAATTAGTTTAAGTTTAACTTAAGATCTGTGATGATCCTCCGAGATTAAAACCTGAAGAATGAGCAAATATTCTGCACAGAGAGGTATATATTTGCCTTTTAATTTGCAAGGAGTTCATAGTAAAAAGAGAACCTTTGATGACAATGCACATCATGCAGAGGAATTGTGATTCTGAATCAATGAAAAAACGACATTTGTTTTCGGCATACATTTCAGAACTCTGCTGGAGTAATTAAAGATATACGATTATAGTGGAATTCATCAGGTAAAGGGTGACTGAAGCCTAAGTCCCCAGTGGATGTACAACTGATGTTCAGCCAGCTGCCTCTTGCTCTTGGCCTCAAGCTATCATTACAATGGAGATGCTCTAATGACATGCGTCATCACCAGGTGCTTCAGCGTGGGAGCTTCCACCCAAGAGGCTCTCATGACCTGCATAACTACCATCATGTGGGGAAATCGCATTCACCATGGCCGATTATCCCTACAAGAGTAAGTTTCAGTGTGCAAAATTTAAAAGGAAAAAGGTGCCAGGCGTGTCTTCGGCGTGAAATCCGAGCGCAAGATGCATCTGGATGAGAGGCAGAGCTTTACTCGCTGATTAGCAGGTCAAGCTGCGCATGCATGCAGATTGCAAATCCATGCGGGTTTCTCTCCAGCAGCAAAAGTGCCCTTTAAACAACATTATGGGAATCAAAGCTCAATGACACCCATAATGCACCTGACATCAAATGAGTGCCACCAGTACCCTGCTTGCTCTCAGATGGGTACATTTGGTGAAGCATAAATGACCAGAAGCACATATTAAGCAGCCTGTGCCATTGTGACAACACAAGGGGAACCTACACAATATTATGCAGTATGTCTGTCCTGTCATGAATGTAGCACTGTGGGTTCAGGAGAATCTTTATTTTGTTTTACTGTATATTGTGCATGACTGAGAAAAAAATAAAGCTTTAGTTGGCATACTGACGGGAAGAACGACCCACAACTGCAGCTGTCAGTGTTTTGCCCTTCCAAGGGGTGTTTATTTTCCAGAACAGGGGGAAACAGGGTAAACACAGGAGCCAACGCAACAGCGAGCTTACAAAGCATAGACATTAACTGACAGGGGAGACTGGACACAGACTGACTAAATAGGGCAGGACATTAAGAACAAAACACAAGGCAGCTGTTCAGGGCAAACAAGTGGAGCAAAACTCGGGGCAAATCACAACGAGGGACAGGTGCGGCAAATCAAGCCCCACCTGAGGGCAAAACAGGGGAAGAAACATGGAGGGCAGGGCGGGGCTGAGCGTGACATAGCCCCCCCTCCAGGGAGGGGCCCCAGGGGACCGGAGACAGGACGGGAACACGGGGCCAAGACAGGGAACCTAAAAGGCGCCGGAGCGGGGACTGGAACAGGAGGCACGAGAGGCGCCGGAGCGGGCACAGGAACAGGCAACACAGAAACCAGAGGAGACGCAACATCATCGCCCGGATCTGTCGGGGCCAGTGCAGCGTCATCTTCCGGAACTGACGGGGGCGCGGCGGCGCCGTTTCGTGGGAGTCTTCTCCACCGACGGAGTCCACGAAGATCCCTGGGAAGGAGCTGGAGCACAGCGAAAGGACGTCCTCAGCCCGAGTCGGCGGTGGCATCCGCGGAGAGGCGAGGCAAGGAACGAAGTATAAGGCTTCCTCGTCCTCGGCTTCCCAGACTTCTTCCTCCAATCGGGAGAGGCGACGCTCGAGCTGCCTCGTCTCTTCCGCTGGGGTTCCTGGGGCGATCGCCAGTACCTGGTCCCCTAGCTGGTTTATCTGCGGGATCAGCGGATGCTCCTCCCGGAGGGTGAGGACCCGGAGTAGGTCCTCAAACCGGGTCCAGAGGACATGCCGGTCTGGACTGGAGGAGCGGGTTGGGTGGCGGGCAGCGTCTCGGTGGTCGCGGGGAGCTGGCAGTTCGGAGATGAGCGGAGGTAAGCATACAGGATCTTCCTCCTCCAGCCCAATTCTCCGCTGCCAGAGCCAGGCATCCGTTAGGTAGGGAGGCTCGGCTGGAACCTGATCACAGCCACGGGGTCGCTTTGTGAGGTCGGTTATTCTGTCACGCCGGCGACGGGAAGAACGACCCATAACTGCAGCTGTCAGGGTTTTGCCCTTCCAAGGGGCGTTTATTCTCCAGAACAGGGGAAACACAGGAACCAACGCAACAGCGAGCTTACAAAGCATAGACATTAACCGACAGGGGAGACTGGACACAGACTGACTAAATAGGGCAGGACATTAAGGATGAAAAACAAGGCAGCTGTTCAAACAAGCGGAGCAAAACACGGGTTAAAACACAATGAGGGACAGGTGCGGCAAATCAAGCCCCGCCTGAGGGCAAAACAGGGGAAGAAACTCTGGAAAGAACATTGATTTCAGTTTGACAAATTTTACATATAATATCACATCAAAACAAAGGAGAGACCATCTCAGATTTCTCAGGTGTTTTTTCATAAGATACTGTAAATCCTACGAATCATTTAGATGTACCCAAACCAGGTCAGAAAGAATCCCAGTCTCAGACCAGCAGGACACAGACATGGGAGGTGGGATGGGGTGGTTTTACTGGCACCCTTGGGATATTTTGTGCAGGTGAACTGAGCAATGCACGAAATAGATTTTTTGCTCTCTTACTTAATTGAGCAACACTGCAGATCTACGAGAGCTGGACCATTACTGTCAAACACATTTAATACTTAATGCAGTTTGATGCTGTGTAAAGTGGCTATTCCCATATTTCACAAGGTCGCTGTGAGGTTGAAGAAAAGACTTATTTTCACCCCCCTCAAAGTATTGCTTGATCTGAGATTAACATTTTAGATGATTCTTTTATTTTCCTGCCTGCCCTTTGCTCCTGCGATGCCTCTCCTTCCTTCCCTGCTGCTGTACCACTGTTGATCTTGCCATCAGAAGCAGAATCAAGCACCCCATGCCAGCACCTGTCTGCCGCTGCATAGAGACAGAAATGTTCTGTATTAACTTAGTTCTGTCATCTTGTTTTGTTCGATTGACTTCTCTGCTGGCCCCTGGAGGATGGGCTCCTCATTTGGGTCTGGTTCCTCCCAAGGTTTCTTCCTTCTAGGGAGTTTTTCCTTGCCACTGTCGCCTTTGGCTTACTCACTGGTGGGTCTTTATGTGGCAGAGAAAATGTAAAGCGCATTGAGACAATGTTGTGATAATGCGCTATATAAATAAAATTGTATTGCATTGCATTGCATTTTCTCCTAAAGCAACAAGTTTTGAGCCATTAAATATTCTTGTAATAACACGGTGTCTATGCAGATTGGGCTTTTTTTAAGTCAGCCACTTCACATAAACACACAGGTAATGGTGCTTTCACCAGATCAGGCCCCACTGAGACTACTTTTCTTCCAGAAAACAAATGACTAGCAAGGAGAAGGGAGGATCTGTTGGGAGAGGGACGTGAGCTGAGTTAGGGAAGGGCTCTGAGGAGGAGGTACTGCTCTGCTTAAAATGCCTGTGCTGTTGTAAACTGCGGTTCTGAAGGTGCTCTTACATCCTCAGTGATAGTCCTGGTTCGTTTGAAAGGAAGTTCACTGTGACTTGTTGCTATGGTTACCCTGAAAATGGACTGTATCCTAAATTTAATAAAAAGTAATAATAATAATTTAAAATAATGCTTATAATTTTTATGTACTGTCTATTGTGAATAATATTTATGTTCTGTTAATTCACATATCCTTAACAATTTCTAGCATGAAATGAGATGAACGATCTGTTGTCAGAAATCCTCAGAGCGCATGGTTAGCTATCTTAAGTACCATGGTGAAGGCCTTCCCATCACACAACGCTTCATTCAAGCTGGTGAATGGAGAATAATATCTGATAGTCGAAGAATGGGCAGTAAGATATGATCAATGTTGGGTGAAGCTTTGTCTAAAGAGGCTCAGAGTACAATGCTTGGCAATTATTTTTAGGGCTGGATTTCATAGGCATTGAAAATTCAAGCATTTTAAAATCTAACTAAACATATACTGGAATTTTTTAAAAGCTGAGTAACAAAGATTTGAAAACCATTCATGTGATGCGTTATTAATGTGATGCAGTTAGATTGTTATCCACTTGTGATAATTACCTGGGGCTTCTCAAGATGTGTCATTTCATACATTGATATTATTGTCATGAGTTTGGCTTTGGCTTAAATAAAAGATTGATTCATCCATCTTCTATTTCCACACATCTTATGCAGAGATGTAGAGTCTATCCTGGAAGCCACAGGCACACTCCATCATCTTGGATGGAGTGCCAGCCTATTGCTGGACACAAACAATTTGGCAACTCAGGTCACCTTAGCATGTCATTGGACTGAGGGGGGACACTAGGCAGCATGGAGGGAAGTCCACAATGATACGGGGAAAGCACGCAAACGCCACACACACACACACACACACACACACACGCGCGCACACACACACAGCCAGGGTAGATACTCAAACCCTGCTCCCAGAGATGCTAACAGTGCTAACTACTCCACCATATACCACCCGCTAAATAAGAAATATACATTTTTTTTATTACCTTCAATTAACTATGGCAAACAAGTAGCAAGCAAGCAGTTAAAAACTGGATTTCTAGGAAGGGAATTGCTGATTATCTTGTTGAAACAAAGCGTTACTTTATGTACATTTGCTTTACTATACCTAGAACCTAGTAACAGAAACAGATTCTGATTGGACTTCAACAGAATTATGATTGATCTAATTGACATTACTCAAGCTGACCTTTCATTTGCGACATGCTCTTAAATTTCGAAAACCAGAAGCTCACTAGTCATCAGCATAATTAGTGAGCAATCGATTAATAGCTTTAGTCAAACACCATTTATAATTGGTCCTGAGTCTGGGTCAGAGCTGTCCAACATCCGATAAACTTCCCACACCATTTGTATAACGTTGCCTGTTCAGGAAATCGTTCAGTCTCAAAAGAATTAATCAATTGTTAAAACTGCGTGAAAACACTATTGATGTCGGATCTCCGAAGGCTTTAAATGAATGCCCGTCAAGTTACACGACATTGGCAAATACCCTATTACGGGACAGGTGAAAATCTTAGCCAAAACAGGGTGTTAGTTAGATTGTTGCTAGTGACTCCAGGCAGAGAGAGGCTGTTTTGTGGAATTAAGGAATCGGTTGTATTGCAGAGACGCTGAGAAACACGGAATAAAGGCAGTATGAAAAGTCACAGTAACCTGTCTCTAATCATTCCTTCATTGCCTATTAGCTGCTGTGGCCTTTCGTTCTCTCGCTAAGTGCCATTCACTGCCTTCCAGCTACCGAGTGGCCTGAACGGGACAGGCCCTCATGCCAGATGGCATCTCTGGCACACATGAAGGCCCTCCACTGTCGGCAGTGCTGACTGGGCTGTGCTGGAAGCAGATGTATTTCTGAGGGGACAGTCAGCTGCTGATGATAACACCAGCCCCAGCAGCAGCAAACATCCACTTACTGACCTGCAGAGGTCAGGCTGATGGATGATGTGGGTACATGTTTCTGTGTGAGCACTTAGCAGCCAGTCACAGACTTTTAGTATGATTCTGTCACTCTAATCCTCATTCGTAAGCTTCTGGATGGTAGTGTGCCAGAGACACAGTGCTAAGTTGCTTATTAGTGGGATTTGTGCATCACCTAGCTAAGGAAATATTTACTTGTTTGTTTTTAGGCACACCTGTCCGTGATGCAGCAGACCAACCCGGTCTCACGACTTTTCATGCAGCCATCACGACATAAAAATCTATTCAAATGTTGTCAACAGCGTTATCAGATTACGAAAAACACCATAGCATTCTGGGGGTTGTATGCTTTTCCCCCGTCTCACTGCCTTTCAGCCTCTTTCAAACGCTTTGCAAACAAAAACGATAAGGAATCGGCACATTATTATTTCACTTTTGGGAAAGGTGTAGTATATTTTCACATGATTGCATAGATTCAGTCATTCATGCAACAAAAGTGAAAACCAGGTGCTATATTGCACGGTCGCATCACACATTATCAACAGCGTTATCAGATCGCGTCCCTCAGTCACCAGTTAGCGCTCATAGTGGCGGTGTTACACACTGCACATTAAAATACATGGGGTAGTGAAGCATTGTCCTACAGTAACACGTAAAAAGGCCAAAAGTGTGATAGCAGCATGTTTGAACAGTTTTTTATGTTGTGATGGCTGCACGAAAAGTCATGAGACCGAGTTGAGCAGACACTCCAGACACGATGGGAGTGCTGGCCATTTTTCAAAACAAAATACCTTGCAGACACTGACAGTCAATAAAATGGAAATATTATTTCTGTACGGTGCTGAATGCTCCACAGCCTGGTACCGGTCCATGGCCCGGTGGTTGAGGAACGCTGCACTATAGTCAATTTAAAGACATCAGTCAGAGGAAGGTGGAGTCTCAGGAGGATGCTATTTCAGCCCGGGAAGAATAAGAATCCTACACACACACACACACACACACAACCCCCAGATCTGAGCCATAGCGCCCACCCCCAATATTACATACTGTTCCTTTAATTGGATGAATAGTTAACAATAAGGTGAATAGTCCACTTTAACCATCTGAAAACAGGAGAGCACTGTCACGGATCTGACGGTGGCGGGGCATAGTGCAAGCAGAAGGCAGGGGGGAATAAGGTGACGACCCACTTGCGGCTCAGGAACAAAAAATGGGGTTTATTGGGGAGAAACTAAAGCTGGGGAAAACTACAAAAGAAACAGACCATGAGGGGTCGCAACAAAAACCAAAAATAAACACTGAATAAATCAACTAAGAGACTACAACTCAAAACAGGACTTACACCAAACAGGTACAGAGACAATACAATGACCGACTAAAGAACAGGACACAGGCAGGCACTAAAATACACTGAACACAAC
>JAODKM010000035.1:15674636-15686716 GCA_026780845.1 Petrocephalus sullivani | reverse complement strand
GAGGAGTGCTCTCCAACACCCCCTCCAAGGACTCCAAGAAGGGCAGGTATTCTGAACTGCTGTTTGGTGCATAAGCATAAATAACAGTCAGAACCCGTCCCCCCACCCGAAGGCAAAGGGAGGCTACCCTCTCGTCTACTGGAGTAAGCCCCAACATACAGGCGCCCAGCCAGGGGGCAGTAAGTATGCCCACCCCTGCTTGGCGCCTCTCCCCGTGAGCAACTCCAGAGTGGAAAATGGTTCATCCCCCTTCAAGGAGACTGGTTCCAGAGCCCAAACCATGCGTCAAGGTGAGTCGGAACCTCCCAACCTCGCGCACCAGCTCAGGCTCCTTCCCCACCAGAGAGGTGACATTCCATGTCCCTAGAGATAGCTTCTGCATCCGAGGATCGGACCGCCAGGGTCCCCGCCTTCAACCACTGCCCAGCTCACAACGCACCCGACCCCCATTGCCCCTCCTACGGGTGGTGAGCCCATTGGAGGGGGGACCCACGCTCCTTCTTTGGGTTGTGCCCGGCCAGGCCCCATGGGTGCAGGCCTGGCCACCAGGCACTCGCCATCGAGCCCCACCCCCAGGCCTGGCTCCAGAGATGGGCCCCGGTGACCCGCGTCCGGGCGAGGGAAACTGTGCATCCGTGTTTACATTCATCATAAGGGGTCTATTGAGCCGCACTTTGTCTGGTTCCTCACCCCGGACCTGTTTGCCTTGGGTGACCCTACCAGGGGCATAAAGCCCTGGGCAACTTAGCTCCTGGGATCACTGGAACACGCAAACCCCTCCACCACGATTAGGTGTCGGCTCTAGAAGTGTATGGACTAATCACCCCGAAATGGCAATGCAGCCTCCTGTACATCCATGATTCACATTTATCCTTGTGCTAAAGTCAAGACTGTGTTTTTCTTGTATTACTTATATGACTTCTTTCTCATGGGAAGAGCTAAGATGCCTGTCTTCTCCCAGAATGCTTATCTTGTCCAAGGACACTTGTTCGGGTCGAGACTGTCTCGAGGCTACTTACTCTGTTTTTCTGAGCACTTAGTTAGAAAGAGAAAGTTCCATAATATGTTTTGAGAACCGCACCTGCAAGCAGCCTTACCCGGACATAAATTAGAGAGAAAGAGCGCATTGCCTCATGGGGGAGAGCCTGGCCAGCTTGACCCCTGCCCACATGCATCAGCTCCCAATTTAATGTATAAAATGTGTGGAAAGACTTCAATACTGCCAGGAGCTCAGCCATGAGATAGAGCGTGCATCGCCCGGCACCTTTCGCTGGACCTACGTGTTGGTCTCCTACCAGGACTGAAAGGGCTCCCCAGTCTACCTGAAGGTGGGTGATGATAGCATGTCTTAGTGTAAATAGCTTGCTTATTGCATTTCAATAATCAACAGTATCATTTACTCAAATATATAACCATTTTGTCTATGTGTAATAAAATTTATCTGAAGGGACCGAAGTGTGCCTGTTTGTCCCTCCGAGAGCCCTCTCGTACTAAAACAGTCATACGGCAGAAATTAGAAATTCATAGCAGTACTGTAGCTTTACTGAGGCTGGCATCCTTCTCTTTGACTGAGGTTCATACTGCTTCACTAATTTGTGGAATATGCCTCCAGCGAGAATCTGTTTGCACTCTCCCCCATAATTACAGGACCCAGTCCTTGCTCTCCATCTCAGGATTCTCCAGTCTTATGCTTTGCTGTCCAACAGAGGACTCTGGCATCAAAGTCGCCATATAGATTTATGGCAGGAATTAAAGTTTTTGACGCACACATCAGAGGGGCAGTGAGCAGCCCTGAGGCCTGTTTAACTGGAGGGCCTGAATTTGAAAAAAAGATGATCTGCATCCCTGATGCCTGGGACTGCAGGATCACACATACCTCACTGTTCCTTCATCATGGGGAAGAACACAAATGAAAGTGATTAGCTGGAAGACAAGAGGACAAATGAGAGAAGGTAAGTTAACCAGCTGAAAAATTGAGTGAATTATTCTTGAATCCTTCTATTATCTGTGATGCCACCTATTAGTGAAGCTGGTACTATGCCACCTGCCAGTCATCGACAGAAGAAAATATAAGTATAAGTATATAGACCACGATCCACCACATTAGTGCTCCCTAATGTTTACAATGAACACGAAGAATTCTCCCAGCTAATCATGGTCCAATATGCCTGTGAAAAAGTGTTAATTTAAGTGCTGAAAGTTGTATAACACAGCTAACACATACTACTGTATAGCATAGTAGTAGCATGTTTCTTGTTCACCTCTACAGATATCAAGTGTCCCAATAGCAAGTGTTTTCAAGAAATGCCCGGGCATTTGAGCTCTTCAGGTACACTTGCCCACTTTGCGTCTTATGCTAACATGCCTGACCGTAGTGTGTAGTGTCTCAGTGGGCTTGGCTTTAAGTGAGGAAAATGAGACGTAGCCTGAATGTTTGTTTCCCAAGACTGACATTCAGAGTCTTTTTTTTCATGAGGATTAGCCAATACAAAGAATTTCATTATGTACTCTGCAAATCTTCTGGTAATATGTGAATTCATTTAGGTAAAATTTGGGGGGTTTACTTTCTGTAAATTCCAAGAATCACTGACAGCTTCTCTTGATGGTTTAATACTCTTTTGAAAATGCTGTTACTGTTTTGGTTAGCAGAAGGCTAATACATAGAATTTTATGAACCTGCCTGTGTTACCAGGTGAATGTTAAATTGTTAGTCCTGAGGAGTCTGAAAATGGATGGGATGCGAAGGCTGGCAGTGCTGAAACATTTCTGTAGTAGTATTGGAGTACCTTCTAAATGTTGAAGGAACAGTTACTCAGCAGGGCCGAAAGTGCGACTAAACCAAGCTGGTTGCATCACCACCATCTGATTGGTTGAAATGCACAACAAGAAAGAACCAGTTCTCCGCAGGGATTATCTGAAAGAAAAACAGGCATATTCTACATATTATTCAGATTGTGATGTATTAGTCTCAGAAATTTCTAATTTCCTATTGAAAAAGTACTATACAACAGCTGAACAGAATGGATTAATAATACAAATTTAACCGTGGTGAAATGGAAAACAGGCCTAGTTGATCCGTGATCCATACAGATCCCCCAACATATCTGAATTCCAGATTAATTGCTAAGTGTAACTTGGCTTAATTTAGCTTAAGACAGCCCATCATTAACCCAATGTTGGCATCCCATTTTCTTTATTCAGCTGATGTGTCAGGAGCCCCACACGAGAGCAGCAGATCCAGTGACACGTGCACAAAGGTATCCATCACCTGGTTGTAGGCACTGGTGCCGCTGTTGATGCCATCTCTTTCTTCGTTATTCCATCCATTGAATCCGCTGAGTCTCATAGAAACTTTGAGAGTTGTTCTCCACTAAGGTAATCTGTCAGCAGCACCTGATTCCAGGTCAGAAGGACTGATGTTGAAGTCTGTAAGAGCTGCTTTTATGTGGTCCTGCAATGTTTCATTGGATATCCCGTGGGGTGTTTCCCATACCAGAGTTTGCCGTAGAACAGGATTTTGGGAAGGCATACATTGGCGTTAACCAATGTTAGATGTAATGTTTTGTTTTCTCAAGATAAGAACTTTTGTTACTTTGTTATCTCAAGAAAATAACTTGTGATCTTGGGAAAAAATAAACACAGATATGGATGGATGTCCTCTTATGGATGGATGTCCTGGGGCTCCCATACAATGCAGAGTTGCAGTGAAAATGTACAGATAAAGCAGTGTTCTTTAAGACCTTCAAGTAATAAATGCAAGAACCCCCGCTTTTTTTGGCGATCTGATACATGATCCAATCTGTGACTCAAAACTAGGATATGATACGAATCGTGAGGTTTGTGATCCATTGCACCCCTATAATTTATGTAAGTTAATGCTAATTCCACTAGTGTTTGATGCTAATAAAACACAGACGTTCTAGCAGAAATCAGAAATCATGTTGTACACCTTGTTAATAGCAAACTATCATCTCTTCTGTCTTATGTCACTGTCGCTCTCCAAACCCAGCATCGCGTTTACTGAGCTGACCCTTCTACAGTTGAAAAGCTAAGCGAGCTTTAATTAGTGCTTCTTTGCAGTATTAAAAGATACACCCATGTGATAGAAAGTGAGGGTGTCACATTGAGGTAAAAAAAAACACATCCTTTTCTCCCTCCCTAAAAATGCATTCTGGGAGCATTTGCTGTTTAGGTAAATCCCAGTCATGATGCTGGTTGGTTTAGTTTGGCTAGTTTAGTGAATCCCAGATGATTGGTATTGATAAACTTTTAGAGTTCGTTTGGTACAATGAATTTGAAACTGCTAAATTTTCCTTTCACAATTATTTGGAAGAACATATCCATCTCTATGTAATACTTGGTCATATTATGCAGTATTATTAGCAATAGCCACATGAACAGGGTGAGCAGAGTGCCTCAGGGAGTCCTGGGAGTCACAGCATGTGTGCTGTTTGCATGCTGTCACTTCTAGGTTTCTTATAGGCCGTCTGGCTTGCTCCCATGAGCATATGAATTTTCTCTGGGGCAGTGTTTCCTAACCCTGACTTCAGGGACCTCCAGATGGCCCTCGTTTTTGCTCCCTCCCAGCTCCCTGCCAGGCAGTCCCATTTTACCAGCTGAGAGGGAGTAAAAACGTTGACTTTCTGGGGTCCCCGAGTACTGAGAAACACTGCTGTAGGGCACATCCAGCCATACACTGTGTGCTAATAGCAACAGGCTCAGCAATGATTCACCCCTAATTGCATCAGTAGTTGTTCAAGAGAGATTAGAATCATAATGTCTGATATTATAACATGGTACAGTTTAATGTAGTTTAGTTTTCTTTCCATAAAACTTTCTTTCCTTTGGCTTTTTCCATAAACTTGATCTCTCCAGAGGTTCTACCCAGACAGACACGCCTCTCTGCTTTACTGGAGTTAGATCAATAAAAGGGAATTGAGTGTGGGGGGTTAACTAATGGTAATTGGATTTAGTTCCTGGAGTCAAAATCCCAGTTTTCTGCTACCTTGGAAAGAATTCCATTAAGGTTTCACCAGCATACAATGTGCATTAGTGTAATATGAATAGTTTTTAAGGTGACCAGTAGTGGAAAATTGTATCCACTATGGTTGCATAATTGGCAATGTAAGTATATATGATTGGAATCCAATTGATAAATGTAAAATATCTGCCTGGACCAAACGTCAGTGTGTTTGCATGTATCGGTCAGATTTTTGGTAGGTCAGCCCTTCCAGATTGCCTAGTGTGACTGTCTACTCTTCTGGCTGAACCCATCAACAATTCTGTCACCTGCTCTCTGCCGGTACGGCTCCGTTTGATTGAACCTGGCATTTTATTGCATTTTCTATGCGTGCCCCGTCTCATCTGCCTCGCCCAATCACGGCGAATGTAGGGAAAAGAGAAACAGACAAAGCGAAGAAAAAGAGAAGACAATGGCGCCGATGTCAGCATAAATGTCAGAGGTGTGGGTGAGCCATTCTGACAGTCTGCTGTGTAACTTCTCTTCCAAGATTCCCGCTTATCTGTGGGAAC
This sequence comes from Petrocephalus sullivani, assembly GCA_026780845.1. NCBI lineage: Eukaryota > Metazoa > Chordata > Actinopteri > Osteoglossiformes > Mormyridae > Petrocephalus > Petrocephalus sullivani. Next base: position 15,681,184 of record JAODKM010000035.1, on the reverse strand, counting down.
ACCAGACAGCAGACATTCAATAAGTACTGTATTTCCTGTCTATTTAGAGTTAATTGAGTTATTTTTGAAAAACAATAAAAAATAAATAAAACTCCTCCACACAAACTCATGAATATAGTTACTCAGGATAACTACAGCATGTGGGTATTTCCTTTTGTTGATCGATAGTCGGCTGCCTCTTTCTCAGACGACAGGAGAGGAGAGTTTCCAGTCTGTATGCTCATGCTGCCAGACTCATTATACTGTAAGTTGGCACTTGGGCTTAGAGTGTTTGGGGAATAGGCTTCTTTTCAGCGCCCCCCATGGACACTTTGATGTGCGGTCACGGCGGATCAAAGTTGCGGCTGGCTGCCTCCACTCCAGGTGTGGGCGGTGGCTTTTATCTCAGGAAAAAAGGGGCTGGATCCATTGTCCAAATAACCTAAGGGAGACTTGGTGGTGGTCCCATCTTCCACCTTTTGTGTCCAAACACACATTGCATAATAAACTCACATTCTCTGTGTATCCACACTACATAGGGATCCTTAACCTTTTTAGCAAGCCATCCTTCCTGTAGACAATTAATTCCCATCTGTAGTATTCCTTTTGCATATGTCCATTGTTACGTAAGAAAACCAAGACTATATATAACTTATATTTACATTCTGCTATCTTTGCTCAGGAGAAACTGAGAGACAAGCCTCATTTGGCTACATGGCATTGTCAGTATGATATTTTATACAGCTTAACATTATTTTCAAGCATGGGTGACTCTGACAATAAGATATCAACATTTTGGTACCTTTATTGTGTTTCCGTTTTAAAACATATTGTGGCGCCACGCAGACCGAGGTATTACAAAGCTCTCTTAAAAGAGCTCAACCAGGCTCCAAACCCAAAACATAACACCAGAAACACAGGGAAGTCTGAAGCTGGACTGACAGGCACACACACGGAGGGGAGCTTACACAAAGCTAGATACACGCGAGAATCAACCGGGGTACTCACAGCTCATGAGAAACACACAAGCTACATTCAGGAATGAAACCCAATTACAACACAAACCCGAACATGGGGCTATTTACACACCTGTCCACGAGCATGCTGGGAAATGCCATACCCCACCAGCGCTACACTATCTTCTGGCTTACCATCATCACAACACTATGAGGAACATAAAGGCAAAGGTACAAATGCAGACAAATGTTGTGTTCCATTGCCCTGCCAATTTTTATGGAGTCTATCTTATTATTCAAGCAGTAGTTACCCTGGCACACAGGACAGTTTATTTGTCAAATTTCATGCCTGTATTTCTCTAATGCAAACATAAATCTCACAAACGACTAGACGATTATTGAATTTGTATGTTTTAAATCTAATAATTTTATTTCCAGTGAATGAAATTAAGAGACCATCTACAGGCGAGGACGCAAAGCCCTGATTGACAGGCGCGCTGGTGGTAGCGGATGAGGTTTGACCCTGAACGCTCAACTGCTTAATAAGCATTCATCCCTTTTCTGTGCCTCACAACGCATCCTGTTATTTTTCTTTCCCGACTGACATTTTTACTCTTACCTATGATTCCCAGGCATTTCAGTTATTAATGAAGTTTGACTTCCCCCTACAAATTATGCATGAAATGATTCATTGATGTGAACATGGAGCGTCTCTACTGAAACATCTGCCGTGAAGCACACATTTCTTATGCAGAAGTGTTAAACGCGTAGCTAGCTGAAGGTGCACTCCAAAGGTTAGCATGGAGACCCCGAGGAGCCGGTTCGCTCCTAACACACACAGGCGGGGTATAGATCGGCGAGACATCGCTCATGCTGGGGCTGTGCTTAGCGCTACCAGCAGACATGCCACACTCCCCTGCATAATCAGCCCATTGATTTATGCTCTTCCCCAGCCTCACGATTGATTGGAGAACAAATGCAGGCTTTTCTGCTCTGGCAGCACCTTGGTGACACCCGCCTCCCCTCATCCTTTTTGTCAGCACAATCACAGCCCAAGCAAGAACGATAACAGCCCAAAGGAAAGGTTTTGAAGTTTATCATATTCCTGACAGCTCTTTTTGTTTGTGCATTGTGAGACGATTGTGTATGTGTGTGTGTGTGTGTGTGTGGTAGGGTTTGGGGCGGTTAGTGTTGTGAAATGAGTAGATGGATGCTTGAGAGCGGCGGCCTGCAATCATGAGGAGTCCTATAGCTAAGCATGTAGTGTGTTTGTGTCCATTCCAAAAATCGTGCATTCGAGTGTGTCGAGAGGGTTCCGTAACTGGTGTAGACACTCTTATGTAGTCTACATATTGCCAACAATGTCAAAACAAATAATGTAGGCTTCTGAGAGCAAAGCCGGGAAAAAAAATCCCCAACTGTAAGCTTCGCTTGGGAGCAAGATGTCAGGTAGAGCTGAGCATACAGAAAGCCTCCTTGGAGAGTCAAGGATATAAAGTTCAGCACTTCCGGAAAATAGGCTCTAAGCACATTACCCATTCAAGTCATTCATTCATACCCAGGCATGTTTCCCTATGTTTGTTTCTACACAACAGGAAGAGTAAAATTTGCAGTCCAATGAAAAACAAGCAGTACAGGCTGAGAAGCGCATGGTCACCAAACAACGTGACCCTGCCAGAAATTATTTTGCTGCCTCCTCCACTCTGGCTTTAGAAGTCCAGCCCAGGGATTTCTCCACACATATGGGAAAAGGTCAGCTCTGGCAGGGAGCCTGCCTCCACTTAGGATCACCTCTATCCTTCCGTCTTCCAGCACAGAACTGACCTTTGAGGAGAATGTGAGCGTGACATCCAATATTTGTTTAAAGATGGGTAAAAAAAATGGCAGCAACATTGATTGTGTGGGGACAGGCAGGGGATGTGGCAGGACTGGGTAATTTACAGCGGATATGGCAGGTGGGTGCCAGCACGGGCAGTCGGGCGAGTGGCTTCCTGACTGACAGAGCACAAGCTGCAGCTGAAGAAATCGTTTCCCCCCCTCGAATGATCAATGCTAAGTGTGTGTCAGGGAGCTCTGTTTATTCTGGCCTGCTTGCATCAGATATCATAGCTAACAAGCTCACAACCTCACAGTTCTATTACTGCAAATCCTTGCCATTTCATGAGCTGTTTCCTACAGTTTCCTCATTTCAACATATGGTAATTTCAATTTGGATTAATATTTTTCCAAAATTTCATATAATATATATACATGATATATATTATCAATTATATAATTCTAACAGCTCAGGATGTAGTTTCAATTACTGTAGACTAACAAAAATGTTTGGGTTTAGTAATTAATAGTTCTATTAAATAATGAGATCACATTATCGATTCCATTATTTACTTTTGGTATTCATCAAAGTTTTTACCCAGTCCATGTGTTAATCAGGTGGGAGGGCTGCAGATGTTGAGAGATGTTGTCAGAGATTACACCTTGAAACATTGCGATGGATCCTTATTGTGAATAATCGCCTATTAATCTGCAGTGGATTAATGCAGATCCAGAATGTTCCTTCCTTCATGCAACAGAAGAGCATCTGTTGTGCTTCGGCCCATCATCCGTAATTCAGCACCACTTGGTCTTAAGTTCAGGAACGTGGCAGCCTTGAGTCTTTGTGTGCGAAGCCTCCGCGACAGAGAGGAGAGAGGCCATGTTACTGAATTGTGCACATTTTATTTAATGAATCACTAAAATTTTACATCCTGTGCTCTTCTTTTTGATTTTTAAAGTAGAACGAGAGTAGAGGTGATGCTGATGTTTTCTGTTTGTTGTGTTGCTTTAACTCTTGTGGCCTCTGGCGAAATTGAAATGACAGGTCCCGGTAGAATCTTTGGGAAGCCACCCAAAACAAAGAATGTACCATAAATGTAACATTACACCTAATTTATTTGTTTCTTTGTCAAACTGGAATGTACTTAGTGGCAAAGAGGAAATCTAAATGTAAATGTCTTTATATATCCGTGTTCTATCTTGGTGTAAAGACTCCCCATTTATAAATGAAATCCTGCATCTGTTTTGTTTTTCATCGAGTCAAAATATTCTTTTGTCAGTGAGAAGGATTACATTTGGTCAGAAACTGGCAACAATTCTCATCTCTGTTTTTTTTTTCTCCCTCATAGCCTCTCCATCAGATGAATCGAGGCAGACAGGAAGTTTGATTAGTAATCTTTTTAAAGAGTGAAGGCAGTATAGTGAGGTTTCTGCTCTCTGATGATTCACATTACCTTGCTTTAGACCTTCTACAGTGTGGCCCAAAACAAAGGCTGCTTGGGTGTTTCTCACACGTCTTTATTAACCCTGAATCCTCAGAGGCGTCTGTGTTTAGGAGCTGGACTTATTGGTGGTGGTTATGTGCCTGGTGGAGCGTACATTTTTCGTGAGCCAAAGAGGGCTGGAATCATCCATATCAATTTCTTCCATGACATGGGTATTTACATTTACAGGGTGCTGTGGGTGCTAATGACTCCACCATCTGGAACTGACCACGGGGCACTGGCGCTGGGGAGGCGGGGCTAAGGAGGCCTGGCTGCTGCCCATGTGACCAAATAATGCTACAAAGATTTTTTTGCCCCTGAAATGTATAGTAGCTGTATGAGGCATATGAGACTGTATTATCTACTAGCACAATATTTTAATGTTTAATGGAATATTTATGACCTGGCAGCACATCAGGCCTGAAATGTATATTGCCATTTTGACTACATGAGTAATGTTTATTTTTCTCCTGAAGTTTAAATGCTAAGCTTAAAGAAACCATTTGGAATTGCAATGGAATACCATGTGAAATGACGTTGTTTCACACGTCTCCTCAGCTAAAAAACACTGTTTACTTTACACGCTAAAAATGCCCACCACCATGTATAAGAGGTAATATAAGATATTTTGGTCTGCTTTGCAATGTTACCACATTGACTGATGTCATGGGTCCTTGCAGAAAGCTTCAGGAGACCTTTGTTAAGGTATTTATTCCTTACCAGCTGTGTGAATGTGTTGGTGTAGGTTTGTCTTGGCATAAATTATGTGTATGCAAACATTTTGTCAATACTAATGTGTTTGTTGATGTACAGTGCCCTCCACAATTTTCCTATCTTTCCCATATTGATGGGTGTCATCATTGTGTCTTCTCATATTTGTACCCCCAGTAAATCAGGAAGTCATGGATTACAGCTTGAAGGTTCCTACCCAATCCAATCAACTCAAAGATTCACAAATTCACATTTCCAGGGGTAATAATTGTGGCAGATTTGTTTTTGTTAAAAAAAATATTTATTGATGTAGGATTTGTCTTTGAATACATGTACTGTAGCAGTGCATTTGTGATGCTACGGTTTCACCAAAAGGTGCATTTTTTCTATTCCTTTTTCTATAGGCCTTGCTTTGCGCACTGGTGCACAATCATGTAGGAACAGTGAGGGGCCAGCCCCAAACTGTTCCCACAAATTTTGGAGCATGAAACTGTCCAAAACGGTATGTTGAAGCATTAAGCACTCCTTTCACTGGGGCCAAGCCCAACCCCAGAAGAACAACCCCACACCATAATTTGCCCTCCACCAAACTTTACACTTTGCAGTCAAGCAGGTTCGGTTCACCTGGCAATTGCCAAACCCAGACTTATCCATCAGGTTGCCAGATGGAGAAGCATGATTCGTCACTCCAGAGAACACGTCTCCACTGCTCTAGTGACGGTGTAGTTTACATCACTATATCTGACGCTTTGCATTGCATTTGGTCGTGTAAGGCTTAGATGCAGCTGCTTGGCCATGGAAACCCATTCCATGTCACTCTCTATGTACTATTCTAGAGCTAATGTGAAGGGTACACGAAATTTGGAGGTCTGTAGCTATTGGTTCTGCAGAAAGTTGGTGACTTCTGCACACTGTGCACCTCAGCATGCGCTGTCCCTGCTCTGTGATTTTACGTGGCCTACCATTTCATGACTGAGTTGTTGTTGTTCCAAATTGCTTCCACTTATTATTATAATAGCCAAAAGTTTGTAGAAAGAGTCTGCATGCCTAGATGCTTGATTTTATACACCTGTGGCCATGGAATTGATTGGAACACCTGAATTCAATGAGTTGGAGGGGTGTCCCAATACTTTTGGCAATATAGTGTAACTTCTTGATGAATACCCATTGCTTCTGAGAAATGGGGCCTGTTTCCCAAACTCAATGACGGTGGTCTACACACAGAAAACAGAATACTCCATAAAAGCTTGGGAGGCAGAGACACTAAATATATGTATAGCAATCGAGGCAAGCTTACAATAAACAGCCCCCCCCACAGGACTCTAGTAATCTGTAGGATATTAATTATAATCAGCTTAACCACTCTCTCTTTTTAATGTCTAAACATCTCCCTTAGGAGTCTGCAGCACTGAATCACTGTGTCTCACCCGTCTCATTGGAATGTTACGAAACAACCGGTGATGTTGTTTTTAGGGCTGTCAAAATTGACGCGTTAACGCGGATTAATCCAGCGTTGTGATTAATCCGATTAAATATATTACCGCATTTACCCCATCTGCAGCGCAGAATGACTCAAAATTCCTGAAATGCAGCGTTGCCAACT
>JAODKM010000035.1:15621174-15647454 GCA_026780845.1 Petrocephalus sullivani | reverse complement strand
GTGTCTTGAACATTGAGGAATTGTCGCAATTTGGCGATGTTGCGTAGCTGTAGGAAGCACACCTTCGAGATGGCATCCGCATGCAATTTAAATGAGAGGCTTGCATCCAATGTGATACCTAGATTATTGGCCGAGTGGTTGAGGGAAAAGTCTAACACTCTGGAGTAGAGTGCACAGGTTATAGTGTTCTATCCGCAGGATTGCCTCCAAACAGCAAAACCTCGGTTTTCTGAGCATTTAGTGATAAAAAGTTTTCAGTCATCCAAATCTTTACTTTGTTGAAGCAATTGGCTAATGTGACAATAGATGAGGTGTCATTAGATGTAGCTGAAATGTATATTTGGGTGTGATCAGCATAGGAATGATCATTAACATTATGTTTTCTCATGATGTTACCTAACAGCAGCATGTAGAGAGAAAACATAAAGGGCCAAGAACTGATCCCTGTGGTACTCCATATTTAACTGGTGACATAGACGACGGAGTTCAATTATTCAACACCATACTCCAGGGCCGGCCCAAGCCTTTATGGGGCCCTAAGCAGAATTTGATTCCCCCCCCTACCACCTAAATCAAGATATCTTGACATTTCAAGCACTCATGGGGGCCCCCTGGTGGCGTGGGGGCCCCAAGCGGCCGCTTAGTTCGCTTATGTCTTGGGCCGGCTCTGCCATATTCCAATACCATTCCACACAACTCAGCAAATTTAAGTCTGTGTAATCGGGTAAGATGGTCAACCGTATCAAAAGCTGCACTAAGGTCCAAGAGCAGTAGTACCGTCTCACTGTCACCATCAGTTGCCATTGCAATGTCATTTGTGACTTTAGTTAAGGCAGTTTCAGTGCTGTGTCCTGGGCGAAAACCTGACTGGAATCTATCCTGTATGTTACGCGTCTCCAAGTATAACTGAAGTTGGGCAGCGACAACAGCATACTTCAGCACTGTGAGGATCAGTACAGTGTACTTCAGTACTGTGATGGATCAGTACAGCATACACCTGCACTGTGAGGGATCAGTGTTGCCGTACTTCAGTACTGTGAGGGATCAGTGCCGCTGTGCTTCAGTACTGTGAGGTATCAGTACCACTGCGCTGCAGCCAGTACGTCATCTGCTCAATTCCTCCTGTTAAGAACTGAAAGGTGAATAGTGATACTTTATTAATCCCTGTGGGAACATTGTCTTTTCTCTTTGCCCCATATTATTCTTCATTCATGTGACAGGAAGCTTGGGGTTCACGAGGCTGTACCTTATCCCGCACATTTATATTTCGTCTTTAGACAGTGCAAAACATCTGGGCCCATTAAATTATTTTCAATATTTCTCATTATATTCTGTCACAGAATTACATAAGTAATTTCCAACTGAAAAACACATGATTAATGATCATTCTGTACTCTGGCTAGATTACAAGTGACTTTAGTCAAAAGTTAAAATTAATAATCCATACCCTCCATAGCCTGGTGAGGGCTGCAGTCTTTTTGGAGCATAACTACAAATATTACTTGACACTACAAACTAGTACAAAACTGTTTTAATGACTTTAACATGAAGATGCAACCTAATTTAAAAAAAGTTTATTGTATGTACTTATTTTACAATACATCCACCCATCTTTCATAAGTGCTTATCCAAGACAAGGCCACAGAGAGCATGGAGCTTACCCAAGGTACCATGGTGGGCCCTCTGATTGAGACACTACAGAGAGATACACACTGAGAAATAACCACAGAGAAATACCCACAGAGGGATACTCACTGAGAGATACCCACAGAGAGATACCCACTGAGAGATACCCACAGGGAAGGTGTGGATACAGCTTAAGCTGGAGACTCTGAGCCTGGGCGACTCTCCAGCCGTCAAATCCAGCGCAGTACGTTGTTTCTGTAAAATGTCATTATGACAGCATTGGTCAATATTCCTTTTCTTGTCAGTTAACCAACAAAGAGGTTTGTCTCATAATGCCTTATAATGCACAATGCCAGAAAATCTACTTAGCTAAAGAGAGTCTGGGTCATATGTCATCATATATCATGTCAGGTTGTGCATCACTGAATTTCCCTTTGACCTTTAACTCTTGTGGTCTTTGTCTTTCATGCAACCATCAATTATACAGTTTTATTCCAGCCATGTTCTTATGACATTGGCACATGGTATTATGAGTTACAGGCCTTAATTCTGATACAGTACAGTCAGCCATATTTAAACTACCTCATTTTCAAGGCCCATTGAGCTGTCAGGGTTAGAGGAGGCTGATACTCCCAAACCAGAAGGCACCGAGAGAGAACGAAGTTCACTCAGCCGGCCGGCAAGCCCACAGGCACACCGAGGCGCGAGATGGCTGCTTGGTATTCTCACTTTGTATTCTTTAAAGCACATGATTGATTCATTTTCATGAATAGATACTGCCAACATTTTAAACAGTATGCAGAAGGGTTTACAAACTGCAGCTGGAACTAATGTTTCTTGAAATGTTAACTAAGATGAGATGTCAAGCTGAGGAGAGGCTGATTGTGAGAGCTGCATGAAGTTTTGGTGTTTTTCTTTTGTTTTTCTTATCATTTTCATTAGCATCAGACATGAATAACCCAACTCACATGCTTTTTTAGATTGTACACGCACACTTTGTACTAGAGTAGACAGTCACATGCTTAACCTTGGTGACCATAACTGTGCATAGGTGTCAAATATGTAGTTACTATAGCTTCTAGAACAGTGATTGGGGGTTAAGTGGTTATGTTGGCTCTTGTTACCTGTTGTCTTTGAGCTATGGCCGATCTGTAAGCTATATTTTCAGAGAATGCATCTGTAAGGCAGGTGTGCAGTAATGCTCAGACCAGCCCGCCCTGTGAACAACAATGGTGATGGATAGCTGTATTATGCTTATACGGTCATTCTCCAGTCCCAATTAGCACTGATGTATGGCTGTTGTGTGCTCCTTTAATGATCACATTGGGCGTAAAATTATCTCTCTTAATATCATTTGTCTTCCTAATCATGTAGTTATCTCGCTGAGTGTGTGTGTGTGTGTGTGTGGGGGGGGGTGGGGGTGGTCCCAGGGGTTGTGTTTAAGGGGGCCGTGCTGATCTCTCAGCCTCCCTTGGTGGGAGAGCCATCATGAACATGCACATTGATGCCATCCCACACTTTATCGCAGGGCTACTGTAACCGTAATGTATCAAAATGAAGCTCGCAATTGATTATTCATTGTTTATTTTTAACTCACCTAGTAATTAAATGAATTACTCTATGCCATCATGATGTCCTCAGTGAGCCAGTTTCCATTGTGGAAGTTCCTCAAGTTTGCTGTCCTGAAACTGAGCCGTTCCATTTTCCACTATTTAATCAGAAGGTTAATTAGTTTGTATTAGTGCTGGGGCATCGCATCGACCGAGCGGCTGTTCAGTCACGGTCTGTCATCGATTCCAGGCCGCCGGTTTGATTGCTCGAGGTGTGAAGCGAAGCGTCTGAAGCACAAAAGCGGCCAAGTGCAGTCAAGTGAAAACAAAAGTTCTGCCAGGCAAACAGCCGACAAGTTTAACTTCAGCTCCAAACGAAATCCCTTTGGGAGCCAGCATTGCGTCAGGAGGGATTCAGCTTAGCAGAAGCTATAGGCGTGCAAGCGAACACAAAAGTATATACAGGAGATCTCCTCAGCATCATGGTAGCTGTCCTATGGTATGTATAGGTTTGAATTGCAACCAGTAAAATAATATGTTCAAGCAATGAATGTATCTTCTTTTATATAGATATCCATGTAGATTATAAAAATGGGTTACAAAGTAGGGACACTCAAAATCTAGATTTTACCACCAATTTCACTAATATGTATGTTTATTTTCTTTAGCTTTGTAGATGGAAGGAGTATTGAAATACCTTAAATATGGTCCAAATAATGGGTGGCATGGAGGGGCCTCATGCCTCTTGGACCTGGGTTCGAGCCTCTGCCATGGCTCCCTGTCTGTGCAGTTGGCATGGTCTCCCTGTGTCGTCCTGGGGTTCCCTCAGGTTTCCCGCCACAGTGCAAGAACATGCTGAGGTGAACTAAAATTGCTTAATTGGCTGTTGGTGTAGATGCATTATGATAAGTTGGCAAAGTATATGAATGGTGGTAAAAATACAGCATTCCACTGCTATTCCTTGACAAAACAAAGCTAGTCCCTGCATTTATGTTATGTTATGTTTTATGTTATGTATACTACCTATGAAACTACAACAGCTGTTAGCCTTTGGTTGTTGTTTTCTAACTGGCAGCAGTGCATGGACAGCATCTTTGTGGTCTGAATAGTGATATTCTACAACATTAGCGGCACAGCTGACCTGGTGCAGCTAAAGTAGGAGTTCTCAATGACTGAAATAGCTGACAGATTAATAGATAGGTAGATAAACTGATAAAATAATATGAATATGTAAAAAAATTGTACAAGTATAAGCATAATTAGTTTTGCTTGAGTAATAGTGAGGAAAAGTGGACAACTAAAAATCATTTTTTTAATATTGCATTATTTCTAACATCAATTTTTGACAGCCATTTACTTTATTTTCTCAATTACAAGCTGACTGTTTTGTCTCAAGCGAAGTCCTCCAGCTCCGCAATAAACGTACAACAGGGAAACGGTCAGAAACGCTACTTTGTTTCACCACAGACGAACGCCGACAGGAACCTGGGACTGCATTTTAATTAGAGTCTGATTTACATCAGAAACACCAGAGGGGTTGAAGCTTAGGGTTAGAATAATTACTTCAGATACAGAAATGAGGATGGTGGCCAGTGGCAGCCTGCAAGCTTCTCACCCCCTGCTGGGTACATGGGGGGGCTGTCGCCACAATGGGGGGGGCAGCTAAACCTGTGCAGAGCAGTCAGGTTTATTCCAGCACTTTCCTCTCCAGCTGTAACGGGCACCATGTATGTATTGTAATGTTTTTTATTTTCTCAGACTTGGACCGCATACTTAATGGCAGCCATGGGGCAAAGATGGAGCGGGAGCGGTGGTTTTGTGGGGGTGTTTTGAGCGGGGAAGACACTTGCCGGCTCTGGGTGTTGGCAGCAGGGATTAGGTTTTGATGAAGAGCAGGAGGCAGGAGGGTGTGTATGCTGTCCGTATTCCATGACCGATAACAGGACGGAACAGAGTTTCCAAAGAAAATGGAGCCATCCTCGGACCTAGAAGGACTGAGGGGGTTCTAAACGTTGACCCAATTTGCATTTGGTTTTCGTGAACTTTGATTCATCTTTATGTGAGTTTATGTAGACTCTCTCTCTCGCTCTCTCTCTCTCTCTCTCACACACACACACACACATCTGTATATGTGTATGGAGCTTTTCTCATTTTAATTCAATTACTGTACTTATTCCTGGTCCCAGCAATAGAAGACAAATATGTTTTGTTTTCTAACAACAGAAATGCCTGAAAACCTATACATATTTCTTAACGCATGCAGTATGTTACATTATAAAGCTGCGTGAGTAAATCAAATACCAGATGCAGTTTAAGGATGCTGAAGGCAAGCTGACAGGAGCTTTAGTAAATCATGGGAACGAGTAGAAGAAGCAGTAGCTCAGTTTGTCCCCTGCTGTTTTCAGGTTGCAACCTAAATTAACCAATCAGCCGCTCCCAGCAGCTGCCAACGAGCTCGCAATGGACCCTGCTCTGGCCGGCACTCCTGCTTGCTCACTGCAAGCAGCATTGACCAGAAAAGATGTCAAACCCTGTTTCTGTGAAATATAATGGCTGATTTTAAACCGCAGCGGCCTGTTTGAGAGGTATACGGCTGCAGTCGCCCATCTTAGGCCTCACATATGTAAGGCTCCACCATTGTCAGGCCCGTCCTTCTCAGGCCCCACCAATCTAAGGGTCCACCATTGTCAGGCCCCACCACTCGCAGGCTCTGATGCTCTCTGATCCCACCCTTGTCAGGTGCCACCCCTCTCTGAGCTCACCTTTCTCAGGTCCACCATTCTCAGGCCCTTTCTAGTTGGGTTGATGCATGTGCAGAGAACAAAGAAACATGTTTTCCATCCTTTTCATGAGTTTCGTGAGTACATTAGTGTACTTTATCTGTTTGACGTGTTAGTAAAAAAAAAATTCTTAGGCAAGTTTGTGCACGATCAATGTTTCATAATTGTCAATATATTATAAATCTAAACGCTCAATAAATTCATTCATTCATTCATTCAAACATTTGTTTCTGTTTAAAGTTTTACTGTCTATGCATAAAAATACACACAACAAAAATGCAAATAGCATTTTTATTGACATCAGCAGTTGTGTACGATTAGTTGTCAAAGTCGTGCCTAGATTTTTATTTACCACTTTTAAAGTCTGAAGCATTCTGGATATTCTGGATGATATAATGTCTTAGACACATCTGTCGCATTATCCACTTCGTCAATAATTCTGGATGCATAAAATGCATTATCTTCAGGATTTCAGTAGTACTGAAGCAATACCGTTACATGATGATCACTTTTTTCTTTTATTCTATTCTCATTTGCATGTGCAGCGAATTGTTCTGTGCATGAGTGAGCCTGAAGACCCTGGGAGCTGTTGGTCCTGAGAAGGGCAGCTGCAGCTGGATATTACTGGCCTGCTCTCAGATTCTATTTCAGGGTATGTTAAATCTGATAAAGAGGAGGGAACCACCTTCAACCTTTATACGAAGGTTCAGCATACCCCTTTTTCAACCTGTCCTGTGCTGCAGGTAAATTTCTTAAACTTCTACTCTGTTCTGGAACTGCACCACATGAAGCTCTGCTTGATCCCAGTCATAAACCATCTGTGGCATTCAAGCAGCGACAGAGACACACAAAGGGTGGCAAACATGGGCACAAACAGGGAAGCGTAGATGCGGCTTCCATTTTGTACGAAATGGGAAACTAAGAATAATTGCTAATCAACAGGGGAGTGGCACACACCAGGAAATGCAAGCAGGCCTGTTCCTATAGGCTGGGAGACGCTGGCCAGCCCTAGGCTCCACCACATCACGCAGTGCAGACACTGGGGAATGCCAGGCGCTACACTATATATGCACAGGTCATGCCCTGCATGAAAAGATATTGGACCTAGTGAAGACTTTGGGCGCTTTTCCACCGCAGCAGGTACCATATTTTTGGCATTTTATTGAAGTACCAAAAGTACAATACTACATTTGTGTTGGTTTTCCACTGGCGTAAAAACTGGTACCAGTGCAAGATGACATCATCAGTGACCTCTCCTGAGTGACATCATCACAACGCGCAGCGCAGTGTTTCTTTGGCTAAATTGAAACATGGAAGACGTGCTTGGACTAGTGTTGTTGATTCTTATTATTAGAAGCTTGGTCAACCAGCTCCATGGCATAAGAAGGAGGAGAGCAAGAAGAAATTGTTTGAGATTTTCAATTTTCAGAAAATGCTCCATGAAACAGGCATAAGACCAGAGGGTATGGAGGAGTACAGAGCTTATAAAAATGACTTTGCAGACACCTGCACTGAGCACTGCTCAGCAGCCTGCCAGTCGTGCAAAAAAAGCTCCCTATTGTGCGTTATAACATCCGGAGTCTTGTTCCTATCACATTGTACTGGGTCCTCGTGTATTATACTTAAGCCAAAAAGATAAAGGCTTGCTCTGGTGAGACTATCATTTATTTTGACTGTTCAGTAGTGTATAAGATAAAATAAGATATCCTTATCGATCCTATTTTTTCATGTTGGCATAACCAAAATAATTCACTTCTGTCCCCCAACACACAAAGAAATAAACACTTTTAATGGATGCCTAATTAGCTTGAAGCTCTTTTATAAATTCAATAGCCGTGTTATTATGGTCTGTGTGTATCTTCTGGTGACTAGGCAAGATGGTTAGATATATGACCCTTTGATGGTAAACTGAATTCGGTGTGCATGGTACTAAGAATTAAATCTTTTCTTGAATCTGGAGAAACTGAATCTTAAAAGACCATATTCCAGAAAGAGTGGGTAACCCAGGATGCATTGATCCAGCTACTGGGGTACTGTAAGGTCAAGAAGACCACAGCTGGAGTACATGCCAGCTGTTTGGCCAGTCTATGGAGAAATACTGAACTGCATTGGGAGGGATACTGAGTGATATGTCACTTTAAAGAAGAACAGGAAGGATAAATAATGTTTCTCTACAGGAATGCTGGGTTGACTGTTGCAAGGTGAGGCATGAAGACGTGCAGCAATACTGACCATCTAAGCTGATCACAGAATCTTATGAGGATGCTCTCTGGTCTTCTGCATCTGTCCTGGACATTCTTACTGGGTGGAGGCCAGAGACACATTAGCCAAATTCCAAAGACCACACTTACATACTCCAGGACTTTGAGGTCTGTAAGGGCATAGGGCTGTCCCACTATTGAGCTGTTAAGTTCATAAGGGCTCTCTCGCAGGCATTTTGAGCCCTTTAAGCCACTTCCTGCAAGTTTTTATACAAGGATTTGCTTGAGGGAATTACACACTGTTCATAGTGCTGTGACATGAAACACTACAGGATATAAAATCAGTAATCTTGTGTAGGATTGTTTTTCCCTTCTGGTTTTAAAAATAAAATATCGGTCATATTCTAGTCTCTTCACAAACGCACAAACATCTTGCTGAATACAGCTGAAATCACAAATGGCAGTGAGATGGAGAGATGAACAGCGGAGTGGATGGACAGACAGAGACCGGGGGGTGATGGATGAGGGCAACGGACCGGGGGGGTGACGGGGGCAGGCTGGCAGGGTAAGTGTGACGGATGGATCTGGTTGATTGTCGTGTTGCAGAGTGAGCGTCTAGCTTCGGAAAGTCGGTCTGCGTCAGGCATGCAGACGTGCTAAGCCGCACCAAGGCATCTAATGGTCCCACTGTCCGTGCCGCTCTGAGCCGGGAAATGTCAGTGTCGATTAGCATAAACAGAGAGGGGTCAGTTCACGTTCCACACTTCACTAGCTCAAGAGCATTTAGGGTGGACCCACATGATATAGCATTGTGTAACTATATCCTGGTATCTAGCAGATCTACCATGAATAAATTAATCTGCATTTGCGCAAAACACTTGGTGTGTGTTTTACAGTTTTGCTTGACATTGGGTGGATTATCTATACATTACACTTAGGAGTAACTTTTACTCACTGTAGCTGTCACCAGCCACTCCACCCACATGTACAGTACTGTGCAAAAGTCTTAGGTAGTCAAAGAAAATGATTTTTAAATTACCTTCATGTTGGTGTAAAACTATGATTTTTTTTCTGCCAAGGTCTGTCAGCTTAATCATTTTGAAGCTTCTCCTAAAGTCACCTCAGTGTTTACAGCAACCAGCATTTTTTTACTTGACAACTAGCATACTGGTATTTAGGGAAATCATTACCTCATTGAGTTATTAACTAGTTACGTTAATTAATTAAGTGAACTGGTGGTGAAATTTAATGAACACATAGAATGGTGGAGTGCCCCAGAGGAGAGGTTTGGGATCAGGTGTTCATCTAGCCATCAAGCAAGATATCAGTAACTTATTGGAGAACAGAAGATATTCCTGTTCATTTTTTGTTGTGTTACTCTTAATTTGTATATGCTTTAAAGTTAAGTGGGGTTTTTGTTTGGAGCAAAAATACACTTACTACCCAGATTAACAGCTTTAAACATTTCCTTTGACTGCCTAAGATTTTTGCACAGTGCTGTATGTAGACTGATGTACAATTTCAGGTTCCTGCACCCAGAGGTGGAAATTTCAGGTCCAGAAAGTAAAAATTCAACCAAAATTGTGTTTCAACCAACCAGATGACGACTCTCTGAATATGTCTCCTCAACTCCAAATCTTGGCCTGGGTTTGTTCTTTCTGAACCTGAACTATTCACCTCTGCCTAGGTGTGAAATAGGTGTGCTTATACCCTAATTATACAGATGATTCTGAGAGCAGCTGACAGTTACATTAGCAATAAGGGAATAAGAACAGAGAGCTTTTTGTTACGGAAGTTAACCTCGGCAAGAGGCCCATCCATGCCATTGCTGACTCCCCCAATGGTCTCCCTTCCATCCATAAAGTTGAACATCTGTAACAGAATAGCAGGACATCATTAGTGATTAGATCAGGACCCAATGTGTTGATTTTACCATGAATTAATCTGCTGAGGCTGATCCACCAAAAAAAGCTCAACACTGCCCAGCACCTGTGTTACTGTTTCTCATTCTGTTGAGAGCATTCGACTTAAAGGACATCCATACTGTAATGCTAAATAATTATTGACTCACTGTCACTCTATCAATAACAGGGGACACCTATGGATTTCGTCTTAATTTAGCAATTTACTTTCAGTGCTAATGTATCCAAGCAGGAGTGCACTGTGGCACAGATTATTTACGCTTCTCTCCTTGGATGGCCGAGTGATATGGATCTCACCAGGCTGAGACCCCATCCTGCTCAGGAGCCCAGCTGGTTTCCCATGCGAACCTTGATGGCTGCTGCCTTGCTCACTGACCCTGAGCTCAAACAAGTCGGACGGGTCCCTATTTCATATGGGCTCCTGCATTTCTGTGAGAGGAGACGACATTAGGATCCTCACAGGAGGGGGGCACCCAAACTACACAAAGTGCTCAGGTGGCAGGCAGAGGCCAGTGCTCTCCCGGACCCGGGTGGCCTTTGGTCCATCTCAGGCCTCAAACAGGGCTGGTGATTACACCAGTGTTCAAACAACTGCTTCCAGTGCCTGGAACTCTAATGTAGGACCAAGCCCTTTCATGTCTCAGGATTGTGAAGTCCTCTGATGTGAATGAAGGGACTGTTTAGTGGCAGGAGGCCAGCTCGCAGCCTTCTTATTCTCATTCTGTGCTTTGTGATGAATGTCTTCTTCCACTCTCCTAAATTAAATTCAATTCAAATTAAACTTAGAAAAAATATTCTTCTGTAGTAAGTGAAAATTGATCAATCCATTATTCGAGTTTTCATTTTGATTTACTCGAGCTATTAAAGTTTTTGCCAGTATAATCTATATTTTACTGGCAGTTGCACAAATGTCTTCTCAAATCTTGAAAGCACCACATGCAGGTAGGTGTGCAACCCCCACTCTCTCTCCTATCTCCTCAATACAAAAATAATTACATGCATGTACACACGACATACACTATCCACCACTCATTCGTACAGCACACATTACATCGCACATGCCAAAATCAAATGTACGGTGGAAGGCTAAGATGAAATACTTTTCATGTTGCTTCTAACAGAATTTTGTATGTAAACTTTAAAAATGTGTTTTTTATGTTTGTTTTGAAGTGATTTATACATATTTTAATTATTCAGAGTTACTTATTTATTCAAATGGTTGCTCTGCATATTTTTTACATATAAAATTAAAAATGTATAATTCAAAATTGTTTGATGTACCCTTTATTTTATTGTACAATTATGTAAAGTATTGTATAAACAGTATTTCTATAAAAAGAATCCTTCATACACAAAGTAGTGCAGACAGGAGTAGCTTAAATATGCTGTATTTATGAGAGGGCAAACCACCAGCCCCTTGGAATTCATGCAGTATTTTGTGAATTATGCAGATATGCCCCCCCCCACTTGATCTATCACCCCACATGACCCCTCTGGCCCCGCCTCCCCAAGCCGTGACCTTTAGAAAGGCCAATGTTTCCCCTTTAAGCATATGTGACTGAGGAGGTGTCTGCGTTCCGTGCTCATTGATTAGAAGCATTAATCAAGCACATGGAGAGCCCTGCCTGACCATAGTAAACCAATTATGCCCCTCATGGCATGGGAAGGTTAACTCACTGCATGAGCAATCTGCTTAAATCACAGCTGCTGCGTTTCTGGGTAGGAGAAGGGAGAGCGGAAGAGTTGGAATGATCCTTCTGCAGAGGCCGGGAAGTGGAAAGACTGGGCTGGTGTGCAGGGACACATGAAAAGGATGGAGTACCTGAGAGTCGTCGACATGCATAAAATAATGCCGTCAATGGAGTGTGCCGTCTGGGGTGAGGGTTCCACCAAACCCAAAAGAAAATGGAAATGGTTACATTTATGAAATCGACAGTTGATGTGCCACTACCCCCAACTCCACAAAAAGCAGGGAACTCCTGCTCTCCCCTCTCATCCTGGTCATGGAATCGTGGAAATGAATGAAAGTGGAAACTCCTGTTCAGGACAGAGGTTCTGCCAGGGAAGGCGTCATCGCTCGCTTAGCGCCAGCGTGTCCCACACCAAATGCCAGCCCCGTTGTCCTTCACCTGCAGCCTGGAACCTTAAACGTGTGCATTTGGGTCCTCGCTGTTTTATGGACTCCCCTTTGGTCCGGCACTGTCAAATATCTCTGCTTGCCAGGCCTCCTTACCATTTATAGATGACTGGAAAAGAAGATTAAAGAAATGTTGATATCAAATAGAGCTTGAGAGGAAACACTATTTGATAACATATGCTTTAAATTAAATTATTATAAAAAACAATATCAGATGATTAAAGGTGATGAGAAAGTGTAAAGTTGGCCAGAGAATACTCATTTTATTAGAACAGCATATGAAGAGATTTGTACCACAATTTGGAAAAATCAATAGCTATATTAGTTTTAATGTGGAGAAATAATAAAACTCAGTGATACCCTCCCGTCCCATAAATATGTCTCCTGTGTAATATTTTTATAGTTTGGAGAATAATAAGAAAAGCATTATGCATTATCTCATTGATAGAATGTGACATATTGTTTCAAATGAAAGCTCACTGCAAGAATTACTCCGAAGGTGCCCAATAAAAGGAGAAAATTGGTCTTGCAGATATCTTTGCTATCGCATCGTGGTTTTTATGTGAAATGAAATTCATGACATTTTAATGGTGTCCTTGACCACTCTGAGATGCCAAACAAGTGCAAATTGTATATGAATGTGTACCTACATGGAACACCTACATTCCGCAGTCATTCCCGGATAATTCCTTTGGAGAAACCCATTGTCCCCATACGCTTTACAGCACGGTTCCTTTCTCCTTAACCTTGTTGCTAAAGCAAAGAGAACAGCTTATAAAAAGGTCACTACAAAGGTTATTAATGGCAGGACGAACACCACAGATCTTTATAACAGTCCAGTGGCTCCACCAGATGTTTCAAACGGCCACAGTTATCTTCTCCCACACACAGTAAAACACAGTTATTAAAGGGAACACTCTCATAAACACATCTTGGTGATGGGCTGATGTTTTGTACTGACTGGAAATTCACAGGGTGTCCATCACTGGGCATAACACTCCATGCCATGCCAGGCCTCTTCCTGGCTTGAGTGGACATCACAGAGGCCAGGCCAAGCCTGCTGTCTGGGGTTTCTATTGGTGCTGAGCTTGAGTGGTGTAGGGGGGTCAGCTCATTCATTCATCGCATCCCTGTCGATCTCTAGCAGCTCGGCTCCCCTCTACAGTACCTGCTCTCTGCCAGCCTGGGCCTCTCCGGTCAAATTTTCCTTAACCAAGTTTTAATGTGTGCTTCCCTTTGTGTATAGTGTTGTGTGCATTTGTTTTATTGGAACAAAGCTACAGAGACACAAGGTACAAATCTGGAATAAATTTTCTTTCACTGTTACCATGCAACAGTTACGTTCTGTTCAACGGAAAATAAGCCATGCATAAGGTGGCGATGATTTGCCTTAGAGCGTTACTGGGAGACGATTTCTCTCTTAGACGTTTGTCTAGGCATTCGATAGGTGAATTATAGGTGGAGGGGCAGATGAATAGATGATAGATGGATGGGAAATGAGATGGAGCTAACAGAGACTGTCCCTGTGTGTGTTCTGTCAAGCAGCAAACCGAAGGCTGGGATTGAGGGGCAAAGCTGAAGATCCGGAGCTCGGAGTTTTGCCATAGAGCAGCCCCACGCCTATAAGAATGTAAACATGATGGATGGGATAAAAACATTACAGAGATCAGTTTGCTGTGATAAAGCGCAAATGACAATCTGATCTGTAGCTGGGTTTGGATAGACTGACATGCTCTAGATGAGATAATGGCAGTGACCTTGAGGCTTGGCAGGGCTTTTGGGTGGTACAGTTCCTCACTCTACACACATGCAGTGATGACGTGCTTATGGAAGTGGACTGACACATACAGTCACGTGGCGCTTAATGATGGGGATACGTTCTGAGAAACATGTCATTGTGCCAACATCGTTGAGTGTACTTATGCAACCAAACATTCATGGCATAGCCTACTAAAACAAGACAACAGAAAACTTTTTTAATTACTACGCAGAAAGAGTTCACTCTAAAATAAAGTGCAATATTATAAATACATAAATCACTAACATAGTTGTTTATTATCAATATCATTATCAAGTATGTGAACTCAGAAAAAAAACTTTATTCATCCCGGAGGAACTCTCAGATAACACATATTCATAAATGAATATATTTCATCAGCACAGCATTTGGTTTAACCCTAGTAAGAATCATTCAGAATAAGTGAGATTCTTGACTGTTAAACAAATTCATCTTTAAGAGTGCCTAAGACTTTATGTTTTTACAGTCGATATGGTTAACAGATAAAGGGGGCCCAAATCCGCTGGGGTTTGTGGAAAGGTAGGGGGTGGGTAATGTCATAAAGTCTGAGTTGTCATCGTGACCTAAGAGCAGAATATGCAGTCGAGGGTCCAAGCAAAAGAGAACAAAGGTGTTTAATGCCATGACTAACTGGTTACAGACTTTCAGTTTTGACCACATCAGTGTTTCTCTGTGAGGACCAGCAGGGATTCAAGCTTGGTCTATTTAGTAGACAAATGTAGCAAATGCTTTCCACTGTCTCTTCATCCTTCTTCAAGCTTGTATGGGAAATCTCTCAAAAAGGACATAAATGCGATTCACATGCACAAACGCATTTACATACAAATAAACCTTGGGAATGTCATTTTTGGAACAGGAATATTATCGAATCCACAAATATCACACACAAACGGACATTGTTTATCTTAGGCTCTCTCGCAGTCTCTTCGGCTTAACTGCAACAATGTCAGCTCAAAAAGAAACAGGCAAATATTTGCCCATTTCCTGCTTATGGGAGCTACTAGTCACTACATTTTTTACTGGCATTGTATAGATATAAGAGATAGAAGCGCAAAGACTAAAATGCCACGTAAATAACATACACTAAGCACTAAGCTGACCAAAGAAAGGGAGTCTGGGAAATGTCATTGCAGAGCACAGCCAGAGTTCAGAACAGCATTAATTAGTGTGTTTGAGGGAGCTGGATTATCTGTAGGCTGGATACGCAGGGTTAACAGGGAGTCAGTCTGAGATTCATGGCTTTCCGTGTCATGTTAACAGGGAAATAATGACGTCCAGTGGAATTTTGGATGAGCCAGAAAATATCTCCCTTGAAGGACAACAGATTAGATGGCAGAAAGTAATACATAAAAACTAAAGAAAGGTACACAGGGGATTTTATGGAGCGACGTCTGGGCAAGAAGACATGAACTTTTTTCATATAGCATGTAGGTCAGAGTGATATTTTTAATTAATGTCAGTTTAGCATCTAATCACTGGATGATTTATCAAATGCAATGTGCATGCATGAAAAGTCGATTACACAGTCAGCGTTTCATGTTCTTGAGAAGGCTGATAAAAGTCAGGAATTGTCGGTTTGCAATGTGCTTCAGCTTGTAGCCAGTGTCATTGTGAATCATTGTGCTGGGATTAGGGTTTTTCCCTTAGAGATTAATAGACGGTCCCCACAAAGATATGACAAGAAACGTTTGTTTGTGTGTATTTGTAATTATTACAAATACACTCCTGTATACAAAGCCTGTACATTTTTACCTTGTTGGATGCTTTTTCTGTCCCCAGAAGGATAACCTCAATAATAAAAATCTGTGATTGTAATCAAAAAACAAAATATGCCAAAAGTCTTGTATTTTCTTTGGTTACTTATGGTGAAGGTTAGGGCTGGGTACGGGTTAAGGATGACATAAAGTAGTTGGGATTATGGTTATACCCATAGGAATGAATGGAGAGTCCCCATAAATTATATGAATATATATTCATACCATACATGAATACATGGACTGTGTGTGTGTGCATGCCTGTCGGTTTGCATAGATCACATTTGAGGACCAAAATGTCCCCAAAGTGTGGTAAAACCAGAAATCTCCCTACATTTGGGGATATCTTTTCAGGTCCCCATTTGGATAACTTCAATTTTATAAAAAAAAAAACTGAATGCAATCAAAAAACAAAAAATGCCATAAGTCTTGTATTTGGGTTGGTTACTTATGGTTAAGGTTAGGGCTGGGTTGGGGTTAAAGGTTTCGTGACTGGGATTAGGGCTTTTCCCCATAGAAATGAATGGAAGGTCCCCATTTAGATAAGTACGCGAGTCTGTGTGTGTGTGCGTGTGTGTGTGTGCGCGTGTGTGTGATTTGTGTCTTGTCCCACTTCACTATTATCCTCCCACTTAATTTCAGTGGCTGCTTTAAAAGAGGCTTTATTTATTTATGCATTCATTTTTACCCTGTGTCTCCTTGGAAGAGGCCGGTGGCTCTTCAGGGGGGGCTGGATCTAGTAGGGATTGTGATTGTCGTAGGAAGGCCCCCCAGGGACACCGCCTGTCTGCCCTTTAATTAAAGATCATTGTATATGGAGGTTTCCTCTCGCACCACATTTCCACCCATCAGCTGGACTCTGGCTGCAGATGGGCCACACGGACCAGCCCTGTGACACCAGAGCTGATGAGAATGAGGACTATAAGTCTTACAGAATGTTACTTACAAACAGAACATATCTGCACATTGTGAGTTAGAGATTGCCAGCGATTAACACCTTAATTAATTAATCACTGCTGTGTAAATATGAGCACTGTTATGACTATGATATTTTGAAACACATGTATAACACTGAGGCGAAAAAATGTGTTGATATATATATATATATATATATATAGGTCAAGGTATGACAAGGTATAATTTAATGCAATGCATGTGGAGAGGGATTAGCATAATTCCCTTTTTATGGACTAAAGGAACCTCAGTAGAGGACATTTCTGAGGCTTTGGTTCTGAAATGTTACATTTATGAATGTTCTCTCCTCACCTCCACAGTATTGTCTGAGGAAATCAGAATCCTTTCTTCTCGTTGTCAAATGTCACAGAGACGCTCTTCCAACCTGAAGTTTGACAATATCCGCAGGCTTCCTGCTTCTTCCATATCTGTAGTAGACTGACAGCCACCTTTACCACACCTCTTATCACAGGGATCTGTGGTTATGCAGAAAGGTAACTATGATGCACTGCAGGACAGACTACCAGATCATCACAAAGATCTGAGAAATCACCTATAACCTATAATGACCATTTTTCTAGAATATGTAAGACCTTCCGCTGCTTGTTTAGGAGAAAGGAGAGTAAATAATGTATGAGGAAAAATAAATACAGAGATTGGAGCCCAGAGGGGCAGCAGTTCTATGGGATATCACTGGAAATGCTCTGTAGACTGTTGTGACTGTGGTGTCAGGTTGTGATGTCACTCTTCCATAGGCCTGTAGTTCATCACGGCTGCACATGAAGGGATCTCTGCCTGCCAGCTAGCCCTTGCAAACAGGACAGCTCAGCGTGTCAGTAGTTGGCAGCAGCACAGCACCAGCCTGTCCCCCTGGCCTCTCAGAAACATGTAGGCCAGGCCGCTACACGCTCTGCTCCACTGCCCGACAATGAGACCCTGCACCATGATATTGCTTTAATCCGGCCTGCTGAGATGGTCCCAGAGGACCCCGTCCAATAGAAACATTATTGCTTGCGTTACTTTTTGTGATTCTAAAACTCTGAGCTAATGTTATTGCTCTCAGGACCTTCTTGATCACTCTGGCTAGACCAGGATTTTTCATGTAGTATGAAATGTATGTATTTCACACCTGCGGGAATTTCCCACTGGTATCTAGAGGAGACAAAGACTTCTCCTGATCTGATGTCAACAGACGCCCCTTCTCCAGTGTCTGGGTCAGGTTTTGTTAGTTGAGAGAGCTACCAGATGTTCAAAACGGGGAAGATACAGGTATGCTGGGTCCCCATATTCAGTTGTGACAATTTCAGTCTGCAGAGATGAACAGATGCAAGACAAAGGCTCTGAGACACTTTCTTCTGCGTCCCACAAATCATAGTCCTCTGCAGACACGCTGAGTCTAGTGAATGTGCCTCTAGGGTCACATGACCTTGAGACAGCACAAGGTCATCATTCCTCATTAAGATGTAGGTCTGCAGCGAGACTGGATTTGGCCCAGCCCACTTAGCTCAGAAGACCCACACAGCACGTGTCTGCTTCAACCCATCAGCAGGAGATGGGGCTGCATGTCATTGCGGTATAGTGCAGGTGGCACAAAGGCAGCTCTGTATGCATCTTGGAGCCTGGTACACATTCATCTCCATGTGGAGAGAGCTGGGAAAAAACAGAGAGAAGGTAGCAGGGTCACGGGGCGTGAAAGAGAGAGAGAGAGCATGAGGTCAAGCCCTCCTGGAGCATAATCGCCTTCTCCTCTGCATTCCGTTCAGCACCTTACTTCTTTCACACTTCTTATATACACCGCGGAATTGAAGGACAGCTGTAAACACAGCAGCTTTGCATATTCATGAAAACAAAAAATGGCAAGTCTCAATATGTGTGGTGAGTGTTGAATTATTTCAGTGCATCTGCATCACCAAAAGTCTTGGATGGCTGATGAATATCATCTCAATCACAGAGAAAAAAAAACACACACACACATTTGTATTCACATCTTTGTAGGGACTCTCCTTTCATTTCTACAGTAAAAATCCTAATCCCAGCAATGACAAACTGAACCCCTACCCAGCCCTGACCTTAACCATAAGACCAATAACCAAAAAAAATAGACTTTGAGCATTTTTAGTTTTTTGATTGCAGTCACAGAGTGATTTTCCATTTTTCTGGGACTGAAAAGGTGGTCCCCACAATGTTATTTATGATCCCTCCCCACCACACACACACACACACACACACACACATCCGGCATGCCCCCTTCACGTCGCCATCCAGCCCCTCCCCGTCTCTGCAATTAGGAAAAGATGCAGCATTTATGACAATTCATATTCAATTCTGCAACATTAATTCTACTTTCAAAAAGCAGCATCTGCATTGCAGAGACACACTTGTGAGCTGCTAAAGTGTAATATTTGTGTTTTCTCTGATGAGAGGTTAATTGTATAAGCTCTGACGGTACTACGGCTCCATTCCCCTGTGGGCATGAATAATGCTATTAAAAATATGCATCTTTCATTGGAGTTTACTTGCTATTTACTCTAATTTGCTTTAACATGACATTAGGGATATTTCTTTTATATATTTAATAAAACAAATAAAAACAGAACAGCTTGATAGTTGACGCTTCTGATAATTAAGCTGAGCAGTCTGATACAATCGGGCCCGCACTCGAGGGTCCGAGTCAGCAGATCGATGGTAAGCGAAGAGAGGCCAGCGGGCTCAGGGCGGGAATTCCTTAAAAGGCCAGGCGACCGGCAGGTGTGCAGTCTTCCCTGTGATGCACATCAGAGGGGTCCAAGCCAATCGGCATGGCCAAAAGGACCGCAGGGAAGACGGCAGAAGGAAGGTTACAGTAACTAAGGAAAGCCAGGGATGTTTATCCTACATGCGTGAGTCTCTCCTCAGTGTCTCTCCTCATCTAAATGCTCCAATTCAGACACTGCGACGCTACCATGATCTTTGGCAGTTCTCAGCAATGAGACTTCATACATTATTTAGATTCAGTTGCCTAGCTTTGCCCAAAGCAGCTTAAATGTCTTTTTCCTGCATGTATATATATTTGTTTACATTTTAACCGTGCATAAAGCAATATAATTTCAGAAACTCAATTCATGTAAAATGCTTAAAGGCCTATAATGAGAGTGCTTGAATCGGCAACTTTTCCACGTCTGAATGTTTAATCACTTTGAATTGTACTGTCCTGGCATGTTTGCGACATAACTGTGTAAAAAAACAGTGTTATTGATAATAGAGGTGGCTGTCTGTGCTGGCTCCCATTACAGTCACTCCATCTCATTGTATTAGCTGTCACCAGGACAATTGTATTAATCCTGCGTGTGTGTTACACCGCTCTCAACAGAAGTCATTTTTCAGAATGCAGGGAACAGTAAAAACCACTTTAATCTGGACGATGGACAATTATGAAGCACTCAGCTGAAAAATATGATCCCTATTAGCAAGCTAGCGGCAGCGACATGCCATGCAACACTGCGTTATGCCCAATGAGTATTTACCTGTGTGTAGGCAGTTCTTATAACTGAACTTAGCATGTTTATCTAAAAACAAAACTAACATTTTGTGTACCAGCTGGTGTAGCTGTCTGATTTCACTGATTTCACTTCCCAGCAAAGGTATATTCATGTGAATAATTATTTTTTTTGTCCGTTTTATGTTTGGTGACATTGTTCCATAATGCACCTGTCAATTAAAAACAATAAGAAACAGCAGCCTTTACACTCAGAAGTAAACCTACAGAACTTGAGATCATAATTACAGGATTCGCCTTGATTAAGAATATTATTGAATAACACTCATTAAATGCAAGGGAAAGAAACAACTTGTGCCATTGATAACTGTGGCTGTAAGTAAATATTAAGAAATATTGGAGATTATGGGAGGATATAAATAATGTAATACTAATAACAAAATATTGCTTTCTCTGCCACTCTGTTTTAAACTGGTCAGTCTTTGACTTGATTAGGATTTATTGTTTTCTGCCATTTGCTCTAGTGCTGCATAGGATTGTTGTGCCAATGAAGCAGTGATCAAGGAGAGAGAGAAAGAGAGAGAGAGGAGCAGAGGAAAGCGAGAGAGAGTGGGGCAGAGGAAAGGAAAGAGAGAAAAAGTGCGGCAGTAGAAAGAGGGAGAGAGAGTAGGGCAGAAGAAAAAAGAGAGAGAGAGAGAGGAGAGAGATGTTTCTAATTTGCTGCTCTTTCTGGGAATGGCTCTTGGTCAGACGTCCATTAAATTATGGAAGAAGCTTATTTTTCTTTCGCTGGGCCACCAGGGATATTGATAAGGATTCCTGGCAGGTTCAGGGGCTGATGGTGTGGAGGAGGGTGGAGTTTCCACTTTGGATAAAATCTCTAGTTGCACGGGTACACACTTCCATTCCATGGCGCAAAATAAACCTTTGAAAAATTCCCTTCCCTGCCCTCCCCTTTGGGGCATGCTAATATCTTGCTCTCCCCTCCCACCACCAGCTTTTGGTCAGGGTCAGGCCCACCCCACCAGCTCTCAGAGCTGTCTGGAAATTAGGTGGCTGCTGTCTGGCATGTGCACGCCTTCGTTTACTGCAATTATTATCTGTGAGGTTTGATGGGGCCTTGCACCCTCCCCACAGCCTTCCCCAGAGGTGGTGGTGAAAGTGCTTTTTGAAGACAGCGGGGGGTGACGGCCCCATCTGGCAAGCCCATCTCCTGCCAATACAGTCATGGTCTCCTCTCCCTGGCCCATCCACCCATGGTGCTGCCAACAAAGGTGCCCGGCAGCCATGGCCGCTTCCACGATGGGCATGCACACATCCCATGCCCTCTGTGGGGAGAATCTCATTAAGAATCTAGCCTGGGGCTCAGCTCTCCACCACTCAGGAGAGCAGCTCAAACACAGAGACCTGCAGCATTTTCCTTACTGACTTTAATGATCTGAAAGCTTCAGGTTTTAACCTCTGGGGCCTTTAAAGGCAAAGCCATCAGCCTCTGATCCTCAACTAGAAGTCCAAGTGTAGACTGAAGACTTACAGCAATGCATTATACCTTTAATAAATGATTCCACTGTGCAGGTATTTGATATTCCATAACATGCCAGTCTTCTTCCATGGTTCCTCTCTTCTCTGAGCTTTAATTACGCTCATGTATCCCAGAGATGCAGAGAACGCTCTCAGGCCCGCTGAGAATTTCCCTTGAAGCACAAACAGCTAAATTGGTGTTGAATGAGCAGTTGTTTAATGTAAAATGTAATTTAGTTTCCTACCTTTGCATTATAAAAGACTTTTTTGGCATAAAAAAAATATGTAGAAACTGCTTCTGCAGCAGGTTAGTGGAGATGATTTTAATAGTGATAACGCTTTCAGGAAACTTGTCCGTGGGGAAAGATGTAAAGTAAAAATCTCATATTATGAATGATGCTATGTAAAAATGTAGAAACTGAACATTTTCTGCGTGAGCATGGAGGACAAGGGAAAATAGCTGCAGGTTGAAGGATGTTTCTCATGGAGCTGTCCAACTCCATGTGTGTGCTTGTGTGTGAGGGTATCAGTGTACATCAGGGCTCATTAGGGCTACGGGGGCCTGCCGTTCCTGTATGAGACCCAGAGAATCAGTTCTGTCACATGTCCCATTCTCTTTCTGTCGGACGTTGGAGTGCATTCTTGCCAAGGAAACACATCTTATCACTTAGAAACTGTAAATTGTGTTTTGCCTTCAGTATCAAAACTCCTTACTAAAATTGCCTCCTGTTTTCCACTAGAGAAAGTGGACCGAGAATGCCACAAGAATAAATTGCCTAAACAGCATCAGCAGAATCTCATTAGAGCTCCAGAGCAGCACCTTGTTCCCCCACGCTCCCCTCTCGTTACTGTTGAAAATCTAACCGTGATTGCCTCAGCCTGTCTGAACGCAAGGACAATAAAGAAAGGATTTGATGGAGTAATTTAAAGCTCAGCTTTTGGGAATCAGCAACACCACAGAGCTCTTGGCTTCTCATTCTGTTCCTCCATGGTTATTGTCAGATGGAATATGTTGTAAAAGACGGAATATATACACCTTACTCGTGTGCAGCGGAGAAAGGGACTCATTGAAGAGGACGCTAATATACTCAACTCTTTCCTGTACAATAGAGCCAGATTTACTGTATAGAACAAATGACTAATCTTAGTATATAAACACTACCTCATCCATACCCTGATCAGCATTTTGGAAGGTGTAAATTGACATTTTGTTCCAGTAACTCCTTGGAGCAAGTACTTATATAATTAAATTATTGAAGATATGTATGGTACATTACATGTAACATGTCTGATGTTTCAGACAATGCATAGTGCTTAAAGATAATATATGATATTGTGTGTAACATCTGACTCTGATAATGCAGGCTCTGCAGAGCATGGGCACAGGAAATCAGAGGGGATACAACATGATGGAATAGGAGTAGACCACCCCACATGCAAATGCGGAGAGACCACTAACCACCACCTCAGAGTGACCATGCAGGGAGACCGCCAACCGTCACCTCATAGTGACCATGCAGGGAGACCGCCAACCACCACCTTATAGTGACCATGCAGGGAGACCGCCAACCCTCACCTCATAATGACCATGCAGGGAGACTACCAACCCTCACCTCATAGTGACCATGCAGGGAGGTCGCCAACCCTCACCTCGTAGTGACCATGTCACCTTATAGTGACTATGCAGGGAGACCGCCAACCCTCACCTCATAGTGACCATGCAGGGAGACCACCAACTGTCATCTCATAGTGACCATGCAGAGAGATTGCCAACCCTCACCTCATAGTGACCATGCAGGGAGACCGCCAACCGCCACCTCATAGTGACCATGCAGGGAGACCGCCAACCACCACCTTATAGTGACCATGCAGGGAGATCGCCAACCCTCACCTCATAATGACCATGCAGGGAGACTACCAACCCTCACCTCATAGTGACCATGCAGGGAGACTACCAACCCTCACCTCATAGTGACCATGTCACCTTATAGTGACCATGCAGGGAGACCGCCAACCCTCACCTCATAGTGACCATGCAGGGAGACCACCAACCGTCATCTCATAGTGACCATGGAGGGAGATCGCCAACCCTCACCTAATAGTGACCATGCAGGGAGTGACCGGCAACCCTCACCTCATAGTGACCATGCAGGGAGATCGCCAACCCTCACCTCATAATGACCATGCAGGGAGACTACCAACCCTCACCTCATAGTGACCATGCAGGGAGACTACCAACCCTCACCTTATAGTGACCATGCAGGGAGATCGCCAACCGCCACCTCATAGTGACCATGCAGGGAGTCAGCCAACCACCACCTTATAGTGACCATGCAGGGAGATCGCCAACCCTCACCTCATAGTGACAATGCAGGGAGTCCGCCAACCACCACCTTATAGTGACCATGCAGGGAGACCGCCAACCGCCACCTCATAGTGACCATGCAGGGAGATCGCCAACCGTCACCACATAGTGACTCACCCTTGACCGCCTCTAGTCTTCTTCTAGAGGGCTGTAGCTACTGTAGCTAATGCTGTACAACTACTAGGTTTGGTGGTAAAAAGTATCTTTAGTGGGATTTTGGTATTACTGGTGTCAAATTACACCCTTTATAAAGATTTCAAAAGGATAAATAGTTCCTGACAGATTTAGTTCTAGCGTATAATTTGGTGTTTTGTAATATGTTCAAGAGCAGTAATAGTGATAATTACGTTTTTGATAGTGCATCTTGGGTTATGTCTTGTGAAATGTCACGCCTACCGACTAGAGAAAATCAGCTGCACTCCCCCTTGAATTGCATTGCAAACCAACCACTCTACCTTTCATTTTGTGGGGTAATAGCAATTCTAGAAAATCCGTGTGGCATTTCACGCCCACTAATCAGTTAAAAAATCTTCATCTTTGCTCCACTGCTCTCCCAGTTCTTGAGAAAGAGCAGGACACCTACAGGGAATGGCTTGTCTTCGTCTTGTATGCCAAGTCGATTTCTGTTGCGATCTGTATAGCTGAGACTATATGAATCACAAAGAGGCACTGAAGTAGAGTGACAGCATTTTAGGCATATGAATGGATTAGGATCTCCACGGTTTTACGTAATCCATCCATCTTCGATAACCATCCTATTCTGTCGTGGTGAGAGTTTGGCTACAGCAAGACACAAACACTAGATTCTAAATACACTTTGTTGGTTATAATATTGTGCTAATACAGTTCATTTTCAAATACACATTATAAACTTTAATTGTAGTCTCAAAGTAGCTACATATTAAGTGACAGCATGGTTTCGCAAAGAAATTTCCATCCCGCAGAAGCTCACTAATGTCATGCATGCACCAGTGCGAGCATCCATCCACGCACACCTAGCCTGTAATGCCTCAGCACAGGGTTTCAGTCAGTCCTTTCTGAAGTTTTACATCGTAGCAGCACATGATGACTCTCTGCTTCTGTCTCCTTGCTGCTTTTTAATTTGTGACCTCACACCAGCCCTGGGATCTATGGAAGTCTGGAGGTGAACCTGTACTTCCTCCACCAGGATCTTCTCCCTGTCTGGGCATTGCACCTAGTCTGGAAATCACTGCTAAACTACTATTATCCTGGTAGGTCGTCATGAAAAATGTATAGCTGGCTAACTTATTTAACTTTTAAATATTCCTAGCCGGCCTATACTGTCAATTTCTATGGTTTCTATATTATCTGGGGATTTAATTAGCTAGGTGTAGATGTCAGGCTGTGAGATGCCAGCCAAGCTGGGCGGATCGTTCATCCAGTTCCTTTCTGGCGGAACGGAGTGGCACGGAGGAAGCTATATGAGACTTAATTTAGCCACATGACCACATGCGCAGGAGAAGGCAGCTCTAATCAACATTCCTTTGACACCTGTTTGTTTTCGAATGAAATTGAAGAAAAAATATTCTTATGGAATGGCAGGAGATAAATTGAAAGTGTGCTTAAATGTCCTTTTTCAATAAAGACTGGTATCTTCTCTACAGTGGGGAATATTACACAAGTCAGTCTGTATTTGTGTTTTGTAAAGGTCACTGGCATGTGATCTACACTTAGATCACTGATTATTAATTAACATACTTATAGTCACTTGTTTATATAATTTGCTTTTGAATATATTCATTTAACCCTCAATAGACACAGTAGCAGGTAGCTTTATTGTGCAAGACAGAACCATAGACTCCTCCTGACTACCAGGAAAAAAAATATTTTCAAATTACTTTTATTCTTCCTTTTTCCAATTGTTTTAAAGGCAATGAGCATACTGACAAGTTTTTTTTTTGTTTTAAGTTTTATTTTCACAATATGTTGTGTCCACCACACTGGACAACGGTAGTTAGTATATCCGAAAATGAACCATGAACACAACAAGGACATTACAAAGAAAATATCAAGACTCAGTATGAACTTTGACTGGAACTAACACATCATTGTTAGTGTAGTGTTTGTATTTTGTAACTTTTATGTATTTCTTGTTTATAGGGTATGATATTTCAAGAAGCAATTCCCCTTCTTTGAAACACAGAGAAAGATCTTACACTTAGTGCACATCACGTAT
>JAODKM010000035.1:15558929-15578914 GCA_026780845.1 Petrocephalus sullivani | reverse complement strand
AGGACACGCTGGAGAGACTATGTCTCTCGGCTGGCCTGGGAACGCCTCGGGATCCCCCCAGAAGAGCTGGATGAAGTACCCGGGGAGAGGGAAGTCTGGATGTCCCTGCTTAGACTGCTGCCCCCGCGACCCGATGGATGAAAAATACTTAATTTGTCCCCACAGGGGCAATTCAAGACAAGCTGGTGAGCAAAAAAGGGCAATCTGAAAATCTTTAAAAAAAAGAAACTAAACACGACCAGTCAAAAGTAATGATGGACCGTCATTTCTCTTTATTTAGTTGAGTGGTTCTCGCCATAATGTGGAGCAGAACAGTAGTTGAATAGCGCTACTCACTGTGGAGAACTGTGTACCAACCCTACCTCTGCACAACACAACTGATGGTCTCAAACACATTAAAAAGGGAATAAATTCCACAAATTAACAAGGCGCACCTGTTCATTGGAAACTATTCCAGGTCAAAACCTCATGAATCTGACTGAGAGAATGCTAAGAGTGTGCAAAGCTGTCATCAAGGCAAAAGGTGGCTACTTTGAAGAATCTAAAATATAAAACATATTCTGGTTTGTTTAACACTAACTGTTTACTGTGTAATTCCACGTGTTTCTTAGTTGTTTTGAAGTCTTCAATATTAATCTATGATGTAGAAAACAAACAAAATAAAGAAAAAACATTGAATGTGAAGGTGTCCAAACTTTTGACTGGAATGCGCACATACATACACCCAAGCATGTCAAATTAAGTGCAAGTGCCTTTATCGAGGTAACGTCACAGAACAGAAAACAGAAAAAGAAAATAATATTTGACTGTGATCTTTGAAATTTTCTCTTGATGTGTGTTGAATGTCAACAATAAAAGCTTCTTAAATAGAATAATTGAAATCCCTGTGTGTAGGGCAGTCATGTCATGCTGAGTAGTTCTAAAATCCCACAATATCTAGCTAATACACAATAGCTAATTTTGTCACATAAAATGATAATATATCCTCATCGAAAGGATGTGACAAAACAGATATGCAATAATTTACAATATAATTTACTTAGTCCTGATTAAATGTTAAAATAAAGTTGATTGACAGTACTGCTAAATTAGTGCTATAGGGCTTATCACCCCATTTTCTCCTATTTTGCATTACTTAGAATCACAAGGTCTACTGTACCATAGCTAAATATTTGCTACGGGGCCTTTACAGCTAGGAAACCATTACTGTACATTACAGTGGGACCTACCTGCCTAAAACCAGAACAATGCTTGATAAAACTAGCTCCTTGAATGCAAATGGCAGTGTCATGACTAATAGACCCTATTTTTTGTCTCTCCCCTCTAAAAATATTTTTTCTAAAACCATTTTGTAATTTGTCCTGGATTTCTATATGCAGTTTGTACCCCTGGCTTGGCAAACTCGTGTGGAAGTTCCCTCCTCTTGGCAACTTTAATCATGGTGGAGAGCCCATCAAATCCTAGAATTGCCCCGACTAATATTATATGCAATTAGGCTGATTAGGACACCATATAGTGACAAAATGCCACCTATTACAGCCAACTGAGCATTGTGAATAGCTGGACAATCGTTCAGTACTAGACTGCAACTCAGTGGTACCTATTTCTGGTCTTCAAGGCATGGACTCCTGTAGGTTACAGCGAATGCATTTGATGGACATATTTTTAAACAAAAGGAAGTAACTGGAAACTGAAGCTGAAAGAAAATGATAAGCAATCTAGAAGTGCCTAATTATCTGTACACACATGTTATTAAAACAAAATTATTATTTCACTGTATTGCTGTCTATTTGTATTTAAATAGCCGGACAATGAAAGCACAATACAATGCCACAGATATTAAATGATATTTTAATGGCTAGTTGTGCTTTTGTGCAGCCAGTCTAATTTTTCTGTGTTCCCTCTCCAGTATCTCACCCACTTCATTCAGTGAAGAAAACTTGTTGGGACAAATTGTCAAATAAATGCTTAGGTGGGCACATCATACATCAAGGCCAGCCTCTCGGTCAACTTAATCTCCTTTTTCCTGATAGAAAACTGCTCCTCAACACACAAGGTGATTGGAAATACACCCATAAATCACAAACGTGCGATCGATTGTACACTGTTCCTCTGCTGAGGGGAAAAAGCAGCCATAAAATGCTTTCATTGCTATTACATTTGTTGCCAACGAGGACATATCAAAGCTCTCTAAACTTCTCTTCATCAAAAGTCTGAGGTTGTGCAGGAAAGTGGTGATAGCCAGGATACTGAAATCAACTGCATAGTGAAGCCCACCAGCCATGATTAGCAAGAGAAAATTGATTAATTGTCATTGTTGACACACAGGTCTTTGGCTGGCGAGGGTCGTGGTGGCAACATGCAGTCGGACCAGACCTCCCTTACAGAAACTTCAGCCTGATCTGCGGAGACCCACATGTTCTTATGCCAGCCTGGAGATATAATCCATCCAGTGCATACTGACTTTCGTTCACCCTGTGGGATATCACTAGAACAACTCCCTTGGGAGCCAACCAAGTGGCATCCTTATACAATGCCTGAACCACTTCAGCTTTCTGCACACTGTTTTGGGACTTCCTGATCTCCAAAGTTGTCTCCTCCTCACAGAATAGAGCCAACAACCCTGCAGAGGAACCTAATTTTGGCCGCTTGAAGGCATAACCTTGATATTTACGCATATACCCATAGCTCATGAACGTAGGTGAGGATAGATTGACCAGTAAACCACAAACAATTTGGGATCTTTAGTGCAGTCACTAGTCAATCTCATGCCACTTGTTAATATCCACTAAGGGCAGACCCTCCTCTTTTACCTGATTGGAGCAAATCCTTTTTCAGAGAGAGCATCATGGCCTCTGATTTGGTGATCCCTGTCACTTTACACCTGCCAGCGAACAGGGACTCATTTGCAAACAGTTCTGTATACAGGAAACATGTTCCACCAAAATCACAAAAAGGAATGGAAACAAGATTCACCCTTGGTGAGGGCCACCAACTACTCTTAATCGCTTTGTGCCATTCTAGTGTGTAGGAGAAAAGTTAGTCCACTATTGGAGAGACTGGAGCCCACATTTTCCCTTAGGTTCAACTATCAGTAGAAATTCTTGGGCTCTCTCAGGCATGTTCAGGAATGCGATTCCCTATAATTGGAACAAACTCTGCTGTTCCATTTTAAACACTGGGACCATCACCCCTGTTTGCCTGTCCATTCATGTAACATTAGAGAGGCACATTAGCCACATCGCCACAACGACATCCAGCTGTATTTTTTTAACAAAGTATCTCTGGATGCATTTCATCCACCCATTCAGCTTTTCCACCAAAGAGACCTCTGACCACCATAGCATCAGCTGTGGTGAGAGACTCTGACACTACCTCCTAGTAAGAGGGTACTTCTTCAACTGGCTAATTGATGTCCTGCCTCACTCTTGTTCCAAACAAACAAGAGCGATAATTATTTTCTGCAGCTCACAGTCACATAAAGGTAACCCTTTGGTTCACTGGGAAAAACTGCAGCTGCATAGCTCTACGTATGGGTATTGGGAGTATTCCCACACCCAGCTGAAGTCCTTCACCATGGAGAACTCCAGAGCAGGAGAACCTCCACCTCTGCTGGAAGGGTTTGCCTGTAGCTTTCCATCTTCTGCATTAGCTTAGATGCCAAAGCCACTGTCCAGTTGCCAGGCTTGGCTACAGAGTTGGAATCCAGTAATCGTATTGCAGACAGGGCTCTCTACTTTTCCGTTACCTTTCAAGGGGACTTAGTTGGATTGCAGTTTGTCTGCCTTCTGCCCACAAACGCGTTTGCCAAGAAAGGCCCTTTGAGGCGATCAGTCTCTTGTCAATAGTTATGGCTCCGTGGATTGTTAAAGCACACAAACTGCTCAACCATGCAAGGTCAAGCTGGAGATTTTAATTGTATTTGTCCTTCACTTTTAAGCATGTACTGTGTAGTAACTAGTAAGTACTAGTAGTAAGCAACTACTAGTAAGCAACGTACTATGTGGACTAGTGATAATACCTCTCAGCTTAGACCTGTCAATGATTTAATCTCCCCCCACCCCCATTTTGCAAATTGATTTATTATTATCTTTATTACTGCCAGTATTTCTAACCACAAAGAATATTTACTTCATTACGTAATGGTGGCTGCCCATATAGCTTCTAATTCCCATACATTCCATACATATTTATTTCCATGCATATTTATTTTTAACATACAAGTGAGAAACAAAGATAAATGAATAAGAATGCATCAATTAATTAACACCCACAAGTCAGAAAACTACTACCAGTCAAGATTTGATGTCATTTGTATTCGCTGAGTTTTGTTTAGTTTCTATCATATGTGGCAATAGAGTGTATTCTTTTAATTTATTCATACGTGTTTTTATTAATTTTAATTATTCATTTATTGATTAGTAATGCATCTTATAGCACCATAACACGGAATATCACTGCAGGATAATTTCATATGCTTAAAAAAGAAAATCAATATAAGTAATTAAATGAATGCACAGATGCATGACGAGAAATGACGTGTCTTATGGACTCCCCTGTCCCATGGCAGGAGTTGCCATAGACGTAGGAGTTGCTATAACAAGGCCGTCTAATTCAACACCGTTTACTTCATTTTCGTGCAACAGATACTTAAGTCTAACAGATACATCTGTGGTTGGCTCACGATAATCCGTGCAATATTATTTAAGATTAGAGGGCAACATTTTTCACTTTATCGTCTTGCAAATTAGAGAGCATCACATTTAAAATGCATTTTAAGGTACCCCCTTGTTAAATTATTCCATCAAACCCATAATAGCATTTATTTATTTATTTATTTTTAGAAATCTGTCCACACTATACTGCTTGGACATACAATACGCTGCACGCATTACTCCTAAACTTTATTAGGGTATTGCTTTGTTTCCGATATAACATATATGATATAACATGCCGTGTAATATACAGCGATGGGAAGGCACTCTGAAGGATGAACTCTCTGCATACCCGAAACAATGCAGAGATAAGGAACCATCCTACACGAAAAAAGACTACGGGTGGCCTGGCGAAAATACTCCAAGAATATCACAAGAAGATTGATGTTACATTGGGTTAGTGCATTTAGAGTAATGCAAGTATGCAATTAACTAAGAGCCGTTTATTGTAAACCGGCCATCAGCGTTGTGATAGATAGATAGATAGATATATAGATAGACAGACAGACAGATAATCGCTTCCACTGCATTTCTTTACCAATCAGTTCTCTTACCTCCTAATGCGACTTACATGTAGAATGAGCGGCGCCATGGTTTGCCTCAGCTTTAGGACCCGGGGGAGCGCGCGCCAGCTGCGCGAGCGTGCACATGGACAGATCTGTATGCATTGCTGTCCGCAATACCAGCACCACAGATAACGCACCAAAATTCCCATCAACGGAGGGATTAGCTTTCTCCTTCGGATCCTGACTCGGTGGTGTGTTATTAAACACTAAAAACTAGACTGTCATACAACTTTCATATATTTTCGACATCCGGTCTTACTTATTCTACCTTGCATAGTGTGTCTGCGCTGTGCCTGCAATAAAGGGGAAGTTGCATGCATCAGTGTGATGGTAGAAGAGATATGTCTCGAAATTAAATAGGAGGCGCAGCAGCGATCTCACCGGGTGTCGGTACCGTGGGTAAGTGTCAGTTTTGTTTAAAGTTGTTCTCTGGATGGAAGTTACATTACATCTGTTTGTGCTCCTTGTTAAAATAGAAATCATTGTAACCGAACGACTGCATCGCTCCCGATATCCTGTTTGAAAGATATGTATTTCCTTTGGCTTAAATGTCTTGAAATATCTCAGATGATCATTCTGCGCTGCCTCAGCTGTTAACTTTGAAGCGACGGACTGTAATTTACTTTCTTAATTAACCCTATTTATCTCTCGTGAGTCTATTTACGTGAACAGCATACATCGCAACTCTTTCAAAAGTTCGCATATGTATTTGAAGTTATACATCTGTATCGTTCACGTCTATCTATAATTCTTCTTATTGCGTAGTATCCTCCGATCGTTCCTAGTTACACGCTGAACGTGGATGTGTAAGTAATTGTCCGATATCATTTTCCCCGAATGCCTGTGTGGGATCGCCCGGCGTGCATCACTGATGAGGACTCACTGGGGAGCCTTTCTCCCCCTTATGGCACTTTGGCCCCAGTGTGGCTGCACGGCGGCCGGTACTATAGAAAGCGGATCCACCTCGTCGTCCTGTCCCACTTCGCACTGCGGCCACTCGTATTAATTTTCAGTGACATTAGATTTGATTTTAACTATGTTATGATGCAGTTGCCATTCACTTGTTTTTAATATTAGATTAATGCAGTTAGTGCTACTCGTGCCCTTTGATTTATTGAACTGGATGCCTAAATCGCGCAGCTGAATTCTGAAGTCCTCTGGTCCTTTCAGGCATCGATCGTCTAATTATAGTTTCAGTTTAAACTATTATAGGAGCATTATAATGTTTGGATGCAATTTAATTATGACTGCGTTGGGCTGGCCCCCCATCCTGGGTTGTTCCCTGCCTTGTGCCCGTTGCTTCCGGGATAGGCTCCGGACCCCCCGCGACCCAGTAAGGATAAGCGGGTTGGAAAATGGATGGATGGATTTAATTATGAAATTATGTTTCTTTTTTCGGTATTTTTCGGAGTAGGTGGGATGTATTTTTATAGTTACGATAAGATCCCTCTGACGCTAATGTAGCTTTCCAGAAAAAAAAAAAACAACTTTATTTTTGAGAGAAAAAAAAACGTTTTATGTTCTATAGGTAATAAATCAAGTAAGACGTTACTATGATTCTAGGACTCGATGCGCAGGGTGCGAGTCCCAGGTGCGCTACCGGTGTCTTGGCCGGGACCAAGCCGCTGCTCCGCATTGTTCCAGTCATCGCCTGACATTCCTGCATCGTAGTTACGTTTGCGGGAACAATTCTTTTATACAATGCGCGTAACAGCGCTCTGAGCCAATAACGCTACATTACCGGGAACTTCGGTCTCCTTTGATTCCCCTCAATAGTAATGCGATGGTCTATTTGTCATATTTATCTAATTTATCTCGCTGAATGTATTAGTTACGTTTCGTGAAAACATCGGGATGAGCCTCAGAGTATCTGGGGTCAGATCTGGTGGCGGTGCTGAAACGTGTCTTTCGCTCGCTGTGGTTCTGCCTTCCTGCGCGTTCGCGGAGAACTGTTCGCTCACAGTGTTTCGCGCTTCGTGCGCGTTCGCGGGGAGCTGTTCGTTCGCAGTGGTTCTGGCTTCGTGCGCGTTCGCGGGGAGCTGTTCGCTCGCTGTGGTTCTGAAAGTTTAAAAAGTGCGCGCATTTGGGACTGTTTGCGTGTCGCTTTCAGTAACAGTAACGGGAATAAATAAATGATGAAGTGCTTCCTTGATATATCTTTTTTTATTTTAGACTTACAAGGGCGAGAGAGCCGGAGGTGAGAGCACAACATAACATTGCTGTTTGAAGTATATGGATCAGTATAGTATATAGTATATAGTAAACAATGGGAAAAAATATATAGGCTAAAAGAAAGCGTAGTCTTCGTAATCATATGATAATTGATATGCTGCATGAATTAAAATGAATGCTTTGTGTACATCCATTTCCATACACTGCACGATTCCTGCATAAGAGTCCTGCATAATTTGCACCAGCTTTTAAATTGCAAATTTTGAAATTAACAGCATGCATAACAAAACAGAGCGTTGGAATTTGGAGCTTTTCATTATCATATCTTATGTGTAAATGCAAAATTGAGAAGGTCACATATAATTATGAATGTAATACTGTCAGTCAGTGCTGATTTAAACGTTTAAACGGTTTCCAATCACTTCTGCTTGGAAAAAGCCATCAAATAGAAACAACTATAGTAAATTTGTTTTACAATGCATTCAGAAATGTTAATGTAATTTAGGGAGTGTCATGGTGACTCTGTGCCACTGCTACATTGCACCCTTGGTGTTGGGGACACTGTCCCACCCCATAGTGTGTGTGCAGACTGCATGTTCTCCATATAATGTTTTTACTGTAATTTTCTTTCTCATTCTGACAATCTGTCCCAAAATATTCTATTCAAATCCTCATTCAAACCTTTCACAAACTGAATTTTAAACATATTTAGACTTTTGACTTCAGTATTTGATGGAGGCTGGTGCTAGAAGCCACTCTTGGTTCTTTCTTCAGTTTCCCTTGGTTTCTTGAGGGCTGCCTTTCCCTGCTGTAATTATATTACTGCTGAGACACAGTAGTTTTTATCCCTGGTCAATGCCTGGAACCATTTTGGTGCAGACTTTATTAATGTTTGCATCCCATAATTAAAGTGTCATTACACAGTCAATCAGTCTCGTAGAAGTATGTCGCCTTGTTGTATTTAAGTCATTTTAGTGTCGTGTTGATTTTGCCTTGAGCTTGTCATTGTCCAGCTGAAATATTAATTTCCGCCTCAGGATTTAATCTCTGGTAGATGGAGCCAGTTTTTCCTGTTCTGTTTGCCTGTAAATTGGTCCTCCCCTGTTTTTCTTCAGCTCTAATAAGTATCCCCCGTCATGCGTGGCTGGGCTACTGCACCAGGTCCGTAGTGAGTGCTTGGCTTTTAGCTCAAAAACATCCAATTTGCCCTTTCGTCTTTCTTACATTTTGCAGGACCGTTAATGCGTTTCTCTCGCAAACCCCATGTAGGAATGAAATGGCTTATATTCGTCTCATTAGATGTCACTGACTTCTCAGACCCATAACTTACCACAAAATGGTTTCCCTCAACAATTTCCTCTTCCTGTGTTCGTGGTGGTGAGGAGTTTTGCCACCAGTATGCTGATCTCCATCTTTCCTGACTCTGGAGTCGACTCTACTCTTGTCTAATCTCCACAGCTGCCACGTACCACAGCAGTGCAGTCTTGACATTTTTATGTCTCGCTGTAAATGTATGTGGTAAATGGAAAACACGATAAGTGTTTGTTTGTGCTTCAAAGCAGCCACACGTGTTAATGCAGAAAAGCATGAACTGAATGCCA
This sequence comes from Petrocephalus sullivani, assembly GCA_026780845.1. Classification (NCBI taxonomy): domain Eukaryota; kingdom Metazoa; phylum Chordata; class Actinopteri; order Osteoglossiformes; family Mormyridae; genus Petrocephalus; species Petrocephalus sullivani. The sequence goes on along the minus strand of JAODKM010000035.1, from coordinate 15,569,860 downwards.
AGTGAAGCCAAGTGTAGGCAAAATTGGATATATAAAAATGTGGCTTTAATTAGGTGAGTGTTCGCTGAAAAATCAAAAGGTATGCAAAATAGGGGAAGTTAGGTAATTATGATGAATTTGGGTTATTTTTATGTTTGCTGTAATGTATTCCTGTAATTGGTTATGAATTGTTTTAGGGAAGCAATCGAAACATACAGCACTGTGCTCAGTCTTGACCATGTGGATGGAGGAGGTCTACATCCAAATGGACAGTGCTCCTCTACTAGGTAGCTACCTACTGCCAATACAGACTACTGGTAAAACATCCTGAGTTTACTTTTGTGATTCACCCTGTCTCCTGCTCAGCAGGCTGGTAGTTATATGAGGTAGGTTGCACATGCAGATGTCATTTATGGTTGCCTGTTGCTATTGTGATGAATAAAGAATTTGTGGTATGACCAAAAGTGATAATACCCCTGGTGCTTCTCAAACTTAAAGAGAATGAGATGTGACAGATTGTTTGGGTAGTGACTTTGAGTCCTGAAGTGCACGGTATTGTTTGAACAATTTCGGGGTCATGCGGTTTGTCATCACAGATTAAACAGCTGCCTGGGTTCTTGATTTTGTCTGAAAATGTTTTGTTAATCCTGTGACCCCAAACAAGATAACAGGTTATAAGATAGTTACACTAACAAAAACTGGTAGAGGCTTTAAACAGAGCAGCATAGCTGTCTCCTAATATTTACCGGCTTATTCAATTGTAATTTTCATCATATCCTTCCATTAAGCCCACAGACTGCAAGAATCAAGGGGGCACTTGCATTGTCTAGATATATTTTATGGATGTAAATTTGGAGCATAGTCCAACAAACGTAAGGCACAAGATAGACAACACGCTGCACAAAATGCCAGTTTTTTGCAGGGCAGGACACACGCTATGGAGATGCCAATTCATCTCTCTGCATCTCGTTGGATTGTACCTGCATAAGAGACAGTGACCTGCAGACGCACACAGAGCCAGGGAGAGCATTCAGATACACAACTCCGGGGGTGTGAGTCCACCGGGCTAAGCACACTGCCCCCCCCCCAACGCTTTGCATAAATAACTAACACACTGAAGGAAGTCATCAGAAAATTACCATGTTTTTTCAAGATATGGCACAATGTAATTTTCCTTAATTTCCAACATTCCCACATGTGTTAATTGACTGCAGCTAGATGCTGGTCCTATGGTGCCTTGTGAAATCGTGCATATTAAAGTGTTCTGCAGCTGGCAGATAATCGTTCAAATTTATTTTTTTATGCATTATAAGCAAATGTGCAGAAAAAGCATAAGCTGAAGGCACGCATACTTTGCTTTATTATGTTTTTTATCTAGATAATGAAGACAAGACAGCAAATTTATTTGCTTTTATTTTGATTGTTGTGCTATAAATATCAAAATATTTTTCTGTATTACAGTGCCTGGTGAGTTTCACTAAGCCATGCTTCATGCGCTTAGTTTTTCCTGCTTTGTCAGCTTGCACAGAATGAGGCTAATGCTTTCCTCACCCAGGCACAGGGGCCGGAAAATGGCATTACTCAGCAGCCGATGGCCCCCGCTTCTCTCCGGGGAGCCGTGAGAGGAGCCGTCAGGGGTCAGTCTTAGAGCCTCGTCTTTAGGGGCTTCCTTTGAAGTCTGGATCTTTAGAATCCAGTCCAAAAGGCTAATCCCATTCCTCTGTCTTAAGGAACAGTGATTACTATTCCTTGAAGGCATCATTCCTAGATATGTTCTTATGAGAGTGTCAGCACTCATTTGCATTAAAATAAAAACCTCCTCATCACTACTCTAATAATAAAGGTGTCAGCCTTTCAAAATTGCTTTGAATTTCAGTGCTAAAAAGGGTATTCTTAGTATAGATAATCTGTATCTAGTTTTAATGGTGTCTTTTGTTTTCAAGTCATTCTCCAGGGATGGAAGCTAAATGTTCTACCCTTTTTTTTGGTAATTTTTATCCTGCACTCTTACAGCATTTGCATCCTGATGTAAAAAAAAAAAAAGAGGCGATTCCTCTGAAGACTACATTGTTTTAGTAAATCCAAATATACCCAATATGGCCAAAAACACATGGACATTGGTTTATCCAGCATCTAATTCTGAAACCAAGGCTATTAATATCAATTTGGTTTCCCATTGTTGCTATAATAGCCTCTACATTTCTGAGAAGGCTTTCCACTAGATGTTCTGACATGCTGTCATCCATGTTGGGACTTGCTGTCATCCATGTTGGGTATTGATTTTGGGTGATTAGGTCCCATCCTGGGGGCCGGTGTTGCTATCATTTTACACCTGAACTCTTTCCCAGACATTTCCGCTTCATAGTCACCTAATTTGTAGTTGACCAGGGGAAAAATTTGGGAATCTGACTTTTTGGAAAAATGGTATCTTATGATGGTGCCAAATAGAAAGTTGCTCACTTCTCGGTCTGACCACCCATTTTGCTGCCAGTGTTTGTTGCTGGAGATGGCATGGCTGTGTGCTTAATTACACCTGTGTGTGCAACAGGTTTAGCTTAATTATGCAGTTGCTCTAATGAATGCCTGCGTGGTGTACCTCTCCTGGTCCAGGTTGTGGCAGATGCAAGATAGTCTAGCTTTCCTACTGCAGGGGCTTTTCCAAACCCGATCCTGACTCAGTACCTGCTGCTCCTACCTCAGCCATTCTCAAACCTTTTTTCAGACCCTCTCCCAACCCCCAACCCCCCCCGAAAGTCATGCAGTATGTGACTGGCGTTAATCTGACAAGTCCTATTGTGAGGGAACTTTGATTAAAAACAGCTGTGGGGATTTCTGTGTGGAAGCGGACCAGTCAGCCATAAAATCCCCATTTCGACGGCGGTCTGCTGGATCCGCTTGTAATGAGGAACACGTATGATCCCAGGCCGTGTGTCGCGCTTCCCACGGCCGTTTCCCGGAGGCTAGCTGACACATCCTGGCAACTGTGTGCCGTAGACCTGAACAGAAATGTTTTCCATCTGGGTGCTTTTCTCTTCATGAGGCTGTGGATCTGTGCCCTTAAACCTCAGGATTTGCTCCCTACCATGTCCCTTGTAAATTATACCTGTTACATATGCAGCATCTCAGTGAACCAAAGGCCAAATACCTGCATACCTTTGCCACCCCCAACTCCACTTAATAACCTCCATTATGAAGTTCATAAAAAAACAGAAATACATATGTATCAGTAATTAGCTGGCAGGAAAAGGCTGGTAGGAGTCACCACACATGGATGAGTTCCACACACCCATAAAAGGTGCGACACCAAGAAGCACACAGTGAATGCAATACAGCTCCCTCTTCTAGTTTTGAAGGAGGTCACAACCTCACAGAAAATTCTGCAGGTTCACCTTATGACCCGCGAAAGTGTTTGTAAGGTATCTACAGCAGTGCAGTTCCTCCTCAGGCTTGTGTGGGTTACTGTTAGCTAAGCAAGCACACTTAAACAACAATTTGTTTACGGTGGCCTTACCCCAGACGACGTCTCAAGCAATTTCACTGTTACAGACAAATTTCGAACGTTGGAATAAAATTATAAGTTGTGGCAGCTCCTGTCATGTTGATCAGAAGAGTAGAATAGCAGAATTAAGTCTGTCTTTATCTCATCTTGATGTTCCAATATAGTCAGTCGAGTTTAATATTATCGTAGGTCTTTAGTCTTGGCTCATGCACACAGTGGTATGGACATTGTCAAAAACCAATAGTCGAGCTCTCTCCAGCACCAAATATCGAACCTGCAGTCTTTGCAAAATCATAGTCTGTGACACAAAGCTCTGTGACTAATGGAACTGTCTTTAGATGTTAGAGGGTGGCAGACTGTAGTGTTTAAAAAGACTTTTTAAAGGTCTTTATAAGATGGTTAGTCTATGGTTAGCATAAGATTGTAATTTATTCCTAACCTAAAGATACAGGTAGTGCTTTTCTGTAGCCGCTGCTTGGGTTGTGTGACTTAATGAGAGAATGAGCCATGTAATGGACTGGCGCCCATTCTAGGATGTTTTCATGTGCTTCGCAGAATGAGCTTCTGTCAGCTGAATGAGCATACTCCAATAATAAGTGGGGGACTTGTTTGTTAGGTACCCTACTGTAAGGGTGCAGAATAATGAAATTCTGTTACGCCTTTCAATGGACAAACAAGTCATTGATTTGATGTCTCATCTTAACATTACAGTAATTTGTGCTCACAGTGTTTCTGAGAGTGGCATTTAGTCGCTATCCTCACGATTGGCTAATTGGATTTCTGTAGTGACTGATGAGCCATTGACATAGTAGAAGGGAGGTCTGGCTATTCTAAAATTGTGTGGTTCCTGTGTGGCAATACTACAAATCACATATTCAATTCAATTCAGTTCAGTTTATTTTTATAAATCATATCATTATGTCGCTCTGTTGGTCCAGCTGATCAATACGTCAAAGTCAAAGAAAGCACGCAAACTGATGAGTAGAGTGAAGCCGAGCCAGCTGGTCATTTGCTAGTCGTATTTTTCCTTAACAAGTCATTCACAAATGGTATATCATTATGACACGTGCTCACACTTCATGGTGCTAAATAACTTTATGTTACTTAGTAACAGACATGTGCATGCACACCTGTACAGAGTTCTGGTAGCTCTCTGGCTTGTATAAGCTCTATATCTAAAAAATTATTGTATATACTTTATGACATCCCATTCTAAATCCCTAGGCATCAATATGGAGTTGGTTCCCCCTTTGCAGCTATAACAGCTACTGGGAAGGCTGTCCACAAGATTTTGGAGTGTGTCTGTGGGAATTTTTCCCCATTTGTGAGGCATTGATGTTGGATGTGAAGGCCTGGCTTGCTATCTTTGTTCTAGTTCATTCCAAAGGTTCGATGGGGTTGAGGTCAGAGCTCTTTGCAGGCCAGTCAGGTTCTTACATACTAAATTCACCCAACCATGTCTTTGTGGACCTTGCTTTGTGCACTAGGGCACAGTCACGCTGGAACCGGAAAGGGCCATCCCCAGCATGTTCTCACAAAGTTGGAAGCATAGGATTGTCCAAAATGTCTTGGTATGCTGAAGCATTAAGAGTTCCCTTCGCTGGGATTAAGGGGCCTAGCCCAACCCCTGAAAAACAACCCCATAGCATTATCCCTCCTCCACCAAACTTTACAGTTGGCACAATTCAGCCAGGCAGGTTATGCTCTCCTGGCAAACGCCAAACCCAGACTCGTCCATCAGAGGGGAGCGGAGACTCGTGATTCATCACTCCACAGAACACGTTTCCACTGCTCTAGTGTCCAGTGACAATGTGCTTTAGGCCACTCCACCCGACACTTGCCATTGCACTTGGTGATGTTGGGATTCCATGCAGCTGCTCGGCTACACAGTTTTTGTACTGGGCTTAATTCCAGAGGAAGCTTTGCACTCTGCAGTTATTGCGACTACAGAACGTTGGCGACTTTTATGGACCTCATCAGTCAGCGACCCTGCACCGTTTCTGTTGTTCCTAAACACTTCCATTTTGACCGTAGAATACCGAGCAGGGAAGAAATTTCACAAACTGATTCATAACAAAGGTGGCATCTTATAACAGTACTACATTTGAATTTGCTGAGTTCTTCAGAATTATCATTAGGATAGTGAAGCAGTGGTTAGCACGCTTGCCTCACACCTCTGGGCCTGGGGTTAGACTCTCTCATACTAGCTCCATGTTTGCGGAAATTGCAAGTTCTTCCCGTGTCGTTGTGGGGTTTCCTCCAGGTACGTTTTTTCCCCCCACCAGGCTAAAAACATGCTGAGGATAATTGGAGTTTCCAAATTGCCTGTTGATGTGCATGTGTGAGTGTGCCCTGCGATGGGCTGGCCCCCCATCCTGGGTTGTTCTTTGCCTTATGCCCATACCCTCCAGATCCCCTGCGACGCTGAATAGGACAAGCAGTTGCAGAAAATGGATGGATATTTTTTATTATAGCGAGTCAGGTGTTACAGGTTTGTTTAAACAAATGGAACTCAGTTAAGTGTATCTTTTAAACTTTCCAAGACTCCAGCTCTTAGTGTCCTGGGTTATTAAATTTGTATAGTGCTTTTTATGAGTCACTGCTCATAGTCATACACACACATTGGTTATAAATATGATTAATCTAAAATAGCACCTGCACAGAATGGAACATAAAGCAAAGCCAAAAACATTCTCTGCCATTAAAAATTGTTTCGTAACAGTCCTTTCCCTCATTGTCCTTTCCAGCTCAGGTGAACCTTATGTCTATAACAGACTGTAATTGAGTCCATCAGTGCCAGCTGGGGAATAGTCACTTAGCGATTGTTCTGCGCCCTGTTCAAGGTCTCACTCGTATCCGACTTATCATCCTATTTGCCAATTTTTGTTTGTTCATTGGCAAAGGCTAATTGTCTGAATCAATTGTTTAAGATGCTATTTAATTCAGTCAGTCTTTTTATAATTAATCTCAGTATAGTCTGCAGTCCATTGGGCTCAAAAAAGCCCCAGGCTCTTATCTCAAGCTAACATGACAACACCCTTGTCCCTGTGAGCAAAAAGCACATTGTATTTCAATTAAAATGTGAGTATACATTATTAATAGTAGAGTAACATAAATTGTGTGTTGCAAGACAAAGGCACTTCTGCAGAATGATTTTGAGAAGCTAAGACACTTCAGATTGGTAATTCTATTACGTTATTGATTGACAGAGAATGATGTTTTTTTATTTCTCTATGCTTACTTTATGCGCAGAATAAATATTTGCGATGCATGATTACTTGTCAATTAGATATTATCCTGCTGTGATGTTAATCTTGGCAGTCAGCATTCTTTTCAAGTTTCTGCTTCAATGCTGCAACTGATGAAATGGCATCTTGTTTAATGTCCAAAATGCAGACAAAAGATGCAGGATGAACAGCAAAGGAGTACAGTATCTGCTTGTGTTTGTCAAACAATGGTGCGGTTTTCCCACAGTAAATCCCTGGTTGTATCTCTCATCGCAGAGATAAATCTCTGTACTCCAGAGAGGCGTATGAATTCTGCCTCTTTGGCAAGTTTGAGGTTTATCAGCCAATTGTGTGGAGACCAGTGGGGGACGTTAGCAGATTTCATCTGCCCAGGATTACAGATTTTTTCAGAAAGAGGGATGATGGAAAATTAATGAGATATTTAGTCCCATGAGGTCAGAAAAACTGGTGTTTAAAATGTTTCTGTGGAAAGTTCCATGTCTCAGTAACATTTACCTTCCTCTTTGATCATGTTCTCCACCTTTGGCTCTGGGTGTCACTTCCACAGATTCTTGGATCTTCCATGCAGTGGATGCTGGGTGAATGGAATACATGGCTTGAGATAGGCAGTATTTCAATTAGATGTATTTAAAATACGTATTACATTACTTTTAAGTATTTTGTAATTTGTATTTTACTGGACAGAAAAAAAAATCAGATGTATTTTGTCAGTCAGCACCACTAATTCTTAACTGTGTAATGGGTCTGAATCAGAAACCAAATCCGTGATACGAGATTGTGAACATAATGCCTATTGATGTATTTCTGCCTGTTTTTATAGATGGAAAAGGACATTTTCAGTCATGCAATTGTACTGCAATACATTCTTTGTGTGCCTGGCAGTATTTGTTTGCTACTCAGCATTCAGTGATGACAAGCTGAAGCTATCGCGTTATGACGGCATTGTCAGACAGCAGAGTTGTCTGGTTGTACTCCAGAGCCTTGATACCCTGAGGGGGGTTCTGGCAATGTTCTCCCATCAGTAGAGATTGCCCTCGTGGCCCCAAGGCCTCAGAGTATCACACCTCATCTTGTTTCTTTAGACCTTGACGTGTGATGCTAGTGAGTGGCTCACTAGAGGAGACAACCATTCTTCCTTACTGTCCTCCCCCTGCCTCAGGTGAATCAAGAGGCACCCCCCCCCCCCCCCGACAGACTCCATGGCACATGTTTGTCTTGGCATGAGTGATGAGACCCAAACATCACATGTCACCACGACAACGCTTGCTCTCTGTCTGTCTCCCCTGACCTTCTTTGTCTGATATTCCAGGCACAGCTGTCTTTCCCGAATTGGGAGCACAACGAGATTATTCTCTCAAATGTTTGTGAATGTTTACATCCTGCTCACGCTTACATAGATCTGTGCTTTACACACATTGTTTTCTCTCTGCTCAATTTCACATGCATGTAGGTCAGTTGGGCAGTGTGTAAGATAATGTTTGAAAGCATCAGCATGACCATTTCAATGTTATTATGTCATCTGATAAGTGATAGAAATTTTCTTCCAATGTAGGTGGTCTTTGTCTGAATACCTATGTATTTCTGGGTCTCCAGTTTATGGTCTACTTGACTGAACATCTATTGTAGATATTTCAGTCCCTGCACATTCAGCTCCTCACAAAACGTTCCCTGCTCTACTCGTCTCCATGCTGCTGAATTATTGTGAAGGTCTGAAGTCTTTAGGCGGATCTTTTTGTTTGGTTTGTGGAGCTTCTGAAGTGGAGTAAGGTAGCAACACCACACAAGTTAAAGGATAAAGGATGATTTACTGTAATTCCAGAGCATGTTGTACATGAAGGGAATAAAATGAGTTACTTAGGTCCAAGTGTATGTATATTTTTTCTGCTCTTGTAAGAATCCCGGACTGTCTCTGATTGGTTTCAGCCAGACATTTCATGGCATGTCATTGGTCTTTACCCTGGCATTAAAGTGATTTTGCATCCATAACCAATTAGAAATGGACCTAAACAGAAGCTGTCTCTGAGGAGCAGTTCAGTGAAAGAAACGGCATTAAAATTAAATGAATATTTTTATGTTAAAAAGAATCAAATGAAAATAGTTCTCGTAAAAAACTATTATTTGAGAGGAGATGATGAGAATTAAGGAAGTAAAGAAACTGTCGACATCAAATGCTAATATTAAAATATAGGGTATATAAATAAATAAATAAAGAGTGTATAAATTGGCAGGGGGTAGAAAACTGTAGAACTGCATATTAGTGCCTGAATGTGGACTTTCGAAAAATACCTTCTGGGGGCGACCATCATCCCCATGTGGGGGGGGTAGATTCTTTTTCCATTTTCCTCCCCAACTTAGTCCTTTTATTTTCTCAGAGTCCTTATTTGTCTGCATCTGTCTATAAATGCATGCATTCGTGTGCAAATTGTCCAGGAAAAGAGGGCCTGTAACTTCCTCATCTCAGCCCTGGCTCTGCACCAGCCCCTTTTTCCTGATTCTGCCTGTATGTGAAAGGGCAGCCTTGCTCTCTTCCTCTGTGATCCTTCAGAATGGATTTCCACCCTGTGCTGTAATTGCGGCCACATGGTCTCTTTCTAGTGCCATCTCAAAGCAGCCGTGGCTTTGGCTGCTGCAGAAGACGCTCGGGCACCTGTACTCCGGATGCCTCTGCCGAGTCGCTCCTCGGATGCCCCTTGTGACATCACAGCTGAAGCTGACCTTTGAAGGCTTTTCTTTGATGACCCTGCCTTGTTCCTCCACAATGGGGCATTCCGCTCAGGAACGGAAGAGGCTCGTTTTTCTCAGCCTCTTTCAAAATTAATTCAGCATTTAAGAAAAAAAGATGTTCATTGCTCTTTATGTTTTGCGTGGCTACAGCAGGTAGGTTCTGTATAATTTAGTAGGCTTTAATGTCATAAAACCACAAGGGGTCCTGTGGAGGAGGTGGGTGTAATTGGGGAAATTTTTGTTTCATCCCAAGCACTTTTTAGATGGCTTTTAAGTGTGGACTTTCCTGTGGATTGGCAGAGATGCCATGCGGTTGTCAGGGACTGTAGCATGGTTCCCTGGAGAAACGTGCACACCCTCGGGCAGTGACACCCGGCCCCCACCTGGGGGCGGTGTGGGTGGAGCAGAGACGTAAATCCACCCCAATGAAAGACGTCCTCTTTAAAGAACAAATCCTTCCTGCTGATGGACGAGGCGGAGCCCCATGTCTCATCCTTCATAGCATGCCCCCCACGCAAACTGTAGCTCCTCAATGCAGCCGTGTGATAAAAAAGCAATAGAAAGATAAGCCGGGATGATCTATTATAAATAAACACGGCCATGTGCGTCGGCTGCGAGGGTAATTCCCATGGAAATCTGCCCCTGCCACAGCTGGCTACGCAGATCTTGATGTAGTGATGCAAAGACACGGTGCTTACAGCTGTTTTCCATCCCATTAAGAGCCTTTCTTGGCAGTACGACAGCATTACTCTCCATTTATAATGACATTCATACAGATGGCGCTCCGCTGTCTAAGACTCAAGTATCAGATATGAAGCAACAATGGCTTCTGAAAGACGGGGAAAGAGAACGTGTACATATGTGTGCATTAAATATAGTAATACCTCTCTGCTGCTATAGTTTGTGTGGTATCAGCTTTCCTTTGTAAGCGCATAATCTGAATCCAATTTAATCATTTTATTACGCTGGATAATTACTGAACTAATGTACTAGGTAAATTACAATGCACCAACAGCTTCCCCATTCTAGGATCGAAATTAATGTATTATTTGTATACAAGCCTGTAAATGCTCTGAAATGCAGTGGTAGCTTCTGTCTTTGCAGCATCTCATATGGAGATTAGATTGTGGTTTGGGGCAGTCAGGACAGGACAGAAGCAGTGCGCTTCTCTATCAGGCATCAGCTAAAGGCTGGACTCTCCCTTTGCTGGAGGCCCTGGACATTTTGCTTCATGACCTGTTTGTTTGCCCAGTGGATATAATTTGTCTCCTTTAATTACAAAAAGAAATAAATTGTTATTCAATGCTGAGGTCCTGGGAAATGGGTTTTGGGCTTCTGTGCACTGCTGTACCCACGGGAGATTGAAGTGAAGCGATGGGGTGGTGGGGTCGGGGGGTGGGGTAGGGGGGGTCGCCCTGTACGTTGGGAGCTCTGGTTGTAGCGGGGAGTATGGGTGGGCCCCCGCTTGTCAGCGACAGGAA
>JAODKM010000035.1:15535305-15548161 GCA_026780845.1 Petrocephalus sullivani | reverse complement strand
AATGACTCAAAATCCCTGAAATGCAGCGTTGCCAACTATTTCTTACCTGAACTTACCTCAACGCTGCATTTCAGGGACTTTGAGTCATTTTGACAGTCCTAATTTGAACTAATGCTGAAGTAACTATTTGGTACCTATCTAAATGGGGACCTTCCATTAATTTCTATGGGAAAAACACTAATCCCAATCACGACCACCCCAACCCACCCCAATCTTAACCATAAGTAACAAACCCAAATACAAGACTTTTGGCATTTTTACTTTTTTGATCCCATTCACAGATTTTTATAAAACTGAGGTTTTCCAAATGGGGACCTCAAAAGATGTCCTCAAAAGTAGGGAAATTTCAGGTTTTACCGCACTTTGGGGACATTTTGGTACTCAAAAGTATCTATACGAGAACACACACACACACACACACACACATATATATATATATATATATATATATATATATAAAGAATTTCTTTAGAACAATGATAGTTTATTAATAAATATTATACCCATAACAATTAGTGCTATAAGTATAATCTTAGGAACTAAAATATTATAGGGTTGTGTTTTTTGTAGTAGCGGCAGTCCGTCTTAATAACTCTCCATATAACCTGGCACTGGCTCAAAGTGGTTTGATGTGCATTGAGTGTATGTGTGTTTATGTGTTTATGGAAGTCAGTGTGGGAAGAACTTGCTTGAATGAAAAGATGAAGGGAGAGGGACAGGGAGACTGGAGGTAGTAAAAAGAAGGATGAGAGAAAACGGGAGGAGGTGGCATGTGTGAAGTCTCCCTTCACACGGCATGCCAGGAGACGCAGGGCTGGCTGCCCAACAGAGAGTCCTGTTCCCGCCTAATTGCATGTTGAAGTGCCCTCTCTCCCCTCCAAGGGGCGAGGTGGCCGCGAAACGGAGACAAAGAAGGCCAGTAGAGAGACGCTCTGCTCTGTCGGAACCCTTTGTGGCCAAACTGAGTCCGTCTGCTGCATTTGTATCATAAAGCCATCAAAGGAGGTCATTGAGGATTATTAAAATGAAGCAGGAGCTACAGCACATAGTGGCTGCATAAGTCTGCTTGCCTCCTTCCCCAGTGCAGGAAGGCCTGCCTGAAGGAGCAGATTAAGCTTTAAGAGGTGGACATCTTCTGCAGCAGCAAAGCACTGTGTGCTCTGCTCTCCAAGGCGCCAAAGCTCCAGTTAGCTGTAATCAATCACTATTCCCATAATGCATTTCTTATCTTGACGGTATGGTATTGTGCTGTTAATTATGGTTCCTGTGGGATGTGCAATGAATCTCCAGTCAGGGATTACACTGTACACTATACACTGGGGCCCAGCGTCCAGACCCCTGTTCCACAGAGCCTGTCAAGCTCAGCTACCGACAAGCAGAATTCTTTTAGTTTTGGACTGGGGCAGTGACTGTTTTAAGTCACTGAAATTATCATGAAGTGTACATTTTGGAACAATGGGTCCAAAAAGGAAACAGGAGTTTTTTCTTATTTATTTACACTGCAGAATTTTTGTTTTTGAATCGGAAAATCAGTTTATTTCATTGAGACTGGCAGACTCTGATAGACAATAAGGCTGCATTGTTCACTTTGGATTGAGCCACGTGACACCAGAAGTAAAAGCTAGCTTTTCAATTTGAATAATATTTAAATGACACGCTTGTACTAAAAAGGTCACGGGCTTTGTGGCGGACAGACGAGGAAATGAGGCAGCCTTGTTTTCTTTGTTTTCACCTCTTGCCAGCTGATTGACTTGTTGGAAGGAATTGCGTGCTGACACACGGCTCTTTGGAGAGGAGAAAGGACCCCGGGGAGGCCGTCTTTGTGCCTTGCCTTATTTTTTTTTTTATTTTAGCAAAGGGAATTAAATCCTTGCTGCATGCGCGGTCGAGTCCATGCTGCATGTACGCCTTTTGAGTTCCCCTCTTACACCTAAAATCCCAGACTGGTAATTGGTTATTTATCAGATGGCCTATGAAAGAGACGTGGGCCTCTTATCTCCTGCAATTGTCAGGCGAAGCGGGGCATCTTCTCCACAAACAACGGGATCCAGGTGAGGCAAAGGACCCATTGTGCCTCACAGGAAAAGATGTTTCTAATGTTCCTGCATTCCCTGCTCATTTGGGGATGAATGGTTTTGCCGAGCGAGCATTTGGGTGTTGTGTGAAAGACAATAAGTAATCACTCTGAGTGACTGGGGTACTTTAAAAATACCAATGATAACGCATTAGGCCGTATCTCACACCTGACAGGCACTGCCTTTCATAGATACTCATAATTCTCTTCAAAAATGGATAAAAAGAGGCAAGTGTGGTGTTTACCAAGCAGCCCGGCGATAAACTGCCAGAGAAAGCTATTTGACTCCATTGCTTCCAAACCCATTATGGCTGGAGATGGAGTCCAGTTGTGATAATGAACATGGTGCCACCCTGCAGATGCTCTTAGAGGGATGAGGGTGGGCAGTTTTTACCGTTACTTATCTGTCCTGCAATCAAAGTGCCCAGCTCACCAGCCCATAAACTCCCAAAAGTAGTCAAAATTAAGCCATTCAAACATTTTCAACACATTTTCTGCAGCCTAAAGAAAAAAACCTATTAGGTACATTATAATCACAGTTAAACTGAGCTTTTCCTTCATTTTCCAAACCAGCTAACAGCTATCAGTAGATTTGTGGCACTTGTAGCTATGATAGCATGCTATATTTAGCCCAATGGCAGAGCCATGCCGAAAATGGTGAGCCTGGTGTGTGCTTTGCTGGATGAGTTACTGCTTGAAATATGATGTATCCCAGCTGGCTGATTACTTTCACATATGTCTAATTGGCTTTAATTAAATCCTTTTCAAGAAAGTAATTTTATCATTTGGGGAGCTGATCTTCTGGCAGAGCTTTTTCATTTTTCCCCACTTGTGAATGTTACTCAGGGCACTTTGCACGATGCCATGTGATCTTAGTATTCGTGCTACAGGTAGAGCCACGTCAGTGTAAAATGATTGGGGGGAGTTGACTTACCCCCCAAAAATTACACACGCTGTAAACAGCTTTATGATTGTGTATTAAGTGCATCATTACACCACACACACACACACACACACACACAAACAGATCAACAAACCCCAGGAAACACTTACCATCCACACACCAATGCATGATAGTAACTCTCTGAGCTTGATTACAACAAAGCCACTAATGTTTTCCGACATAAAGCAACTGACCGTTTTAAGCTGCAACCACCAAGTCAAGTCACCCATAAAGTGCTCTAGAGAAGCATCTGCTAACAAACAACTAAAATGCAGTTTCAGGTGTCCATCTTGTTTTTTAAAAGCTGGGTAATAAATTAAGCTAACTACCTTCTTGAAATACTATGGCAAAGTTGCCAACTCAGAGCCCAACACACACAATGCCACCCAAAAAGGTTACACTACGTACAGTGAGGTAGCTTATGCTCACCAAAGCAACCAAACAAGTGGATTTGTGAGGATTTGAAACGTGACTTTGGTTTTAGCGAATTATGCTGGGACAAATTACATATTAGCATTTAGTCCATCTGGGGGGGTGGCCCCCCCCCCCCTTACGTCCCCTTGAAGCATCAGTCCTGGGTGCAGGGCAGGTCACCCTGTGGCACTTATGGATTCTAGCAGTTTCTGATTAATCCCAAATGTGGGTCTTTAACAGTTCTCTGTGTTCATAATATAGTAGTACAGTATGACTAAGTACCAAAACAGATAATGTTTTAGTAAATGATGCATTGGTCTAGGGGTATGGTTTGCTTTGGGTGTGAGAGACTCCGGGTTAGCCCCGTGGGATGGAGTGTGGCTTCATAGGTTTACTGCCTAGAAGGTCACTGCTGGACCTTTAAACAAGGCCTTCTTCTGTGTCCCACAGAAGATAAAAACTGGATATGTGAAGATTGGCTCTACTTGTACAAGGACAATTTTACCCATAACAATTTTAAAGACATTTTAAAAAATGGTCTAGTGGGCAGTCCCAGAAAGTCACATGACTTCTCAGTTTCAATCCAGTTCTCAATATATGCGTGCAGATACAGTACTTTGCAAATGTCTTAGTGAAAAGAAATGTTTTACGCTTCCTATCTGCATAGTAAGGGTATGTTTACCTAGGAAAAAGCACAACTTAACATTAGACCAAATGCAAATTTAGAATAAATTTCTTGAAAAAATGACTGATGTCTTGTTGGATGGCTACATGAACACCACTTCTGGTTCCCAAGTCTCTCCTTAGGGGCACCCCAGCCATTCCATGTATTTGTAGAATTTCACAACCAGCTTAATGAATTAATTTAATTAGCTAAATAACTCAGTGTTGTATTTATTAGTGTGCAATTGGCTGGCCTCCCACCCTGGGTTGTTCCCCGCCTCTTGCCTGTAGCTTCCGGACCCCCCACGACCTGGAAGGATAAGTGGTTTCAGAAAATGGATGAGTGAGGTCTACTAGTGGTTGAGTCATCAGTGGTTGAGTACTGCAAATACTTCATGTGGCATAGGAGGAGATTTTGTAACGGCTATGCTGATACACTTTTACAGACTTGATATCATTTTTTTACACCCATATGAAGATGATAAATGTTTTTTCAATAAGTGAAATATTTAAAAATGTCTAGGCATGTCAGACTACTTCAGAGAGGCTTCAGACTTCAAAGGGTTAAACATTATTTTCTTTAACTGCCTTAGACCTTTACACAGTAGTATATGTGTAAAACAAGCAGGACAATAACATGTAAGCTGGAGTAAAAGATTCTGCCAGTAGTGGTGTCCAAATACCCCAGTCATACTAGGCACGTTATAGTGGTGTTATAGTGGTGGTATTTTACTTGCCTATATTGGTTATCTTGTCATCAGAGCTATGATTTTCAGACCTTACTGCTGTCAAAGGTGCCTTTGCATTACAATGATATTAGGTATGAAAATGCTGTATTAAGACAGTTATTGCTCCTTGAGGAGACATTACAGTGCATCAGAGGAGACTATAGAGACAGGAGCTCCACAACTGTCTGCTGGGAGCAGAAGAGAATCAGCAGAAGAAGCCTGAGTCTTAATTACAGCATTAAACTAAGATTGGAGCAGAATGAGCAACAGATGGTTGACCAACGGAGCCAACTGGACATTTCCAGACTGGCCAGACCCAGCCAGTGAGTTCTGCCCTTGTGGGTGGGATTCTTCATGCCAGGAGAGACCAGCACACCTTTCACATATTCGGAATTAGACTGGGAAGTGTTATTTATCAATGCGTTATTATCCTCACCATAGACCATTACAACATTAAAATGCTGAAATGAGGGAAAACATCCTTTTCAAATCAAAAGAATGAATTTTGAAATTCATAATCATGCAGTATAATGATATCACGTGCCTTAACGGACTGTTTTTCATTTCACTTACGGTATTTCAATCCATCCATCCAGGGAACAGGGACGGTACAAGGCAGAGAACAAGCACCAAGCCACTATAGGGCACCAATTATGTCTTACTCCTCAGAACTGTACTATTAGCCACTTTTCCTCTCATTATTAGAGATGCCCTGCATCACTAGTAACTCATACTGAAGTGTTGATGCTGGTGTCCAAACCCTCAGAAGCTAGCTTGATTGTTTTATTTCCTCAACCTTATGCCATGTTTCTGTTGTGTTATCTGTTCCCTATCTGTCCTCTGTCCCCAATAAGCCTTTTGTTCTTCCCCCAATCCCCATGTCCGGTGACTCTGTCTCCTATCTGTCCTCTGTCCCCAATAAGCCTCTTGTTCTTCCCCCAATCCCCATGTCCGGTGACTCTATCCCCTATCTGTCCTCTGTCCCCAATAAGCCTTTTGTTCTTCCCCCAATCCCCATGTCCAGTGACTCTGTCTCCGATCTGTCCTCTGTCCCCAATAAGCCTTTTGTTCTTCCCCCAATCCCCATGTCAGGTGACTCTGTCCCCTATCTGTCCTCTGTCCCCAATAAGCCTTTTGTTCTTCCCCCAATCCCCATGTCCAGTGACTCTGTCTCCTATCTGTCCTCTGTCCCCAATAGGCATTTTGTTCTTCTCCCAATTGCCATGTGAGGTGACTCTGTCCCCTATCTGTCCTCTGTCCCCAATAGGCATTTTTCTTCCCCCAATCCCCATGTCCGGTGACTCTGCCCCCTATCTTTCCTCTGTCCCCAATAAGCCTTTTGTTCTTCTCCCAATCCCCAAGTCAGATGACTCTGTCCCCTATCCTGTCCGGGGTCATTTTCACACTATATTTTCCCCATTTTCAGTTTGTACCATATCAGCAGGACTGTCTAATT
The DNA here is from genome assembly GCA_026780845.1 of Petrocephalus sullivani. Lineage (NCBI taxonomy): Eukaryota > Metazoa > Chordata > Actinopteri > Osteoglossiformes > Mormyridae > Petrocephalus > Petrocephalus sullivani. The sequence goes on along the minus strand of JAODKM010000035.1, from coordinate 15,541,883 downwards.
AAAATTGTAACACCTCAGCAGAAAGATTCTTTGATGCACCTTTGATGGTTCATCTCAGATAAACTAGTGCAATGTCAAAAGGACCAGCTGTACTATCTGCTACGATAACTGATTGAGGAAGGGATTGACAAACTAACTGTGATTTCACCTCCTTCTTTCCCTGCAGGGCAAGCCTGTATACACAGAGAGACAGGCTGAGCTTCACATGTAGTTTTCCTGATCTGTGCTTACATCTGCCTCCCTCCCTCTAGATTGAGCTGACGTGGGGCCAGTACAGAGTGATGCGTGAGCAGTGACCGCCATGTGGCTTAAGTGGACCAGTGTCATGGCCCTCATCATGGTCAGTCTCCTGGAGGTCTCCCACTGCCAGCTTCTGGATGGACATTTCGCGCCAGGTGGGCATCTCTATTCATCGAACACGGTTTTTCCACGAGTCCGAGTTCATCTGAACTGCTTCCCAACACTTACCATGTCTTAAGTGGTCACAAAATCCATCCACATTGGGAATTTATGTTTTTCATTTAATTGACACATCAAAGCCAGTCAGTTATGATCATTTCATGTAATAATTAGTCAATTGTATTAACTGTGTTCTGATTATAAAATTACGTCATTTAAAATGACAGAGTTCCGTGTTTTGTTTTGAGTTTGCTTAGGCTTTTCACAATGTTCGTTCATCTGACTGTCTGTCTGTCTGTCTGTCTGCCTGATTGTCCATCTGATTGTCTGTCTTCGATCATTCCCGACATGACAATTTGACAAATGGCTTTCCTCTTATCAGGCCACTAAATTGAGAATCTGGATGGCTGTTGAGGGCAAAGATGGTAATTTAGATCTGACTGACTTAATGATCATTGCAATCTAGGTTCAGGCAATTGCGAGACACTTAATCTTAATGCCAATATCCGATGGGGCTCTCCGATTGTTGCGAGTGACTAAGTTGAATGAAATGCACAAAACTTAAATGCATAGTCTGCATGTATGCTGGGAAAAATACTCCTGAGAATGGATTTTTCTTCTGTTCAATATTCTTATTTTTTTTAACAGATAAAACACAATAAAAAGAGGATAACATAAAGTCGGCATAGATTACCTGTCAGTCACGGCCTGTGATTAATTCCGCAGAACGCCTCCACTGGCATGTAAGAGTTCCCAGCATCCTCTCCTTCATTCTGATCTGTAAGCCCACCCCCTCCAGGAGAGCCCTTATCAGCATGATATTTTCATGCTCAAACTCTTTTCTTAATTTTCCCCTTTTGTGCCTCCTCTCCTTTCTCTGTATCTCCTCCTTTATTGCTTCACAGTCTGTTTCTTTTTTTGTCATTCTTTCTCCACCACGGAATGAAAATTTACGTGAGCCCAATTCGCCTCTAATGTAATGACTGTGCCCTCGTGTGAGGGGCGGCCTGACAGGGCACGTCACCTGCGTGGGCCCTGGTTACCTGAGCGTGCCGAGGCCCTAACGACCGTCCCCTGGCATCCTTTCGTAACCTTTGCCCGCTTTAGCGATTCATCGAGGCCCGAGCCTCACAGAACAGGTTGGTCATGTGATCAACTCCCCTGCTCACTCAGAAAGCAAGAGCTTGTTTTAGACAACAGAGTCCTTTCTTTCTTGGTGAGAATGTTTCGTGCACAGTGCTGAAATTGCTGAATACTGGGTTTATTTTTCCATTTAGTCCTTCATGTGAAACCGGAAGTATCTGTTTATGACAGATGATCACAGATTCAAACTACAATAGTATTTCCCACACTGATAGAATAAATGCAAATCTGCCTGGACACTTTACTGCGTGAGTGTGTCACTTATGTTTGATTAACCATGTGAATCAGCTGGAATTTCATAAGTGTACTGTATAGGCAAAAATGTTCTTTTTTCATGGATTTCAGGCAGAAAAAGAAAATCTCTACTGCATTTTCAGTGCTGGGTTTTAGATTTCCACTTCTTCTGTCTTTAGTAATAAAACAGCTGTGAGGTGTAATTCAGGATCACCATGTAGAAGCCTCATTGTGATGCGGTTTATGTGTTTAGCAAGCACTGATGTCCCGGGTGGCTTATACAACTCACACCTGTGCTGGCTCCCATCTGGATATACAGCTGGAGAGTTTGCCTGGAAGCAATCCTTGTCAAGTACCTGTCAAGAGGTCCAACAGCAAAGCTCCACCAGAGACTTATGGTCACAAGTTCAGCACCTTAACTGCTACAGCAGACGCCCTTTGTGTGTCATATACCTCAGTGCCCCACCAGTGCTGGAGAGTGAGGCTTGTACATCACACTTCTCCAGCCCGGTCTGTCCCTGTCTCATACTTAGGGGCCATGTTTCTCTCTTAATCTGGCAGGCAGTGGCCCTGGAAGGCTTTGCCGTTCCACCTCGATAACCGCACCCCTCCCCCCCATGGTGATTTTATGCATGGTTAGTATGACGGTGTAAGAATATTGAATTATGGGGGATCCACACTGACCTTTTTAAATGGCAGAGTCTATTGTGGAAGACACTGGAGGGGGGCATTTTTATAACAGGTGCTCTAGTGGTGCGATACCCAACAGAATGGATTCCCTGTTAAAACCCATCTGACACTTTCCTCATTAGTACCCTCTGCTATTAGTTCTGCCCCCGATTCGTTTCATTTGTCTTCCTTGCTCGGCCCCTTCCATCCATTGACCGCTTTAATTTCTGTGGGAGAGCTTTGGTATAGATCTAGCGAAAGGGGCCTCTCTGCCACATGCACTGTGCCCCTGAAAATCACACCACACCTGAACTGCTCTCCAAGTGGATATTCCCCCTCACTCAAATTGGAGACCCATCACGAAAAACCAGCTGTCCTGCCTCATCTGTTTATTACTGATGCTGCTGTTATGAAACAGCACGGGTTCTCAGAGTACCTCTCACGCAGGGGAAGGCTTTTTACGGCTACCACAGCAGGGGTTTGGCGTGGTTGGGCATTACATAGCTCCATACAAGAACAAAATAGCTTCCAGGAAGAGCCTTGCTGGTCGCTCTGGGAACACATTGCCCTACGATTCTGTGTTGATGGAATATTTTCTTTTGGCTGTGATTATGGTAATCGGGGGAGCTGGGGGGGGGGGGGAGAATCGAACACTCAGAACACATTCCCAGTGTTGGAGTAAATGTATCACTCTTTTCAGTTAGCTTCACTATTTCCCTTTTATGGAGGAACCGATTAAATGCGATAAATTACGACCATGTTTTTTTTTGTGTCCTCTAACTTGTCATTGACATCGTTCATTAATAGAAAGAACGCAGAGTGAAGCGATAATGTTGCCGTATCCCTCAGCAGTCCGGGCGTCTGTGAATCTCATCTGCCTGTTTTCACAGCACACCTAACCTAGTCAGGTACTGTATACAAAACTGGACTACTAGATGGTCAAAATATCTCACAGTCATCATTCTGAAATTATCAAGTTTAACCATCTTCATCAAGTCGCTGTTGCCCAGAATGCCTTTTAACCATAGCCAATGGCATGTTTACTGCTTTTTTAAACTTAATCATTACCTTGGAAAGGAAGTCAGGAAGTGCAAGGGTGGGATATTAATACATTTTGGATGCTAAGCCTTTTTCCTATCATCCAGGGCTGTATTTATGTGTTAAAACACTTTACATACACGATATAGGAGTAATTACTGAAATGTTTGCCTCGCAGCTAGCATTTAAGTACTGTCCCTCGGGCAAAAGTAAAATCTGAAAACGACTACATAAACAGAAATGACTTTGGAATTTCAGAATGCGCTACAGAATTACCCATGAAACTGGGCTCCACTGATAGTGACGATATACAAAGCACAGCTAGCTCTGTCAGTGACGCAGGAAACTCCCGTGTAATCGATGAGGGCGTGAAACCGCAGCGCTGAACACATCATTTCCTGCAGGCCTGCGCTGTGAAAAATATTGAATATGAGGACTGTCACAATAATGAGATTTTTCAGGCATTATGTTTGCAGAGTCCCATTGTGGGTAGGTTACTGTGCATTCGGAGTACATCTGCTCAGATTTTTCAAAGAAACGTACAGGGTCTATTTGTTTGCCTGATAATCATCATTCTGCCAGCATGGCTTAATCTTCTGGGAGAGTTCCATGCTTTGAAAACATGAAATAGCTCATTTGCAGATTTCCCCATCAGTCTGAAACTATTTAATTTCATTTACCCATGAGCTAAAATATTTAAATAAAAAGTTGGACCACTGGGGGCTTCCCCACAGGATAGTTTCTTGTTGTTGAAGAAATTAAACAGAGCAAAGAAAATTGATTTTTAAAACTTAGACAATAGGACAGACAAGTGGTCACAAGGGTAGACAAATAAAATGAATATCCTCCATGAGAGAACTTTTGCCAAAGTGATTTAAGTACTTTTTACATCTAGCTCGATTATGCAAAAAATTTACTTCTATGCTACTTAAAACTTAGCAAAATTCCCAGTGGTTGCATTTGACTGGAAACAATTCTTATTGTTATGATATAAAGTGCCATAGAAACTGCTTTTTTGTTTTGTAGCTTTAACGTAGCTGCAGTAAAATGGGCTTCATTATTTTGTAAGTCACCTTGCTGAAACTGAAGCCTCACAAATGAATTCCCCCCATAGCCCCCTGTTCTCTTCTTCCCCAGCTCATCACACTGAAGTACACAGTGCCTGCATCCACCACAGTCGACATGTACCTAGACACAGAGTCTCCTTATTTTACATTGTGCAGCATGGTGACAGAATTAATTAAATGCAGCATTCCTGCGGATGAACCTGTCACTCACTGAGGTGTCGGCACGGCAACGCTCAGCTCGACGCGAGATGCGAGCTAAGCTGTCACAATTACACAGCGAGGCCTGACGTTTCACGTAGGAGCACATGTATGCAGGTTACTGCACTCCCAGTAAATTGGAGAGCATCAGATAGGCGCAATGAGGAGGCTTCATATTAGTCCGGAGTGAGATAGCAGGGCCAGATAATGGCCAGTATTTTACCGGAATATTAACTAGCAAATTATTGCCTTTTACTGTTAATCGAAAAAGGACATGCCATGTGAGAAGGAACAAAAATCATGTGGAAACGTTGGAAAATTTTGGAAGATTTGGAAGATTCTCTGTGTTTCATGTACCTATGTTACGGTATTAATCCGTGGCATCTCGCCACGGTTTCAAATACTGATCGCTGTCACACAAGAAATTCAAAATACACCAAGACAAGCTGAGCATACCGCTGTAAGTATAATCACATCTTTGAGGTCTAGGTCACGCTGAGAGTGAAAAGCTTCATGGCCATGTTGAGTCAGCTCTTACTGCCTGTATGATTTAAGATGGATTTGTGCACATAAAGAAATTAGGAGGTGTCTGGGTGCTTAGGTCAATCATCATGCAGAATAATTAAGTGCTGACCTCTACCAACAGACTTATTCAAAGCCCACAGTCCTGCTATTTCATGTTCTTCTATCAGGTGCAATACTTAATGAATCTGTGCATCGTTTGGATGAGAGTGTTCAGAGTGCAGATAGGGGAGGGCAGGGCGCGGAATAAGGGGGTGGGGGATGGGATCCCTGTCAGCTACTTCCTGTCCCTGGGGTCACCTGCAATCCCCCTCCAAGCGGCTTTAACCCCTTCTGCTACAGAGACGCTTGCTGTTCCTGTTTGCTCATTCATCTTCGAGAGCACATGTAGTGGTTAGCGTGCTACTGGCGGCATGGTGTGTCTGACAAGGAATTACGGAGCGGAGAAGTGGATTTGACGCGGCAGCAGATCTGGCACGATCGGACAGGGTAGCTCGGTTTATGTGGGCCATCTAACACAAAAAAATTTAAACAGCATATATGAAATGACCCCATGCCGTAGTGAAATGTACAACATTTGGTTAAATAAATAGCTGATCTCAGAGAGTGTTGTTAAAATAATATTGATCTTACATTATGTATATTTTTTGTGTGAACATCCAAAAGCCATTCTATGTTTAGCCATTATATGTTAATTACCACATAGTAGCTGTACTGTTCTCTGTTCTCTGGGCCTCCAGTATAAGATGAGAATCAGCATTTTAGAGCAGAGCGTAGCTTTTGGGTCCAGCGCTGTAGAGCACAGGATGGGCATTAGGATCAGCACCCTAGAGCATAGAGCAGCCTTTGGGATCAGCACTGTAGAGCAGTGTTTCTCAAAATAGTCCTCAGGGACCCCCAGTTGGTCCAGGATTTTACTCTGAGGGAATTGGGAGAGAGCAAAAACGTGGACTATCCGGGTGTCACGGATGACTGTACTACTGCTGTAAAGCATAAAATGGCCATCAGGATCAGCACTCTTAAGCACGGGGCAACCTTTGGGATCAGCATTGTAGAGCACAGAATGAGCATAAGGATCAGCACTCTTAAGCACAGAACAACTTTTGGGATCAGCACTGTAGAGCAGAGAATGAGCATTAGGATCAGCACTGTAGAGCAGAGAATGAGCATTAGGATCAGCACTCTTAAGCACAGAACAACTTTTGGGATCAGCACTGTAGAGCAGAGAATGAGCATTAGGATCAGCACTGTAGAGCAGAGAATTAGCATTAGGATCAGCACTGTAGAGCAGAGAATGAGCATTAGGAT
>JAODKM010000035.1:15517607-15535205 GCA_026780845.1 Petrocephalus sullivani | reverse complement strand
TCAGCACTGTAGAGCAGAGAATTAGCATTAGGATCAGCACTGTAGAGCAGAGAATGAGCATTAGGATCAGCACTGTAAAGCAGATAATTAGCATTAGGATCAGCACTGTAGAGCAAAACGTATCATCCTAGTATGAAAAACAAATATTAGAATGATTGTTGTGGGGCTAAGAAAGTTTTTGGTAAAATGTAATGTGTTTAATGAAAAATGTATGCAAAGATTATAATGATGGTCCGTTTCAGCCATGGAAAGCTGCCAGTGAGGCAGGACTGTGCACTTTGATCAGTCAAGGGCCAGTTATCAGTTTTTTTTTTTTATAAAGAATGTTTCCTGCAGAGCTGAATAAATTGGGATGGGTGAACCACATGCATTGTGGAAAATGGCACTGGTGATCAAATGTAATTCAGTCCTGATATTTCTGCGTCATTATGGTAATGTTGAATATCGGCAAGCATCTAATATGCTGCACCTCAGGGAAATGAGGCCTCCACGTGTGTCCCTCCTCTGCAAAATGGGGATTAGGCCCAGTATGGAACTGCCTGAGACACCGAGGGAAAAGGTAAATGAAGCAGATGGTGTTCTCAAATCACATATATCAGCTAACAGGGGAGGTTTAATAACAGAAGAAAACTCTTGGTTTTAATTCGATCACTTTTCTTGGATTTTAACAATACACTGAATAAAATGAAGCAAAGAAATTAGCCCACTTTTAATCTGAGCCAAACTTTGGTAAACAAATATATCAAGTAAAATAAACAAACCTGCAGCAGACTTAGGAGGTAATCAGGCTGCTGCCAGGAATCCTGTTAATGCGATTAATCTGGTTGTTGTATGAATTTGCCATCTTCCGGATCTCCCAGCTTCCTAAATGGTGCCTGGCGGCCGAGGGAGAGCCAGGGGTGTGTGTAGGAAGGCCCAATCACTGTGTCTGCACATGTAGCCGGGCAGGGTGACCCGCTGAGGCCGCCGCCCCTTTATCCAGTCCCACCACAGCCAGTCCCTCGGTCTCCTGGAGACCATTCATTTGTCTGTCACTCTCAAAGCCGAGGGACTCGGCCGCTGGGGCCGGTCGGGAACCTCCTCATCTGGCTTTGCATGTAAAAGGTGCCCACCACTATGAAACAGCCCTCAATGAATACCAAAACCTTTGAAGCCACTCCCACCCCATCCTACCATATGTCTCTCTGCCCCCCCGCCAGGCAATTCACATTGAGGCACGAGCACAGGAAGTGGGTCTCAGGTCCGCTGCTTCTGTTTGCCTGGTCCTACAAAAGCGCTGAACGGCATTTTCTGGCTGTCAAGAGAAAGACCGACAGGAAGACAGGCAGGCAGGCAGGCAAACAGACAGACAGGCAGGCAGACAAACCGACAGGCAGACAGACAGACAGGCAGACAGACAGACAGACAGGTAGGCAGGCAGACATACACTTCATTAATCCTGGAGGGGAATTTGGCCTTAGTTCATTAATTTCATTGTTCCTAAACATTATTCTAAGCTATTTATTTTTTTAAGTTTATTTCTTTAAGGGCAGCATGATGACACAGTGGGACTAGTGTTTGAGTCTCGGCCATGGCTCCATGTGTGAGGAGTTTGCATGTTCTCCCCATGTCATCATGGGGATTCCTCCAGGTGCGCCGGTTTTCCCCCCACAGTCCAGCTGGAGTTGCCTCATTGTCTGTAGGTGTACATAGTATGTGTGCGCTGCAATGTGTTGCTGCCCCATCCTGAGTCATTTACAGCCCTGACCCCACAGTTTCTGCCATAGGCTCTGGATCCACACATGCATTAGCTCCATAGCTGCATTAGCTCCAATGACCTCGTCCATGCTCACCCCCTCATTTCCATAAAGGAGTCTTTTCCCATGTGGTCGCACTTCTGCTCCCTGTCACCTGCGACCCACACTCCCACCTCAGTCATTCAGCAGCAGCACCCCCCAGACACCCATCCTCAAACCTCTCCTCAGCCTTTCCATTACATGTCAACTCAGGGAGGGTGGGGGGGGTGCGCAGGTTATAAGCCGCTCGTATCTCACGGCTGAGTCAACGTCACCCATAATCTCCACAGATAACCACAGGGTCACTCCGTACCCACTGCAAAGTCAGACCTCCCCCGACCACTCCTATAAGGCATGTTTGCAGAATCGAGTGCCGCTGTTATTGCGTGGTGTGTTATGTAGTAGTTATGTATGTTATGTAGTTTAGATGAAATTTTTATTACTGCATCGTAAATGTTGTTAATTAGGTTACTAATTAGGTGTCTATGTAGATCTTTTAACGTTTTTTCCAGTGACATGTTAATATCTGAGGCTGCATGTTAATTAGCATGTCTGAATTTACTGCCAATTAACAAAAAAGATGCCATTTAATCTTTTATGCGCTGCTGCAGGTACAGTTTTTACCTCGCATACTCAAAGTAGTAGGTTTGCACTTAGAAGCAGGTATGAGGCAGGTATGAGAAGTTTACGTCTTGTCGTGTTTGTGAGTGTATGTGGTCCAAAACAGGCTGATGACACTCACAGTCTCCAACAATGAGACTGTAGAGTCACTGATAGCCAAAGGAAACCTTAGATGCACAATTTTGTATATAATCATATTGAATAAGATCACTTCAGATTGAGACACTCGTCATCTTAAAACTACAGGCTTTGCCTTCTTACCCGAGGTGAGATGTAACTCAATCAGCTGGAGATTTTCAATCAAAATACATCCCATGTATTTCAATGAATATGAGACTATAATAGATGTTTCCCTGCGTCCATCTGGCAGAAAGAACATTTTTAGTAGCAGAGAGAACTTAATTTGTCTGGATGGTTAGTGACGTTAAGTGTGAGTAGAATTTTACCCACATCTGATCTTATTTTCAAGATTGTACTGGAGACACTATTTTGTGGTGAGCCATTCCAGATGTTGATCGTTGTATTTCAAATGCCTAAGGAATCACCGTTTATTTACTCTGTCTTTGTCTCTCAGTTTACTTCATCTTATGCCCCTAACAAATGACTCCCATTCAGTACACCCATAAACAGGTGCTCTGCTTTGATATAACCAGCCTGCATTATTCACTTCATGCCATCTGTACTTCGAGGCCCTTATCAGCCTGACAGCAATAAAGATCGAAATCGCTGCTTATGCACAAAGACCTCTCCCTCTATTGACAAATGCTGATGCGTTGTCAGTCTCATCTCCATCGATTTATCAGGAGCTCCATTCAAATTTCTTCTTAAAAGTTGATGCGCCCCTTTTCGCTGCCCCCTCATTAGCCGTGGCCCCTCCCTTACCTGTGGCACATAACGAATCATTTTCTTCCGCAAACTGAACCAACTCCAGACAGATAACAGTCAAGTTAAAGTGCTCAGAATTTGGGAGCGGCCAATTTTATTGGTGGGCTGGGCGAGGTCCACTAAAGCAGTGCCCAGCAGATTGATATGCCCGTCCAGTGGGCTGATTTACCACCAGCATTAGGTGAGCATGCCCTGAAACCAGAGGCAGCTTTAATTAAGAGAGAGGGCACATACTCCCTCAGCCTGCGGGCAATCTTTCTGATTAATCAGCCCACTTTTTACAGCACAAGATATGCCAATCAGAGTGCAGACAGCTAAGACACAGCACCAGCTCTCTCCCGATGTAACGTTTAATGGTAAATAAACTGTTATTCGACCGCTCCTGGAATGAGCTGACGTCTTGCGGAGATGGGATGATGGAGAGAATGCGGTCCGTCACGGCAATAAAGCCTGGGGCGAGACCTCCAGCGGCGATTGACCTGGGGGGGAATGACATTGGCTTTATAGCGGGGACCAAACGGGGACGGGACGCGATGCACGAGGAGTGCTGACGAGGAGGGATGGAGAGGAGCGGGTAGGTAAGAGGCTGGCTGGGCGCCCATCTCCACGTCTCGAAGCTGCTGATAGGAGACCAACCTGGTCACATGACCCGGAGAAACGCGGGCAGAGTGGGCTGCTGATTGGGAAATAGAGCTGCCGCCCACCCCCAGACACCCGTGCCTGTGCTGACTTACACACTGGAGAATCCAAGGCAACGCTCAGTCGTAGGGCCGGATGTTTACTCCAGCAGTACAGGTCAATGGCTCGTTCACAGGGGCCCTAACGGGGGGTGCGGGGGGGTGTCACCTGCCGACATTATGCATGCAGGGGCCCGTAGCGTAGACACACCCCAGGTGGGTGTCGGGTACCACATGCCCTCCTCTATGACAGGTGGATTGGCTGCCCCCCCCGCCCGACAGTTCTCTGTCAGTGCCCCCCAGCAGACGGGCCGAAGCTGCAGTCGACACCCCGTCCAGGCTCCTGTCTTCCGGATCATCTGGCTCTCCTGCTCCGCACCTGTGCTCCGCTCCGTCTGTGATCTGCGCAGACAAATGCCTCTCTTTGTCCCTACACAACGCAGACTTACCAATCTGATGTTTGAATATTATACCTAAATCTTCGGTCGCTAATTTTTTTGTACTCTTCCTCTTATAGCTTTGCTGTAGACTGATTTGCTAATATAAATATCATATCCATGTACTCTTAAGCATCTGAGTGGCTTTCATTGCCAGCCACAGTTCTTAAAAATTCCTCCCCCGGTACCGACTCCAGCAGCAGAACGTGCCTCTTCACCACGCCAGCGTCAGGGCACTTATCAGAGTTCTCTGATGATAATACCGGTCTGCTGAGACGGGTCCACAGGATCAGTGTAGAGGGTGCAAGCCCGCATGCTAAGAGGAGCTGATTTCTGCCATCGCGCTGTAGATCTGACCTTCAGACAAGAGTTGGGCAGAAGAGACGATTATCCTCTATTCCTCCGCAGTTGGCTCCTCTTAAATTCATACCAAGCAGCTTGAATATAAATCACTTCAGCAGTTATAAGTTTCAGTCTGAAGGTCAGTCTCTCCGCTGTACATTGACTTGAATAGTCAGGTGGATGTTTGCTACTGACAACAGCTCGAGGGGATTAGGATCAATGATAAAGCCTGATGCTCCATGGCGGGTATCAGCTCCAGCGGACAGAGAGAATGCTGGGAGATCTTTAGCAGGTATCCATGTTCTCCTCGATGCTCTGGGCTTTTCCCGCAGTGTCTTCCTTTTGCTGTGTGTGCACGGCCCGGGCGGTGCTTCCACTTCGATCAAACAGCGGTGCTGGAGTGTTCCCTTCCCTATGAATCCTCATACTGTACCTTCAGAAGCCAAAACCAAGGCTTTTCTCCTCCAGGAAAACTGTCCTCCACAAGGTGGAATATATTACTTCACTGAATTATGCATTGCTTGAGAAAAAAAAGAAGCAAAACTCTGCAACATAAGCGAAATCCCAGATTGTGATGTAGCACATCTTAAATGTCGAAATGAATTATGGGTAGTGGCCCTCTCTGGATGGGGTTACTCATGAAACCTGCTGGGAAGCCACTGATTATTGCTGTTTTTATGGTCTGTGGTGTTTTCAATGCTTTTTTTAAATGCATGTTAAATCTCTTTAGATCACTAGCTGTATTAAAACAGCAATGACTCGGGATTTTTCTGCTTCAACAAGCTTTCATGCAAAACTGCTATTTAAAAACATAATGCTTTTTTAGTCGGGGCGCAACACTGAAAATGTTATATCAGGCAGGTTCCATTATTACAGCGAAATATATTTAATTATAAATTTAAAAATTGCATCGTGAAAAGAGAAACATTAGGAAATGCATAAAAATATTAAGAGATTCAAGTAATAAATTCTAATGTATTACACAGTAAATGTGCAGTGGTAAAATTTATTACATACACACACACAAGGCAAGTTTACAAGAATACAAGAGCTTGTTTTCCTCAGTTCCAAGCCATAAATATGTATAAGCCCCCTCCCCCATGGCCCAGAACAGCCCAATTGTTTATGTCCTTGCCAATTATGCAGCCAGACCAGCTGACCTTGTGGTGAAGGTGGTTGCTGCAGGTGTGGGAGGCCAGCACAGGCCTTACAGGTGCTCCAGTGTGCTCGGTCCAAGGGGCGGCTCCTCCACACTGGCGGACGGTGGGGTTGTAGCGTTGCTCCACAGCAGAACATCATTTATTCATCTCCCTGCTAATTGGTTTTACTCCTCACATGCCAGTGAAGGATTACCCTGCCTCCCGCTGACACGGAGGACTCGGGCAGCTGACCGGGTCCTCTGGGGCCGGGGGGTGGGGCATTGTATTATGCTTCTGCGAGAGAGGAGAAGTGGGGGTGATGGTGGGAGGTGTCAGTGACAGCCCTTCTGCGGTCCACGTACCTGCTGCAGACATGACAGCACAATGCATCTGCCATTGTGTGTAACTGTCTGTGTTGTTATATACGTTCAGTTGGAAGTGCTTTGTATTGTCATTGGTTTCTGGAAAACGGTCAGCAGTTCTGTTTCCTGTTTAAGTACTGTTGATAGTGCATAATGTGGATTTTATTGAGACGGATAATACCATTTAATACTAATAGACCTATTAGTATCAATTAAAGTGACAGTCTACTGTATGCTCCAGATACATTGGCAGCATAAGTTACCCTGGCTGCATCTCACCTTTTCCATTTCAGCCTCATTTATGCATTGCATCTTGTCATTTTAACTTTTTATTTCTCTTTTGCCCATATATCAGTCACGTGACGGCATCACCTCGGCTTCTGGGCATTTCCGCAGGTGCCAGGTGTGTCCTCCTGGCGGTTTTATTCCTCGTCGGTCGGCTAGACTCTTAGACCCGGCTCCAGAGCCTGATCCCCAATCATATCCGATACAGTGGAAATGGGTGTGCAGGCCCTGATGCCTGTCTGCTCATTCTCTGGGGCTTGACCAATTACATTTAGACCTCTTACCCTGTGCAAATATTCTCTCTCTCTCTCTTCTGCCTGCTGCTGATCCAGCTCTTGTTTCTATAGATAATCTGTGCCAATGTGATCCAGTTATTTAGACAGTGTGATGCAGAGTTTGTAGTGACTGCTACTAGTCCCTATGGTGATGAAATTATCCATTACATAATTCAGAGGTCAGTCTAGACAGATTCCAATAAGGAAGTCACTATGCACATTGAGCTAACACTAACACCCAACAGTAAAATTACTGTTTTTAAGTACATGTGGCATGGTGGTGTGGTGGTTGGTACTGTTACCACTGAGACCAGCATTCAAGTCTGCCCCATGGCTCTGTGTGTGGGGTTTGCATGTTCTCCACCTATGTTTGTGGGGTTTCCTCCAGGAACTCTGCTTTCCCGCTACAGTCCAAGAACATGCTGAGGCTAATTGGAGTTACCTAATTGCCCATAGGTGTGAGTGTGTGAGTGACTGGTGTGTCAATGTGCCCTGGGATAAGTTGGTGCCCCATCTTGGGTTGTTCCCTGCCTTGCGCCTGTAGCCTCTATGATAGGCTCTGGAGCCCCAGCGACCCCGAATAGGACATGCAGTTAAAAAAGATGGATGGATGAATGGATGGATGTTCTCAGGTAAAGTCTGGTGACTTAATTCAGGTGAATGCGTAACAGTGCTTTTTACAGGTTTCATCTCCTTCTACCTGGTCTTCCAGTAAATAGCAGCCAGACATCCCACTAAATGGCAGCATGGCATCTCTCACCCTCCTGAGGTTCTCCAGCCGGAGACACTGACTGGCTGAGCCCTGGTCTCACCCCAGCATGAGATGCTCACATGGCATGGCTAAAGGAAAAATCTCCCCACTCCCAGAGACTCATGGCGATTTATTGTCATGAGCATCATTTGGTGAGATCATCTACCCGTCAGAATAAATCCATCCTACAAGAAAACGAAACGAGCTGCTAATTGATAATATCGATCTGCATCATTAGAGATTGGGTGACGCTATGTATTTCTTTAAAATGTATCCCCTAAGAAGTCTGGAGTACTTAGGCCAATAAGTCTAGCTGAGCTGGGGGGGGGGAGTGGTGCAAAATGCCAGGGAAGCACCTGCCATGATTATTATTTATGGTGTAAAAAGATTGGCACAAAAAGGGTAGAGCCCTTTGCTGCCACCGTTTACGGCGCGAGTTAAAGGAGAGCTCCTCCTCGGCCTGGGTTACCACACAGAGGACTAAGGAGTCTCTCTACCTGTCTAATTAAGCCAAGGCTGGGGAGTAAGCTGGCCCAGCCCAGCCTCCAGGCGGCCCTATTACAGCAGGCCGTGGTCAGGTTCCCCAGAGGGAAGGCCCTTATTCCACATACATTTGGGGGTCCCGCCAGGCACAGGAGGAGTACAGGGGTACAGGGGAGGCATGGTGTGGGCTCCTTGCCTGTCTACTGGGACCCCCATACATTTGGAGGTGAGGGGGAGGGGAGAGTACAGTGGGAGCCTGTATTTAACTAACAAGGCCTGCTCCATTGGGCATGTATTCATGTGAAAGATTTCTAGCATTTTCTCCAACTTGGGGGGTCCATAGCGGGCTAAATCTCTGGGTAGCAAACCCCTGCCATCTGTTTAGGCAGCACACACTGACTGTTGTGCTGGTGGCTGGTTGGTGGGGGGTGGGCAACTGGCTGGGCAATCCAGGCGAGCAAAACTAGGGCGGGTTTTCCATCGCAATTTTGGGTCAGGAACAAAAGCGCTTCACCTTATGCAGACCCACTGGTCCTGGACCTGCCACCAGCCGGAGAAACCTTCATTGCTGACCTTCTGTAGCGCTTCCAGTGGAGAGCTAAACAATAGATTGAAAGGCCAACCTCACACCTAACAAGGAATTATCAGACATGGCTTCTTTCTTTCTTTTTCTCCATATTATTACATAATCACTTTCACAGTTCAGCCTCTCCTGCTCAAGCCAATCCTTCCCTTACTAAGGACACATTTGTCAATTTGTGAATACTTTCAGGGTGTTTCTCCTCACTAATGACAGACTTCAGACCTTTATCACTACAAACATGAAATGTGAAGCATGCATTTCTGTTTCAGCTGCTTTAGAGTTAGGATATTTAATAGGAGCAGTACCAAGTTCAGCATATTTCATTGGTAAGTTATTTACTTCTATCCAAGACCATCTCAGAATCCGCATAGAGAGTCATCTTTTCCCTCTATGCAAAGCCTACAAATTTACTGAAAAATCTACAGTAGTTTAAGTTGTCTGGAACATAATCATTTAACATTATTATTACAGTTTTTCCCAGGAATACTGCTGTGTTAATAGGATTAAAACAAAAACAAGGAATTACATAACAAGTGAACTGTGTAAACTGCATTGTTTTTTTTTTGGGGGGGGGGGGTGTTTTCTTGTTATCCATGTCTACATGATACACTTTAATCACCAATGAAAACCATATGAGGCTTAGTTCTATTTGCTGAGAGCCTGGGGGGCTCCTTTACCCCTGCCACCCTCCCAGTTTACTCCACATGACTCTGATGGTGGCCCCATCCTGTACAGTGCTGTGATTCAATTCAATCAAATTCAGTTTATTTTTATATAGCGCCCTTCACAACAGAGTTTTCCCAGGGCGCTTTACATGGGTGTGTTAGAATACATTGCTATACATATAAAATGAAATACATAGAATGAAAGACAGACAGAATAGAAAAAAAGAAAAGAGAGAAAAAGCCAATTGACAACGGAGGAGAGGAACCAAAAACTCCCAAGCAGGGAGAAAAAAAACCTCTGGGGGTCCAAGGTCAACTGGCTGCCCAACCCCCCTGGGCATGCTAACATGTGATGGTAGACTGCCTCTGGCGGTCATCCCCGCAAAACCTGTGCCCCCCCCCCCACCCACATGACACACGCCTGTTAGTCACTCATTAAAGCGTGTAGCACACACTCCTCCTACGCCTCTCTCCCTCCCCCGTTCTCTTTCTCTCCTTACAAAACTTTCCCCTCCCTCTGTCACCCATCCCTCCCTTTGCTGTAGTCTGGAAATATTAGAAATGAACAGAGACACACTCAGAAAGGTCGTGTCTGTATGCAGGGCAGCCCATGTAAATGAGTCAGTGGCTGCGTATAATCCAGCTCGCTTCATCTGGCTGCTGAGGCATGGAATGACAGAACCGGGGGGTGGGGGGTGCTGCGAGCCTGTATAGGAGAAGTGGTCGTCTCATGTCATGAAAAAACAAAAGGAGTGACCACAGGGTCAAAACAATTACTGCTGCGGAGGCAGTGAAGCAGGGCTGCTAACAAGCTAAATGAATAGGCCTGGCGCCATGTGACCTCACCATCGGGTCCTGGCCTATCACGGCGGGCCGTGCAGTCAAATGTAGGGACGGCCTGGCGGGTCGAATCACTCGCCCATTTGACTTTCAGCGAGCACCGTGATTGTAAGCCAGGCTCAAATCATGTGCACGTCACCCCAGTCTGGCTGCCTGGAATGATTTATCGAGAGCGGCATAAAAACTTAAGCGTCTTTTAAACATAAAAAATGGAGCCCATAATAGAGTCTGTCCCTGCCTGGCGGCTGTAAACCGGCGACATGGATGTTTCTCTTATATTTCTGTGTATTAATAGCAGAAGGCAGGTTTGCCAAATTGTCATCATTAAGAAGGAAAGGAGCGCAGCAAGTTGGTCTGGGGCGTCCTCGGCTCTGGAGACGTGCGCTGCGTGCTGGCCGTCTTCCAGGGCGCTCCCGACATCAGCGTTAAGCGTGATTGATGGTGTTCTTGGCTGCTTATCACGCTGAGCTGTTATCACTTTTAATGAGTACAGATGATAGTGAAAGGGGCGGGGGCATTCTCTGGGTCTTTAACTCCGCTTTTGTTTGGGCCCTGAGATTAGTCCTCGGCGACGCACCCTGGTCTCACAATAGGAAATCATTTTTGAATAATGAACTGAGTCTGATGAAAAACGTAACGTCACGCATCCTACACTGATACTCAAGGCATAAAGAATGAGATTTGTGCCTAGAGAAGCGCACACAGATGTGTCTTGAGCTAAGAGTAAAATTCACATTTATTTACCTTTTGTGTGGCTGTTGTGAAACAACATTGAAGAATCACACTGAAACTGCCATTAAGACGTGCCGATTACTGCAGTGCAATGAGCATAATAAACCCAGCATCGCAGCAGAGTAGCGACCCATGTGAGCGAATGCACCTCCGTCTCTGTTTGCACTGCAAATGTTTGTGCCCATAATCTCATTTTCATGACAGAACCAACTAATCTTTTATGCTAATTTCCATTAAAATGCTTCATGAATTTGTGTGCTTATATCCATTTTACCTGCGTTTAAAGTGTTTTTTTGGGAAGAGAATGTACATTTTTAATTATATTAACTAATGCAGCCCTTTGTAAATGTTTAAATGAAATCATTTATTGGAAGGACATTGCAAGTCTACAGCTTTGTCTTACTGCATTGCCATCATTTTATAGGCATGATGAGATCAGGCATCATTTTCTTAAAGTCCGTATTATATTTGGTCATCACACCATTTTCACTGTTAACATACAGACATGCTGGTAAAGATCACAATATCGCTAAATTCCAAAGAACACAGGCGACAGGGTTGGAATTGACAGCATTTCACTGCCGTTGTTGTGGCAACGAGTAACTATCAAAGAGGGAGAGAAACAGAAAGAGGAGAACAGATGAGACACGGGAGTGCGAGAGGAGAGAGAGAGAGGAAAGAGATGCTCGTAGCAAACAGCCCATATGGTGCAGGATTTCACAGCCGCCGGCTTTCATATTTTTGGGCCTTGGGAGGCTGGACGGGTGTGTGTATATGTGTGCATTTGTGTGCTGTGCGTGCATTTCTGTAAATATTACATTGTGGGGACCAGATTTCCCCACAATGTGATCAAAATCTGCAATTTTTCACCTTGTGGGAACTAAAAATGCCAAAAGTCGTGTATTTTGTTTGGTTACTTATGGTTAAGGTTAGGGATGGGTAGGGGTTAAGGCTGACATAGTGGGGATTAGGGTTATGCCCACAGAAATGAATAGAGAGTCCTCATAAACATATGAATACATGGACTGTGTGTGTGTGTGCGCGCCATCACTTTATCCATAAATTAGCAGCGTGGAGGTAAGAGTGTGTCTGAAAGTTTATATCATTTAGCAGGTCAATTTAAGGCTACCTGGCCACATAATATGTCCCGGGGGTGTTTCCCTGGCTTGGCACATCTTTCCTGTCCCTCTCATCCTGATAAATCTGCTGCCTACAATCAACAGGCACGTGAGAGGTACTCTGAAAGGCAATGGAGGGTGACAGAGGCAGAACAGGGCCTGTTATATGTTATACAGTCGCATGCAAATGAGACATGCTACTGGGCCTAAGCCCTTTGAGGGAGCATCGCTTTATGTGAGGGAACATCGCTTTATGTGGGGGCTAAGTGAGGACAGACTCCTGGCGGTGTCTACCCCCACAGGCAGCAGCATCCGAGCCCACCTCCCCATAATCTCCATCCTCCAGAGGGCAGCGCTTTTACCATACATAGAGAAGGAGCCAGAAGGGCCTGATCCTTCTGAGGCCAGGAGGGGTCCAACCCGCCACTTCCGGGCAATTTCCCTGCTCGCTAATCCCTGTAAAGCGATACGGCCGTGTTCAACACGCCGCAATTAGCCGCTGAAAAGCTGCGCCCTTTATATAGCGTGTCACATCTGTTAGAGCCGCTTGTGAGTGTGCTGGGGCGAGATGGAATTCTTAGTTTTATGTTATGGGGCTGGGACTGAGCCTCCATAAAACTGTAATGCAGGAAAATTGCACTAATGAAACACAGACAAGCCGAGATAGTGTAATATATTCAACAAGGCCTAGAAATGCGTGTCCGGAGCAGAAGGGCAATGTACCATATCAGCCATGTATGACTGAAAACTCCTCGGATCTGGGCACTAAAGAACATCTGACTGTTGTCTGTTCTGGGAGTCTGAGTTTTAAACTGGCAGCTTGGAGATTAGCATGCTAATGGAACGTGCTCATATATTGGTTTCTTCTCTCTTCACCCCACGATGGCAGAAATCGGGCTTTAGAAATGCTGATCTGCTGCTCAGATGATGCCCTGTAATTTTGAGCTTTTCTGAAACAATAACATATCCCAATCATCCACTGGGTGGCTGTGTTACTGAGTACGCCTGCTCGAAAAGGCAGTGATTCAATACATAAAGCATAAAATCAAGACCAAGAAGGTCACGCCCTGTTCAGCCTAGCATTAGACCGGCTGAGACGCCTGACCTAAGCCATTATGAACACGGTGTGATAGTCGGTGCTGGGCGCAGTGGTTCCAGCAGCTCAGAAACCGTCGCCATCCGGGGCTTTTCTCCCAGTACTGTGTCTAGAGATTACAGAGAATGGCATGATAACCCAAGAAACATCCAGTCAATGGAATTTCTGTGGCAAAAACAACCTTTTTAATGAGAGGTGAGGGGATAGTTTCCAGACCTGTTAAAGCAAACAGGGCAGACGTAAGCACAAAAATGCCAACAGTGGTGTGCAGAGAAGCTTCTGCAAAGGCACAGCTTGCCTTCCTTTAAAGCAGCTCTGGAGAGAAAGAGGGTCCCACAAGTTACTAGCTAGATGTACCAAATAAAGTGCCCATTTAATGTAGCGCCCTGATAAAAAAATAAATCCCTACTGATTGATCTACACCCCAGGCACTAAGGATTCTTACTGTCCTACTGGGCGCACATTCTCTGCTGCACCCACCTACACCACAGATAGACTCCCTACTAGTCCATTTGGACATACTGCATGCTCGTGGCCATCCAGAGCATATCATTGGTTTATGCAGTCATGTGACCACCTCTAAGCTAAGACAGTCCATGTGTACTGTGAGCACTTCTCAGCTCAAAGCTCACAGAAATATCCCTCAGAGTATAAAGTTTCCCCCATTTCCTTTAATCTAATTCTGTCCTCAGGGTAATTAGCACCACCAGCCAATAAGTGCCCCACAATTATACCTCAGCCCATCTCCATGCATTGATGTGATCCTCCCCCACCCACCCCAGTGCCCCCCACCCTCCTAAACTGCCTGTCCCCCATCCAGAAGAGGCCTAGTCATTAACAACCAGCCCCCAGCAGTTATTCCACCCCGTGACAGTGTAGCTCTGTCATATTACACTGTAGGCCTGCCATGTAGGCTGTGATAGTCTGTCAGAAAGAGGGGCGTAGCTGAGGCCTCCTGTAAACTAATGAAGATTGATCATGTCTACATAAGGACTAGGGCAGGCTGACGGGCTTTCAGCCACCCCCCCCCCCCCCCCAGATCATTTTTTACCCTGGAGGTGGTGTTCATGAGTGATCTGATATCATATCATTCATTCACTCTCAGCTAGTGTGACATGCATAGTGCATAAACTTCGATGTAAAAATCAAATAAAATTAGTAGTTAACAAGTAATTCTTTGTAACCCAATAAATATATACATCTAATTAACAACTTTGTGTTTTTGTTCTTAAAATAGCTTCATTCAGTTAATCTGATGTTACTCAATACCTGTAGTGTGTATGAAGCTTTTAAAAGATGTTTGTTAAATTACTCTCTTGATTCAAGGCTTTATTACAGAGGCAGCACTTTCTTTATAGGGGTTGTCAATTCCAAGGTAAAGTAAAAACAGCTGCAGTATGGGATTTATATCTAATATTTAACACATGAAGACTGGGTAAACACAACTGCAAAGAATCAATTTCAAATCCAGTCGTATTTTAACTTCATAGCTTTTCTTCTGTAAAGAGGATCCAGTTATTCAGGGCACCCTACTGGATGCCAAACAGTTACCAGTGGGTGTTGGGATGGGCTTGGGACTCTTGTAGCATTGATTAGTTATGTGCGTAGTGAGAAGGTCTGGGGTTTTACGATGTGAAAATCATTCAGAAGCCAGCCGCCCGCTGCCATATTTACTAAAAGTTCTAAAGAGTAAAAAGAGGCAGAGGGTGTCTGGCTCTTATCATTCAGGCTATGATGTGTGTGTGTCACTGTCCTAGGAGGCCACAGGTGTCCGGTGGGTCTCTGAAGTACTAAATGGTATGTACAGCAGGTGTCATGCCACTTGTTAACACCGGGGGCGCCAGCAGAGATGTTTCTGATTGCAGGTTGCTTTTACGTGTCCTGTCCCATAACTCTGCTGGATGGCCGCAGGTGTAATGGCGCACTGTTATCAGCTGCTGAAAGGCACCGGGTCCCCTTTCATGCCCCCCTAAAAAGAAGCGACACCCAGTGTGTGCACACGCCTACCCCAAGGAGCCCCCTTCCTGGTCAGGATGGGCACAGGGGAATCTGCCTGCCTGTGTCCCCTAATAAGCATGCGCCTCTTGGATACAGAGAGAGGGCCACTGTTTAAGGATTGCATGAGAGCATGCTCTGAGGAGACAATGACTTCTCCAAAACCAACTGGCCCACACCCCCATTGGTAACCAAGGGTCCTAACCACACCTTCGCTGTGTGATCCCACCCCCCACTCTGAGTTTTATATTTGAATATGGATGCTGGTGGGCTTGGGGGGGGGGGGGTACATCTCTTCAGGTCTAAAGGCCAGTGAAATATCACTCAGGACCAGACAAAATGGCCTGGATGATTGACATGTGTATTTTTTCCGGATCTTATTTCTTCTATAGTGGGACCTGCAGGAGCAGGCAATTGTCTGCATCTGTCCGTTGGCATGGTAACACCCCCCCTTAATGAAAGCTATCAGTCTGGTGTGCAAATATCTAGCTCCCCCTTCCTTTTTGTGCCCTATCCACCCCACCCATTACATGCCTTGGGCACAGATACTCTTTGGTATATGGTGAAATTCAATCAGATACTTAATTACGTCTTAACATGGGTACCTGCCAGCTGGCCTTATTCCCATGCTCCTGATTAAAAGGATTAGAAAAATGAAATTTAACAGTGAATCTAAATAGAGAATGGTTTATCTTTTTCTCACTGTCATTTTGAAATTATTCCCTGCCTCCTATGAATGAGCGTGATTATATTACTTACATATATACTTAATATACAGGATATAAGCATTTCAGCTATTTAAAAACCACCTAATAATAGGATGAAATCAATATTGATTCAAATTTACACCACCTACGGTGGTGTAACAAAATGAAATGGGTTGGTAATATTCACGATGTTAATGATGAATAATATCGCATTCAGTATGATAATCGGCTAATATCTGGTTCCCTGGCACTATTTTGATACTCGCAAATTCAGAACTGGCCAACTTACTCCATTAGCTTACCCATCTCCAACTACGTCTCTTTAGAATTTATGTATTTACTTTTTTTCGCATGCGATTAAAAATGACTGACCTGACCGGCGGCTGGTACGCATGGTAGGGTTTGGCTTGTTTAATAAAACACTGCGCAGAGTAGCGTGAGGAAACTGATGGCGTTATGATCTGCTCCGGTGTTAAATGCATGTATTATGTATTTATTTAGACCAATTAACACACGCCCACACTAAGCCATTTTGGTGACAGTTTGGGAACAAGCAGCATCAATCATTAATATGTTTTGATGAAGGACGCAATAATTAGTCCCTCAGTGGCGCTGCTCAGCGCTTAGGTGGAAACTACAGCCAGCGAATGGAGAAGGTATTACTGTGGGGCTGCACCGCCCCCCAGAGGCGAATATTAGAAGTGCACAGACACCGTGCGTTAAATGCGCTCGACTCTAACAAGGGTCTGACTAAGTTTAGAAGCTGCATGGGTGGACGGAGTTATCAATTTAGTTGATCATTTTATGGGATTACGCTCAAAAGAACCATATGCAATTTTAATTGCATAACTCATAATTGCATAATGACGTTTACAGTTTGCATCAGCATTGCTTTTACTTTAAATTATAAATCCTGACACGTTATATATTTATTACTTATTTGAACAAGCACGGTATTATTACATTATTATCACTGTCTGTTAATATTCATGTTAAGTTAACTAAAAAAAACTTAAACCACAACGAGTTAATATTTAAATGAACTTTAAATGATGGCGTAGGTTCATCGCGCGCCTTTGCAGCCAGTAATAAATATGTCAGTTCGGGGTAATATTACAGTGTACGACTGTGACGAAAGTGCTTCGCTTACGCCGTTAACAGAAGCAAAGCGGTCGGAGAATTCCCATTAACGAGGATTTAGTACTTTGTGGGTGACCTGGCGCGCCTCCCTTTTTCCCGCCACATCGTGCAGGATTCTTCCTTTTGCGTTTTCGCTGCTTTTTTTTAACTACGCCTGCAGCGCCACCCACTGGACAATTTTAGTCATTACAACGTCATTATTATCATTATTCTGCACTGCAGCTCAGCCGAGACTAACTATAAATAAAAATTATAATTTTAAATTAAACATTGTGCTGGTGTTGGGGTACGCGAGCGCATGTTTGTGTCGAGTTTGCATGTTCGCTCAGTTTGGTGTGGCCTCTCTCTGGGTATGTGTTTCTGTGCATGTGTGTTTGCGCTCCATTGGATTGACTTCTTTTCCTGGGTGCTTCCCAGCTGCCTGCCACAGGCTTCCTCGCTAGCCTATACTAGAGAAGTGGTTGAAAGATTTTTTTTATTATTATTTATTTATTATGTAACAGTAGAATACAAATATAATAGCCCTAATACTGGAAACTATATTGAGGCTGATTGGGCCAGCCTTGTGACTGGGTGGGCCAGGCCCACCCTGGCCCCTGTGAAGCTGGGCCCGCCTCAACCCCATCAAGCACATTTGTGACGAGTTGGAAAATAAACTGGACAGATCTATTGTACATTTAAAAGAAAGCA
>JAODKM010000035.1:15452908-15466602 GCA_026780845.1 Petrocephalus sullivani | reverse complement strand
GGAGGAGGAGGAGGGGGGGGGGCGGTTGGGGGGTGGGGGCTGTGGGCGGCGGGGGCGGCCGGGGGGGGGGGGGGGGGGGGGGGGGGGGGGGGGGGGGGGGGGGGGGGGGGCACCACACGTATCCCTGGTTTAGGGAGGTTGATGCTGATTCACTGAGTATCATCAGAAAGCCCTGAGAGTGCTAAGCTTACCAGCATTACTGTGATCACCGTCTCAGGTAATCAAACCCAGCAGGGCTAGGAAGAGCTGAGTCAGTGAGACGTTAGCCTGTCTGTCGAGCGCTCAGCCTGAATACTTGGCAGCTCACTGAGGGCCCCTTAGACCTTCGCACCTTTGAAGCTCCGCTTGGTATTTCAGGGAGTGCATCACTGGCAAGGCAAACCAATTAGACTGTACTTTACCGGGGTGAAAGAGGGGGCATTTGGCGAGCCTGTCCATCTGCTGCATCATTAGAATGTAAAGGACAGCTCCCGAAATTCATGTTTAATCCGGTCATCTAATCCCTGTGCCCAAGCGAGCGAGGGGCATCGGGCTGCCCAGACACCGAATCCGCCACGTAGCTAATGGGTGGTGCTGCTTCATCCAGTTACGGACAGAACAAAGAGGCTCCAGCCGGGATCGGCGTCCTCCGGCAGCCCACATGCACGGCGCCAAGACGGCACGTTAGCATTAGCATGCGAGATGCAGCTGTATAGGGAGGTGGCTGTGCGATGCTGGCCCGGCCCTGCCTTAGGTCTTGAACCCACTTGTTGTGGGTGCAGGAATATAGGGATGCAATGCACATAGACAGCCTGTGTAAATATTTACCTGCGCTGCAAGGCCAGCCATAGGGCAATTTTATTCGGATTTATTTCTCATGAGAAACCCTGGATATTTCCTTTATATTGAATATTGAATTAGTTATATGAAGTACCTTAAAATGTTTATATAACTGTTATTGGGGAAAAAACACTATGAAAAAGAACAGATTTAATTATATTTTCCCATTGAGTTCCTTGAAGTATTTGAAGCTGATATACAGTCCTACGTCGAGTTATGCCTGATCGAGCTACTCCCGATCGCATTTACGTCTGAGGGTGGTAGTAAATAATGCACGCTGACCGAGAGCCGCCGAAAGTGGACGGAGTTGGACGTTAGCGGGTCTGGCGCTTAGTGTGACAGAGGCGGGACACCTGGCAGCTCTGCCAGCTGCATAGGGACCCTCCGCCCATGTCTAACCTGTGATGTAATGAATTTGATGGACAGCTACAAGAGCGACTGGTGTCCGGCAGTCCTGGGTCCACATGTGAGCACAAGTCGACGCAAGGCTGAATAGGTCAGCAGGAGAATCTGCAAAGACCTCCTGATGTACTGAGCATGGTGATAAAGAAATCATTCAGTATCATTGACAGTCAATAGACAGTAAGGCTTATCTGTGTATAGTATAGGTGAAGTCCAATCTGGGGTCTTTAACTGTTCCTGTGGTCTCCCTTCATATACTCTGAAATTATATTATTCAAATGAACTGCTTACATGCAGCTGGAAATTCAGGTGCATGTAGACTGTTTGTTTTCCCCTGTTTTCGTACGGAAATAAAATTCTAGGAGCAGGAGGCGAGGCCTCGGTGTGGGCCCACCTGCTTGGCGGACAAGCACAGCGTGGCCAAGAGACTTGCCCTGAAATTCTGCCAGGCCACGAATGAGGTGTAGCGATGTGGACGTGGTATGATAGCGGGACACTGAGAGTGTCCTCCTGCCCAGCCCCCTGGGCTTTATCCGGGTTGCCAGAAGTGGATGTGGACTTTGTGTTGTCATGAATATTCAGACGCGATCTGTGATCCTGAGCTGCTGGGTCAATGCCTCGCCATGCAGATGCTGGAGCGCTGCTTCCATCACCCACGCTGGACCCCAGGGGTGTCCATGGGGCTCCGCCCCCCTGCACCAGAGGCTCTTTGTACCTGAGCACCTGCTCGCTGCGCAGGAAGTAGCCCTGGGTCCCGGGTTCAGGCATCTCCTGGGGAGCAACATGGCTCCCCTTGAGAAACAATGAGCCTGAATGCGGCCCTCCTCACACATAGGCCTTTGTGCTCTCTGAGGCTCTCCGTCTCCCCGCCTTCCAGTTATGGATCCTGTGGTTCTGTTTCCCGATGTTCGGGGAAACGGCACTTACAGGAGCCGCCAGTGCAGGCAAAGCTAGCCAGTGGGAGAGGGGTGGCACTGAAGAGGGATTAGGGGAACGACAAGAGGGTCAAACAGAAAGACAGCCCGCCAAAGTGGCGGGGGGGGATTCTGTTCCGTGTGTCGAGAACAAAATTGAGTCGGCTTTAGCATCGTAATTACTGTGATTACTATGAAAGGAAGAAATTTAGCCCAGGCCTTGTGCAGCCAAGTAACCCATCCCCCAGTCCCCCCCCCTTCCATTGGAAAAAGCAGGAACTCTATCCCGGTGTTTCCTCTCTGAATTAGAAATAGCCGTCACTTCCACCCTCTGCCACCGGGGGCCCGCCTTTGTGTGCCGGATGACTGTCCATATGGCGCCTCGTGCCTGTCAGACAGCTGTGCTCTTCATCACGCAGGCCAAGGAGAGCGCACAGTCTTCGGGGGGGGAGGCGTTACTGACCCTGCTGTCGATTTGCCGATTTTCGCAACCGTCGCTGTTGCCGCGACACCCGTTTCCATCTTTAGGAACAAAGACGCCAGATTTCCGGAAGGGGGCAGCGAGCTGATCTGTGCCTCCTGTGTAACGTCTCTGATTTGGGAGTCTAATGAGGGGATTTTTACAGGAGGAATTTGAAGGTCTGAGGTGTACTGCACACTTAGGGAGTGACTGACAGAGACGCAAAGGATGCTGGGAGGTGGCTAGGCAGGTCAGCACTCTTGGTGCTTTGTTCATCCTGCGAGAGGTGAGCTTGGTTTGGGCAGCCTGATGACACAGAATCTGATTATGATGAGCTGCAATCTCAACCTTGAAGTACTGCTGGAGTTCGGAAAGGGATAATATCAAAGGCCCCCCCCATATGGCTATCTGTTTAGAAATGAGAATATGTGTTATTCGGGGCACTGAAAGAGCTGATCTGAGCATTCTCAATGCCTTGTAACGGAGTCTTTTCAGCTCCACAATATAGGTAACGTTGAGACCCTGGGGCAGGGATGGTATAAACTTTTTTTGTGTATTTTTTATTTTGTAATTTAAAATCCCACGCCTCCACTTTCACCTGAGACAAAGAGGAGAAGGAGGGGCTGGGGTAGCCATTCAAGGTTAAGCTCTTAAATAAAGAGTCTGAAGTAACTCTGAATGCCAGCCAATTTCCTTCGTCTTACCTCCCCGCTTTCATCTGCGTGTCTTTAAGCCGCGGTGAAAGCCAGGCCCAGCGCACAATAGTGTCGTCTTTCTGCCCAGAGACACGCCTTAGCATGAGCGCGGCGCGGCCGTTAGCAAGTGGCACGCTGCAGGCCAGCTTTAGCCCCAATCGCGACCACCACTGCTGCTTGTGCCGCGCCCAAGTCATCTCTCCGTTTCTCCCAATTGCTTTGGCTTCCCCCTACAGTCCCAAAAGCTGCACTTAGGTGAGCTGGCTCCTCCAAATTGCTTTGAGTACCTGTGGTGCCTTGGATGCAGTGCTTCCCGGGACAGACTCCAGGCTCACTGGACAAGTGATTATGGGCAGTGGATGGATGGACAATGAAAAGCTGCCTCATTAAACCATTATTAGCACAGCAGGCCTGCCCTATATCCAAAGACAAGCATTTTAGCTCCTCTTTGCTTTCATCAGTGTGGCATTCGCATGACCAACCACCATGAAGCAGAGACTCGAGGCTGTCAGTCATGATGTGAGACAGATGCTTGCAGAAGCTAACATTTCTGGAGATGGAAGCCAGTCATTTAATCCACAACACAGCTGCATCCCACCAGCACTGTTTTGGAACCAGTGAGTAGCTTTTCATAATACATCACACTGTAGCATTTGTTTTGGCACCTGATTACATCCGAGAGAGAGCAGTGAAGAAGGGAAGGGAAGAGAGACAGGGAAGAGGAAGACGAGAGGTAAAGAGAGCAAACAGTCACAGCGTGATGTGGCCTCCTCAAGATACGAATCCTGTCACTCCTTGGGGAGAGATTAGTCACAGGGATTTGGATCATGGTCTTAAAGCAGCCATGAGACTGGGGGTTGGGCTCAAAGACAATGTACTTCATTAGGTGGAAAGAGGCCAGGGCCAGAAAGTAAGAATCCAGACCGAGATTTTGTTTCAACCGACCAGTTGAGTTCTCTGTGACTGTGAGTTTTTATACTCAACTGGTAGGTTGAAACAATATGCTTCACGTTGACTCTGAAAGCACGACAGAACGCAGCCGGGACAGGCGAACGGCAGGCTGTGGCCATGGAAGAGCCTGGCTGCGGGTGCGAGAGGAGCAGAGGCACCTCCCGTGACATCGGATGGGACTGTTTACACATCTGTTAGGCCATGTGCACAGTCCCGGTGGACCAAAGGCGCAAGGAATTCGACAGGGTTCTGTCGCCTCGCTGTGATGGCCCCAAAGCAGATGTGGGGCCCAGAGACGGCTGCCCCTCATTGGCTAATCGGCGCCAGCAAGCCCACCCTCTCTTGTTGTGGTTCCTCTGGAATTCTGAGTTGTAGACAGCATGAAAGCAGTAACATGAAACCTAAATCTGACACTCATCAGAAACGACTCCAAGTAGCTAAGCTATTAAGTCTATTGACCAGGGGCACTAAAGGAAGCTATGAGTTGAGTATGGTACTTGTGTTTAACTCTGGGCTGAAAACAGAAACTACTAAACGTTTATTAATGACCTGAACCGACTACAAGCCATTTTCCCCATAAACAGGCACACATAGTTTTTTCTTGTAATTCTTTGTAAGTAAAAATGCATCATAGGCAATAATTAAAGATACCGTTCTCTGTAAAATCCTGTACTGCCGCCATTACAAACGTCTAGTAGGCCGAAACAGATATACATGTAAATCTGGACCCACTGACTAAAAATAATTTGTTTTTCAACAAGATAACGACCCATGTGGAGTTGTGGAAACTCCTTCAGGACTGTCGGTGGAGCATTCCAAGTGGCTGCGTCTGGAGGCTGGTTGAAAGAACGCCAATGCTGTTATCAAAGCAAAAAAAGGTTTTTTCTTGGAGATGTTTTTTTTTCTTTTTTTTCACGTTAGACACTATTCTTGGTCATCACAATACTTGATATGTATTACTTCATTGCCTTGAGGCCTTTTACTGTAAGCTGAATAACGGAAAAAACGGAGACAAATGCATTAAAAGTCAGTGTCCAGATTTGTTTGGTACTGTACAAATATAAAGATGCAGTTTTTGGAATTAAAAAATGAAAGATCATTTTCTTATATGAGCACTATGGAGATTGCAGTGAGTGCCCTGCCAGCCCCACCACGCTGAAATGATCACATAGTGATCTCTAAAGGAGTAAAAAAATGTGGCCGAAGGCCGTTTTCAGCCGCAGGAACTATTTTCAGGAACCAGAAACATACCCACTGCATGAACCTTGTCCAATTGTAGTTCCTAGGAGGTAGTTCCTGATCATTTTCTTAGTCCCTAATCAGGAGTAGGTACATTACGTTCAAACAGGAATTACTGGGTGGGACTTATAGTGATAAACTTTGCTGAATGGTTGACCACAAGCACTGGCGCTAACCTATACAGAAATGCAGGGAAAAGAGATTTAAAATAGTGGAACAAATCTGGTGCAGATGGAATTATTATTTAATTAGATTAAATGCTTTAATCAATACCTTTTATTTGCTTGCATCTCCATGTTTCTCCCTCAGAATTCGCTGCTATTCAGTGTAAAAGTTCCCTGGCTTTCCTGTATTTTTTATAGTGGATATATAGCATATATGGAACTTTGACAGATTACGATAAGTGATATATTTTTGTCTAGGTTGCCGATTGGTGTTGTTGGTGCTGATTAGTGAACTTATTCTGTGGAAAATAAAAGCTCGATCTGCAGGCCAGATTTAATAATGAATTATAAACATGTTGGCCCTATAAAAGTAGAGCTTCTCATTCCTGTATTTCACAGGATCACGTATCGTAAAATAAAATGCTGTGTCCTGTTCTGAATGAATACAGGGCGTGCTGTGTCCCGTATTTCCGGCTGTCCAATAGTTTGCCCCCCCGTAACTAATAAGTAAACAGCCGAACAATTTGTCCATTCTCCATTGTTCTGGGGTGACTTTCTTAT
This sequence comes from Petrocephalus sullivani, assembly GCA_026780845.1. Classification (NCBI taxonomy): domain Eukaryota; kingdom Metazoa; phylum Chordata; class Actinopteri; order Osteoglossiformes; family Mormyridae; genus Petrocephalus; species Petrocephalus sullivani. The sequence continues at coordinate 15,460,397 of JAODKM010000035.1, read as the reverse complement.
AAAATTACATGCAAAGTTTAACATAAACACTGTCAAAAAAGGTCACAGTTCCTGTTGTGCGGTAGCAAAGTGGCATGCGAAAGTGGCCAGGAATCGACCCAAGATCTCGGAACCAGGATCCAATATCCTGAACTTAAGATGCTAAGCGGCTTAAGATGCTACCATGTTGATATGTGCCTCTCCTGTCCTCATCATGCACGAATCTGCTCTCTTCAATCCTCCTCCCAGTCCTGATGTGGGAACAGAACGTGGAAACAAAGCAAAGGTGGTCCTCAACAGCCTGGGGTCACGCGCGGCAGATGCTAACGTGCTAACAGGCGAGACCGACGGCCTGTTAGGGGCGGCTTGGGGACTGAGGGCAAGCGCGAGGGGGTGTGGGCGGCTGGGCCAAATCGCGGTGTCCTGTAAGTGTCTCACACCCCGTCTGTGCCGGCTCGCCATCTGAAGCCCTCTCACTGCTTCTCGCATCCTCTTTCTCCCCATTTGGCTTTCTTGTCATGTTCCTCTAGGGGCGTCATGCATGGGGGCACCCCCTGAATGCTAAAACATGTGCAGATCTGTTCCAGTGACCCCCACTCCTCGGGGAATCTCTCTGTCTTTTCTGTTACATTTCATACTGTTTTACTGGCCTTATAGCGGGAAGTTGGAACGGCTTCAGAGCACTTTTTCTATGCTTCTTTTGAGTCTTTTCTTTATTTTGTACCCCCCACTGGCCTGCTTTCCCTATGTCCCTTATTAACACAATATTGTGTTTTTCTACATTCAGTTCAAATGTCTGGGCTCATCCAGCAGACTGATGGATTTGTGTTGATATGCACAAAAGTCTGGGCCCGGTCCGTATGACTGTCAGTGTGACTGACCCTGAGAAATGGTGCCACGACACAATGTTACCAGAGAAGCCCACTAAAAGACCACATGCACACACAATGGAGTCTTTTCATAGTGAATTCACACATTGCCCTGGACAGATTTTACCAGAAAGCTTTATATTTCAGCTCTAATCCTCATTGGTGCATTACTTACAACAGGACCTGCCCTTACAAAGGTTTCTGAGTTGGTTTGCTCCAGTCCAGAGGCATAAATAATAATAATAAAAGTTAACTAAGAAGTTAAAAGTTCACTAACATTAACTGTTTGGTTGCTTTACTTTTTGAAGTTAAACATAATTGCATAGTGTTGGTGCTGGAAGGTCAGTTTTGTGAAGTGGACCTCAGACCGCGGTGAGAGAGGCGTGAGTCTTTCTGATGATGAACGGGCTACAGGGGGGCGATAGGCCCTTGAGTCGCTGACAGGAAACAGGCCGTGAAGCCTGAGTGTGTAGTGAGTCAGTCTCAGGGGCATTGGATGTTTACACTGAGCATGTGTGAAACTGGCCGAGCTGCTGGTCGGCCGAGGTGTCCCGGACACGTAGCGCTAGCCGCTCTGCTCCCGCGAGTGCCGGCTCGTCTGTGTCTCCTCATCTCGCGCGCTGGCGACTTCCTGTTTCTCTCCGCACTTCGCTCCAGATGTGTGACCATCTTTAACTTCAAGTACTTTCTCTGTCCAAACTGTGAAATGAGAACCACATGGGCCACATTAAGAATACGATCATCAATTAGCTGTGAAAAGAAGAAAAAAAAATCTGTATGTCTGCTGTGGTTTAAATATCCTGTATCAGCCTGAACTCCTTTACAAATAGCTTTACAAATATTATTTCCACGCAATGACTTCTGACTGACTCAGTGCTGTCTAATGATCCATTTCTGCTGGACATATAAATTCAATTGGACCAAAATAAACTGAATTGAATGAATAAACTGAATATAAATACATGCTCCTCTCACAAGAGCTTCAGACGTACTTGTAGGCCGAAGCGCAAGGCAGGGAGACACTCAGCCCCTCCTGACACCTCAGTGAGCCCCCACCATCATAAGACAAGGTTTCTGCACATACTTCATGATTCACAGCTCACAAATGGACATGGGGTGCGTTCAGTCTGTTGGGGTTTTATGATTGTGTGGACTGCAGTGAAAGGAATTTAACAGGAATGAGTCAAAATAGAAAAAAAACACGTAACTTCTATGGTTAATCTTTTCAGACTGACATGAATTGAATCCATGAATAAGATTGCTTTCAAAAAAAATTCCAGTTCTCTGGTTTCTGAGAACTACACAAAGATCAATAAACATTTTTTGTATTTGTAAGTACAAGAAGGTAACTTGTCTTGTATGGTGTGCAATTATAGGACAGCATCAAGAATTTCAATAAACTGAAACTTTTTTTCAGTCAGCACAAAGAACATAGCCGTCAAAGTCAAAGCTGTCAGTTCTGTCAAAGTATTTACATTTTTTTCCACTTAGAAGAACAGATACTATGACAGGACGCAAATCATAGACCGATCCAGAAAACAGAAAGAATGTTCTCATATTCTCCTTTTGTGGGTGGGTGGGTTCGCCTCTTTTTGGTAAGCATCTTTTTCGAGGAATGTTTTTGTTTTGTCGCATTTTGTTCTGTGAGGTGATTCGGTGTGAATGAAGGCCATTAAGGAGCTTTAGACAGAGGGATGCAATGTGGCTGATGTTGCCCCCCACCCTCCTGGTGCTGTGGTCTGGGCTTTGTGACGGGTCCCCTTGGCTTGAAAGAAAAGCTCAGCATGGAAACCTCGGTCTGCTGGGCTCTTTCACACTGCAAACATCACCCAAAAACACAAGTGATGTCCCAAACCCCATTTGAATTTTAACAAGGTCATCACTGGGCGAGTGTGTGGCTGGGGTGGGTGGGCGAGCAAGGGGCTAATATTATGTGCAATGTTCGGCGTGGTTGGTCCATTTTCTGTTAGACTGGGCAGATGAATCCCCCTTGTCAAGGCCGCCGTTTCGGAGCAACATGGTTTGGAGATGTGGCAGGTTGGAGGGAAACTCAAAGTGGGTCCTCGTCGGATTGAGGAGAATGAAAAACATCCTGGAGACATCCTGTCTTTGCGGAGGACTGAGTGCTCAGAGACTGAGCTGGGCAGATGCTGAAGAAAGCAGGTGTAGCACAAAAAGAGGACTCAGGAACTATATTAATATGCCAATCTGACTCCAGATTGAGATCGTTCTGGGTTAGCTGGGTTTCTCAGCAAGCAAGTGCAGCCTTTGCTGATAGAGGTTTGGGACATGCAGACTGGGACTCTCATGTTAACCTTTCTGGCCATGCTGGAGGGGACGGGAGTCCCAAACAGGAACTGGCTCATGGTGCATCAAAGTGCCCATGGCTGGCGATGCCAGCACCAGCAGAGAGGCGCGCTGGCGGTGACACTGGGACCGCTTGGCCTACGCCATCTCCGGAACAGGGAACAGAAGTGCCATCAAAACCTGGACAGTAAGTGTGACTGCTACACCGTGCAGCTCTCAGGAAACTTGTAGTTTTGCTCAATGATGCTTTAGGGTGATGCCACGATTGAAAGTGATGAAACCAACTTTCCAGTCTATACCAACTGGGCTCAGAGCACGTAGGTTCCCTTCTGTCCGTGCTGTCATGGAGTCACATGGCATGGCTGGTCACTCAAGTAACAGACCATATATGATTAAGCTCATGTTGCTGTATGAGATTTCAGGGCAAACATATGGTATGTGTCAATGCCGTTTGGCATGATTCAGCTCAGATTCTCATCTGATTCCCCTCCTGAGGTCCTCACCAGAGCAGGTCTCTGGACACGGTGGGAAAGGCTTTCTGCCTTTAGCACATTCAGAAGGCACTTTTAGGTGACCCTGGACTGTCCGGCTTGATTAATCTGCACTCTTTGACGTATTTGACCTCCTACACATTAAGCTGTCTGCTCGATTGTTTATTTGCTTTCACATAACCGAGTTAGCAGCCAGGCAGCATGGTGACTGTGAGGTTTCAGGTTTGAAACTGGCCTCAGCTCTGTGGCGTGTGTTTCCGCGCATTAAATACATCTGCTCTGGGAACTTGAGTTTGGTCCCTGGCTGAAAAGACATGCTTCCGGCACAAATGTGACTCTAATCTCATGTTCTCAATGAAGAATGGCTACATTCCAAATTATGCATCATAATTTCACCTTAGAATAGTGATTTAATATGCTATTTAAAATGACTGGATTGAGTGGGTGGCTCAGTAGATACACTCCAGAGTTATGGGTTTGGTTCCCAACATTGCCTGTTTCTCCCCATGATTGTGGAAGTTTCCTCTGGGTGTTGTGATGTTCTCTCACAGTCCAGGACATCTTATGCCTGGAGCTCCCGCTTCCTGGAGGAGGCTCCATACTCACTCTGACCCTGTACTCAACGAGTGGTTATGGAAAATGGATGGATGGAATTGAGCGATAGGAATGATGATTGATGTTTTAGGTCTTATTTCACTCATTTTACCCATTTTTAAATATCTTGCTTTGGATATTTCATTGCCTGAGAGCTAAAAACAAGCTTCTTCTGGGAACTCTAACCAGCTGCTCTATCCACTTTCCATATCTTTAAACATTCTTAGCCCTGCAAACCTAATGCAATTCTTTAAAACTGTATTTGTGCTGAGGTTGGATTAGATTCATGTCCAGGAGTTTCTCACCAGAAAGATTCGTAACTCAGAAAGCAGCCAGTGTCTTTTGGTGCCTCTCTGCCAGTCAGCTGACGAGGCCGGTCGCTGCATCGAGACGCATCGCAGTCACTCCAAAGTGCCGCTGAAGGTCAATAGTTTGGTCTGCTGTTGCCAGACACATCTGTGCTCGTGGACATTTCACTAGTCTCACAAGTCCTTGCCCACTCCCGTCCCTCTCGTGGCATTGTGAGTGGCATGTCTGCGCAATACGCTGGCTAAATATGAGCCAAAACTGCTTCCCTTTGTGTTGTGCAAAGCAGGAAGAAAATCATAATAAAATGCTCTCAGTTTTGCACTCAGCTTTAACCGGAAGGTGGTTTGTGTGCTGAACATACTGTATATCATTCCAGGTGACCAAGACCCATGAGAAGGGCAAGTGAGCATGAGGCCTAAATTCTGCATTAGTGGTTATAGGCCCTAATATCTAATCTTTGATGCTCATGCTGGATGTTTTCCAAGACCGTGGAAGGCACTGAAAGCCAGAACAGCCAATCCAGCCCACATTATGCATTTTGCTACTCGATCTCTCTCATGCATGCCTATAATAAACGTTAGCATAGTGTATAATAAGTGTTAACAGGATGGTGATTGCTCAGAGGGCAACTGGGTCCTGTGTCGTGCTGAACTTGATAATTAAAATAAATACTGTTATTCTGTCAATGCCCCCCACTTGAATTTTAAAGGTTGTATGTTAATCCTGCTGCCAGAAAGATTTCTACAGTAGCCCAGCCTGGCGTTGTACTGTTTAAGGCAAAGGCAAGGTCTGTGGAGAGAGGCCCGTCTGTCTCATTGTGCCACAGCACAGCGATGTGGCCTCATGGCAGCAACAGACTTGCGGTGGAGGAGGAAAGCGGAGGAAAGAGACAGGAAAGAATAAGGGAGAGAGGCTGACCCAGGTCCAAGTGTCAGAGACACAAGTGTGCAGAGAAGAGATGCCCACTTAAGGGTTCTGAATAAGCCTTACAGGGAGGTTTTAACGTCACATGAGCTGAAATAGAAAGCAAGTTGCAAAAAAAGGTTATATTAGTGCCTCAACCACCTGTGTAATATGACAGGAATGGGCGTTGTGTTTACAAGGAAGGATAAACAAAGTAAATAAAATTTTATCCAGGGGAAATCATAAAACTGACGTTTGTCAGAACTGTCTGGCAGGAAATAAATCCCTCTATTCACCTACCATAAAAAGGATAACGGGATAGAATCATAAGTCAACTAATTTACGCAAAACAAGCACAACTAAAAATCACGCACATGGCAGGCAGAGCTGATCAGTATATGAGAAAGGAGACTATGGTACATCATGTAAAACAAATATGTTCTGTATGCTACTGTCTACTGCGCAGAAACTGCATATACTGTACGGGAGACCGAGAATGACGGTGCCGGTCACATAATGAGAGAAACCATGCAGAAGTCATCCATCCATCCATTTTCCAACCCGCTTATCCGAACAGGGTCGCGGGGTGCAGAAGTCATATTGTTTTATAATGTTCTATATTTATTTATTTATTTATATTTATTTATATTTGATTGTTACCTTGGATGCGGGGTAAATTCATATAATCTGATAACAGACGGAGAAATAATTATTTAAACAATTATTTATGCAGTTGAATTAGAGAGTGAGTTGGCATTTCGTAAATGGTAGGGGCCTGCAGAGGGCGGTATTGTGATGGCTATGGGCTGTGCGCGGGAGACGCTGAAACCGCACCAATGAGCTGTTAGATGCGCCTAGAAGAACTAAAGTAGAAAATTACAGCATTTACATTATAATTTTGTATATTTGTTGGAATGCGACTTGCATGCAGAAATAGCATTTCAGAAATAATACCGAATTGGTTACTGAGGCGTGGTTTATAATCTACTGTTTGTGTGTGTATGTGTGCGTGTCAAAAAGTCAAATTCCTCTATGATTTAATGTCTGTAATCAGCAATCATGCGGACTATCATCTATCGCCTATGTCCTACGTGAATTAGAATTTATGCAGGCTGTATGCTTAGTCTAAGTGGACAGAGTCGTCCCATCATTAAGCATTTCGTATAATGCCTTTGTTCTTAGTTAAATGTTTGCTGAATCTTTCTACATTTAAACGTTTAACCTAAATGCATATCCCAGGGCGCAAGACAATAATGTATAATAATGAAAAAAAAATTAAGTCGATTATAGGGTGCTTTGACTCAAGTGTTTTTTCTTTCTCTTTCAGTTGTTGTAGTACTTTTACGACATGAGACACATACTGTACAGGCGAAAGGCTATGCATAAGCGCCGCGCCGCGCCACGCTTGCCCGCCTTAGTAAGCCCTATGCCTCACTTTGTAAAGCAGATTAGGATCTTAGATCACGGGGAGGGGAAAAGCCCGGCCGCGGCTAATCGCCGCTAAAGTGAATTTTAATTGACTGATTAAGATTGTATCTGGCTGCAGCGGATTGCACTTCGGGATCTGAAAGTCCGGCCCGGCATACCCCGGAGAGCGGCCGCGTTGTTAGGCAGAGTACCATCTAAACTATAGTACATTATTATAACACTAACCCTTCCATATGCAAAAATACACATTATTAAATGTGCATTATTAAAATTGTGGATTTTATTTAGTTTTTCCTAAAATCTTTTGGTTAATATGCTGCTGCCTCAATGGAGGGTATCTTGAGCACATTAAGTTAAAATATGCGCTTTATTATTTGATGCCGTGTAGCAAAATGATGTTACATTACACTTCGAAGGGAGTCTGACTGCAGTGCGCAAAGGAATCCAGCGCGTAAGAGGTTAAAGGGGCTCCGGGAGAGTCCATTGTTCGCCGTGCGGGGGGGATGGGGGGGGCCGGGGGGGCGGGGCCGGTACCACACCGGGCGGGGGGGGGGGGGGACTCGAGCTCGCTGGCTGAGCCTGTTAGCCAGGCCACGTGAGCGGTAGGGG
>JAODKM010000035.1:15399382-15413547 GCA_026780845.1 Petrocephalus sullivani | reverse complement strand
GGTCCTCTTCATCCAGCCTGCAGCTTGGAAATATAATCGGTTATCGACTGGAGGTCAGCAAAATAAGGTCATTGACAGAGGGACATGGGACGAGAGGATAAGGAAATCTTATCGCTCACTTGGGTAGAGGGATTTAACCATATTGTCCCAGGCTCACCGTAACGCTGTTGCTCTATCTGGAAAAGACTTGGGGGCCTGCTTGTCCCAGAGTTTTCTGGAATCCTCTATCAGCAGGTTGGGGAGGGGATTGCGGCTCCAGCTGTGATGCTCGTCTGCACTCAGCCCCTGGGTTTGCTTCACCCTCCACACTCTGGTGCCTCCCATCTGCTAAACTGGTTGGAGGCTCTTCACTGTGCTTGACCATGCAGAGCGTGACCAGCAGAGCGCTGTCTGCACCGTCGGTCACATGCAGTTGCCTTCCTTGGGCTCTCAGAGGAAGTGTTACTGATACCCTTACGTCCCACATACCCCCTTGACCGGTCACCTCCCCTGGATGCCCCAGCTCGCGGGTCCGATCTGGGTCTGCATGCTCTGTTGTGTGATCGCTCTTCTTCTTGGCTATTGGTCCAATAACCCGCTATTGCCACTAGAGGCTCCGCGTGGATGCAGCTCCTGCTAGACCCTGGCTGCTGACCACTCCTCCCCCGTCCCTCGTTTGGAGTTTTCACGGCCCCCGCTTTCCTAGAATGTGGAAAGAGCATAATGGACACAAGCTGCCGTTTGAGATTACTGGCTGCCATCTGTGGGATTCGGGATCAAACGCACAGGCTGAGCGGAGCTGGGGAAGATAAATGTGGGAGATGGAGAGCATGTGAGTGGTGGTGCTGAAGAGGCTCTCGCTCTCTGAGCTCCTCGCGGTTTTGCGCGGTGGGCATACAGGCTTGGCTTCACCTAAAATATGCAGACGCCTGACATCTGGAAACGTCCATGCCTCGGCCCCTGCCGAGGATCGCCCTGAACTTCCTTGGCACTCCCACCGCTGCTGGACCTCCGTATGCTCATCGATGGGGTCCTGGGTTCTTTCAGAGGCCTCCTGCTTCTTTCATCCAGGAAGGGATGCGGAAACAGAAGAAGCCCGACAGAACTTCGGTCCAGTTTGTGGACGAGACCCCGTCTTCCACATGCTGATGGTTGGGGCTGTGCATGGCTCTGCCCCAGTGGGGTGCCACAGCCTGACCGCAGTTTCTTGTTCGTGGTGTCTCTTGTTGTGTTTTTTTGGGATTGTTTGGTCTGGCAGCGCCCCCTAGCCCAGCACAATAGCGGGGTGAGACACATCCATGACCGCAGTGGGCATCTGCTCCTGGAGGCTGAAGTCTGCCAGACTGAATCTCAGATCTCAGTATCTGTCTTCTCTGCTGCAGTAGCATGCACACCAGTCCTCCTCCTGCCTGCATCTCTCCTGCTTGCTCCCGCAGTCACATGGGTAACAGGCAGATTTTGAGGATATAAATGTATCGTTGAGTTTATCATTATTTTTCTAAGTTAAAGGTCGAGTTTCTCGTTCCCTTTGACTGCAAGTTCCAAAGCTGCACTTTACATGTCCCGTTATCATTTAAAATCTGTCCAGCCACTCCATTTGTGGCTCACTACCGAAGCAGGCATTTCAGGAGAAAGCCTCCTCGTTTAGTATATGTGCCAATCAGCAGCACTCTGTTTGCTGGAAGAAGGTCCATGTGTGAATCCCCTTCTGCTGTTAATTATAGCCAGAGTGAAATGCAGGCCTGCTAGAATAGCAAGACTTGAAACCATACATTCCATTACCCATCTTCCCTCTGTGAAGATGGAGCAATTACCTGCAAGAATAACATGTTTCTGAGTTTTCCATTTTGGGTCGCTGAGTGTTTCACACACCCCATACCTAATTGGCATTATTATACCAATCTTTAGTGCCACTAGAGAAATCTGCGCACTGGAGCGCATTAAAGTCATTAATAGTGTTTCTTTTTCTTTCTTACTTTTAGTTGTACTTTTAAAAGAAAGGTCTAAGAAGAAAAACTGGTAGATGTAAAGGAATGAAATGCTGGGGGATCTGAGGATGTGCTGGGTGTGGTGCCTTTGCCATGACAAAGGCAGACCAACCTGCTGCTGGGCAGCCCTGTGAACATCCCTTATGCGGAAAGGATCCAGTAAGGATTCAGAACCACAGCGCTGATGTTGGCGACTTGCAAGTTGCCAGCCTCTTTACCCACGTTACTTCCTGAGTTAAGCCAGGTTTTGGTTTACAGTGCGTGGTGAAAGCCCTCCACCACAGATCTCACAGCTTAGATTCTCCCAGAACAATGTAAAATTTCTATTGATTCTTTTATTAAGCAGCTGGGATGGACAGGAAGGAAGGAGAAATAGCAGGCAGGTTGGGGATGAAGGTGACCAGACCTACACCACAGGATGTGATGACTCAGTAATAACACAGCACAAATGTTTATGTGGATGCTAATAGATATTATTGGCTTTAGGATAGCAGTGAAATTTTAAACCACATTATTTAAACAGCACTAATTTCCCACTAAAATTAGTTTTTTTTCTCAACTATACTGCACCGGAAATAATAATGAATCTCTCGCTGGATTTTACATTACTAGTTTTAAATTTTTTTGAAAGGCTCTTGTTTACTATCATGTCTCACTTGGAGCAGCTTTGTTTTGTAATGTTCTCGTTAGGATGTTTGCTGTGGCTAATTGTTCTCTTCTCTGGACACTGCCTCCTCCGTGCTGCACACTCATCAGCTCGTGCCGTCTGGGGTGGAGGCTTAAGCCACAAAAATGTGAATGAAAGAAAGACGGCAGAGTGGGAGAGAGGAGAGAAATAAAATGAAGGGGAAGTCTGGCAGATGTTATCGGCCTGACGAGAGCGCGAGCCTCTGCTTAGTCCTTCTCCTCCCCCCCGGAGCTGAGGCACAATAACGGCCTTGTGATACATGCGGAGAGGTTTCCATCGCTTCGTTTAAATGTCTGTGATCACCAGGAGTTTGACATTTAGTTTGAATTTTAAAGTAAGTTCTCTTCTGCTAGACTGAGGTTCTTGTGGTCACCTGCATGTGTTCGGAAGCGTGTTTTTTTTTTTTTTTTTTTTGCTGGCTGAGCAACAGACCTGAACTTAGGAGGATACTGCTTGCTCCAGGAACAGACCGCAGTCTCAAGCAGGGGTCCGATCTTTGATATATCACCAGCACGTTTTATTCATATGTTTGTTATTATTTTTAGTTTCTATGCCAAAAAATATCTCTGCTTATATAGCTATATATTTTCAGTGAGGCCACTTGAGGACCATTCCCAGGGGAACCATAATAGGGTTCCTCTGGGTACTTGAACCGCTAGTCTTTTCATTAAGCCCTTGACTAACACCAGCCTCTTTGCACCATGTACATTAAGCAAACCTTTTCCACACTGAACAGCCCCATCCTGTGTGTACACCTGGTATTAATTAGCCCCCTTCTGTCAAAAAGTGTGGCGAAAGTGTGGCATCTAACTAGCTGCGAATGCGTCGTCTGTGATGTCACAATGCTCCATTCTTCCCCAGCTGTCAAACATGGCCCTGAGACTGCTCTGGCCCTGCCACTGATACCTATGAAAATGTTCCAGAGACTAAGGAGAAATGGAAAATGGAACTCACACTGGTCCAAAGCATATGCCACAGAGCTCTTTGGTCTAAACATATTGGCGCAGAGTAACAAGGCAGGCGCATACAGATTCTAGCAGAGGCCTAGTACAGCAAGGTCGACAAGGTCCTCTACCGGCTGCTAATCCCTCACAGCAAATAAAGGAGGGGGATATGGCAGCCTCCTTCTCCGTCTTGGCCCGTCTGCCTCCTGTGCCTTCTCTGCTATATTCGCACCTTTCACACCAAGGTTTCCAAACCTGGTTCTGGTTTATAAGTCCCTGGGCCATCTTGATCTGGACTTGTGTCTATGTGTCGCTTTTACACCGCACAACAGGAACTGGAACCTTTATGCTAAATAACCACGGGAGACACAAAAAGTTTGTAAGTTAAACTTCATAAACTACACGAAAACAATGGAGGATATGTCGTTTTCTTAGTTATTTGCCAGTTATTGGGGGAATCGATCACGATCAAAACATGATATGTGACCCGTAACATGTTCATGATTCTTATTATATCTAGCCAACAGGCAGATTTTCACAGAATAAATAAAACACGTTATCCCACTAAAAAAGCAATGGCAAGTTTCATTAGAATGTTTAGTAGAAATATAAGAGAATTGTGTATTGGTTAGCGATTGAAGTATCTGATGCAGAAGTATGGAGAGACAAGCAAATAATGTATTATTGATGCATTGAATGTAATTGTGGTACAAATATAACTTCATCTGCTCCGTTTTTGCTCTGTTGCCTCTCTTTTCCTGCACTTCCATGTTCCATGTGCGCCGGTGCTTGTGCTCAAGAAATCAGCAAGTTTATTGTTGTAAGCACCTCCCCCGTAGTTTGTGTTCGAATGGAAAGTCTGGAGTAGGTACTAAAAAAGGGTCCTGGAACTGCCTCCGAGAAATTACAGTGGGGCCAAGTTCCTGTGGTGTAAACGTTTCTGATAAAGGTTCTGGTTCCATGAAAAGTTCTGGCGGTGTGAAAGTGCTTGATGTCTGATTGAGCAGTTTAATTTACTGCCTGGTGTCTTGCTTGGAGCTGAGATGAGCCTCTCAACCAGTCTGCCAGTAATCTCTTCAGCAGCAGAAGAAGAATTGCTGTTAGTTTTCCAGGCTGTTAGGGCGTCCCTGGCCTGCTGAAGGGTCCTTTGCCGGAGGGCCAGCTCTGTAGTATTATAAGAATGTGCTTTGGTATCCCATGGAATCCCCTGATTGCAAAATGCAGAGTTTCCTCATGTCTGAATCTCCACCCAGCACACAGCCCATCCTTATCGGGGTGCCTTCCATCAGTTTGCTTTTCCCTACTCAAAGTGTGCCGGGAAAAGCCTGACTTAATGGAGGAATTTTGGCCGGCAGGCACGAGAAGGCAAAGCGATCGCAGGTACCCCTCAGCCACTTTAAATCTCCCAGAGCTTGGCATTCCTCCACAAGCCACTAATCGCGCGACATTGCACGTTAGCCATCTCTGCTCCTGAACAACTGCTCTAACCAGAAGCAAGAAGGCGCAGTAGGAACTGGGGGCACATTTGCGTCTTCCCATTTATTACAAATTAGGTCTCTGGATACACTGTACCTATACAGAGTTCTGCAGGGGTTGTTTTTAATATATGTATATTTATCCCTTCTGCCAGTTTACTCTGTAACCTCATTGGCATGTTTCAAAAGAGCGCCCATCCCGAGACTGACGATCCCCACTTTGTTCTCTGTCCAAAAACGGGCCCAGTGTCACATTAGTGAAATTACAGGGACGCAGTATGTTAATGACAGAAGGCTCACAGAGGTTCTCCGGGGGAGGGGATCGCCCCGGCTTCACAGGGGCCTGCAGCTGCCATTAAGGGCGGCGGGCCTGAAAGGGCAGCATCCACATAATCAGCCGGCCTGAGTGGTTAATTAAACGCTCACCGTGTTATTTCCCAATTCGCGTCTCTCTTTGAGAGCTTCCGCATACTTATTAGACACTCGAATTAGCGGGGCGCTGGCCACCCAAGTCCGGTTCCTGTCAGACGCGTCCGACAGCGTGACACTTATTTATGCGCATATGGTTAGCTTTAGATGGAGGAATGTGCGGTTGCAGCAGACATTAATGGCACTTAAAATAATAAAATCGTGGCACTTATACTTTTAACGTCACTGACAAGAGGATAAGCCGGGGCTGCCACTCTCGTGCCGGTCACACTCACAGAGCCGGGCTGGCAGGCCTCCCGGGAGGTGAACGCCAAGGGACACCGTGCATGCTGGCCTGCCTGGCAAGGCCATTCGGTGACTGTGGGACAGCACAGGCAGCATTGTGGGACCAGTGGAGTGGAAAATTCTGAGCTAATTGTTTACGGTTGGGGCCGCCGTTATTCCCCGGTGCCAAGCAGCGCCTCTTATCCAGCGGTATCTATATGGACGGATTGGTAAAACCGTTGGCGATCATTTTAATGCGCTGCTGTGTGTTTATCAGTTCTGTGGGTTACTGGGGAGACCGCCTAAGGAATGAATAATAATGGACAATTGGATTCGTGCGCTCTGTTGTTTACACTGGATACTGTGAGTGGTTTAGTCCCCTAGCTGTAAGTGCTATGGAGAATTCTTGCTGTCAGCACACTATGGAAAATGTAGGACTCGTATCCATCCTCAGGAAGGCTGTGCCCCCCCACACACTCAGACTTTTTAATCTCACACATATTTATGAGGGACTTTATACACTCTGCCAGCCAATGCAGGATGAGGGCGGGTGTTGGCGGGGGGAAGGGGGGCTGGGTCCACTTCATGTTTGGAGCGCCATCCTTCCATCGGCAGGGGAGACATGTTGAAGACCCTGAAATAATGGCTCACCGCATCACATGGGGCTCTCTAATTGAGGCTTTGACCCGGTGGCACAGTCTGTTTCCTGTCCCCACGGGTTGATTGAAATATGCGGGGGGGGGTTATGCTGCATGTCTGCTGTTGCCCTGGTGTATTCAGGCAGACCCCCCCCCCCCCACTCCTAGCTCGGGGCGTCCGTGTGGGGAATCGAGTCATGAAAGAGGGTCGCCCTGAACCCAGGCCCCAGCTTGCGGCCGGGACTAGGTCTGGAACGTTCTGTCGCCAGCGTGTGCTAATGATATCCAAACGACGCTGGCATGGGCAGCCCCGTCTAGCCCGGATATCTGTGCTATGTGTGGGGCTTTTGTTCAGAGTGTGGCTCCTTGCTGGAAAGACCTGGGATAGACGTGGAGTCGCCCTCATTTCCTCTCCTGCCACTGCCTGCTGGCCTAGGTTTCCCTCGCTACTACACACTGCCGGCCATGAACATGAGCGCACTGAGGAGGGAAAAAGCAGTCAAGCGAAGTATATTCCAGCTTAAATGCTGCCCACAAGCCTGTAAGGCCCCAAACGATTTGGCATGTCTCTCTCTGCCGCCACCCCCCGCATATTATAGCTTTCTGAAATATGAGGAGCCAGCTGACCACCATGGGCTCGAAAACTAGGGCTGATTGATGTCAGATTTGGAGGTTTGGACATTTGGAAATGGACCTGGTGTGAACGAGGGTGACGGAATGCGTTTGGGGCCCAGTCTTGTACTTGCTGGCATGAGATTCCCGCCTGAGACAGCAGGACGGGGCCTCCAGGATTGGCCCTCTGTAATTCCACTTACTGTAGTGGCTGCCGATGGACACAGGCTTACCCATTCTGGATCTAATAATGTGTCAGTCAGCTTGGTTTTCTGGACAGGGGAAAAGAATTAGGCAGCCCGGCCAAGAAGGATTGGGTTACCAGCAGAGCGCTGCAGCCATGACAGTTTGAGAAAACAGGAGAAGCAGAATTGCATCGTATGGGGGTGTTTTGGGGGTATGCGAGCTGATTTTTCCTGGTGGATTGCTGTCAGCCCTGGGTGACGCCTTGGGATAGGCGACCCCATCGTTTACAAGGGCCCTCGCAGTCTCCATCTGGGATGAAGCCGGATCCTGCCTCCTCCACGGCTCCAAACCACGGTGGCTGTTACCTTCCAAAGAGACAGTGCCTTCTAAGTGTGGCACCTTTTCCAGGAGCTTGTAGGGAAGAGGAGCAATTCAAGCAGATGAATAGCATTAATTAAATACACACAAAACTCATAGCAGCTGATGGGAATGTTTGGATTTTTCTCCAAAGTGGTATAAAGAGTCATTCTTCTCAGCAGCCTCTGCCATTAACTATCTTTTTGGGATCCTTTTTGGGATCGTTTTGCTTAGTTGTGTGTGATTGTGTCTTCCCCAGTCTTCAGATCGCAAGTCTGCGGAACATCTGCAGTCATCTCCACAATCTGGAATGTTCTTTGGTCGAATCTCCACCGCCTGGGATTCTTTCTCTCACACATCTGTTGGTCTCGGTGTGTTCCGGAGGCTTTCAGCCTGAGGGAAAGGGGGGGGGGCAGGCTCAGGGGGACAGGCGCTCACGGCAGATTGGGGGGGAGGCATATAATAACTGTCCTCCCAGGTCTAATCCGGACGCTCGTTATGGAGCAGACAGCAACTGATGTGATGTCAAGGACCGGAGCCCCTCAGCACTGCTGGCTTTATGGGGGGGTGGGGGGGGACCCCGCATAATAAAGGAGGAGGCAGGAGCAAACAAAAGCGAGGCGCACTGGTCCCACTGCTGCACTAGTGTTTGTATACATTTCTGTAGCCATACAGTAATGTGTAGACTGTATACACATAAACATAATATAATGTGTTGATTTTGCAAGGTGCAGAAAAGCAAAAGGCAAGCTTATGATCCTCCTGTCTGCTGCTCGCACTCTGCACTCACTGCATTGTCATACACAATGGATTTTGCCATTTTAAGATGGCTTTCATCATAATACCTCTTAGTCAGCTTATTGTTAAGGCATCATATTTGTATTTTACACTAACACACTGCTGCCCGGCAACATTTGAAGTGCATTTACTTTCTGCCAGTCAGTCTGTTGCTGATCAGTCAGTTGCTGGACTCCATTGGGGTGGGGGTGGTTTGCGAGAGAGAGAGAGAGAGAGAGAGAGAGAGAGAGATAGATCCAAATCCTCGCAGACAGGTAGCCAATGAGCAGAAGGCAAAGGGCTACACAGCCTCCAGTGAATGGACGGAGGTTAAGGGGCTGTTCAGTCCCCGCCCCAGTCTTAGTCAGGGGTCTCCTTGGCCAGTGTGCCCTCACCTCAAACAGAGATGGAACCTGGGAAATCACTGGCGGCTCTGGGGCACCGGCCAGATGGATTAGCGTGGAATCCACGGCCATGGCATTGTGAACCAAATGCAGATTAATCCTCTTTTCTCGTGTGCTGGGTGGGACAATGCTGGAGCTTTCTCTGGATGCTCGGCCGCTCTGGGATGCCGGAAGGGGGGGTGTTTAGGTGGGCGTGAGCTCTGTCATCCACACATTCAAATCACAGTAACAAACGACCTCCTTTCAGCTCCTTTCTCTCTTTAATTGTGTCTGATTTGAAATGCAAAGTTCATTAAGTGCTGCAAACGTTACTTCATGCGGTGCCTTAAGAACGTCAGAGCATGGAAGCCAATTAATTTTTTCAAAATGCCCTGAATATATTATTATTTTAAAGATGTCGGAGCATTTCAGAGCCTGTAAATGCACGCAATGGCCCTGACATCAGAGCTCTCTCCTACAGTCCTGGCTGAGGACTGTGGATCTGCCACCCTGCCCTTTGCCAGGCTCTCCGGGGCAGCGGCTAACCTCAGACACCTGTTACTGTGTGTGTGGCCTGTAGATGCGGGCACTGCTCCCTGGTGCCTTGGGCGTAGTTACAAGTAGTTACTGTAGTAGTATGTAGTATGTCTGTCAGCCGCTTCCCTGCCGGGTGGTGAGGCGACATCGAGGCCCCCTCCTCCTTCCCGTGGATGTGTCCCCCCCCCCCCCCCCACCAAATTATAATATTCTGCAGTGGGCTATGGGGTCCTGCTGATGGAGCATGTATTATCCCGCTCCGCTATTCACTCACTATCTGCTCTGCGCAGTCTCCCTTATCTGCCTTTGTTTCCTTTTTTTCCCCGGTGTTGCTTCCAGCACTGCTGTAATTTGTGCTCTTTTGTTAAATGATTTGCACACCCAAGAGCATTGGGAAGGTAGCGGAAAATGCTTTAAGGAGCCTGGAGAAAGAAGAAGTGATGGGGGATGGAGAGAGTGAGGAAGGCAGAGAGGAAGCTGGCGGTCTGCATGCTGACGAGCGCGGCTGCTCCGGGGCTGGCTCGTTTGTTGGCTCCTCAGGGACACGCTTCCTGCTGGCACCTGTTTGCTGGGGTCATGTGACAAATGCTCAGGCCTCCCCTGTGTCGTTACTCGTAATAGTTTCTCCCAGTCATAATGATATTGTTTGCATAGTGCGTCAGTAATGAATGACTGTTCTGACCTGGCGTTACTTCATTTTTGTCTTTCCAACCCTCCTTTTCACAAAGCTTTTTTAAGGTTCTTGAGTACCTAAAAATGAGAGGAAGAGAATGGGGAGGGCATATGGAAATGGGGAGAGTGAGAGACTGTAGGGGAGTGAAGAAAAGTGGATGGCCCCTCCTAAGGCATATGTCCCCCCCAGTCAGGCACGTGTCCCCCTCCTAAAGGATATGTACCCCTCATTGGACATGGTTCCCCCTCAGTCAGGAGTAGATCCCCCTCAATGGGCACTTGTCCCCTTCATCAGGTGCTTGTCTTGCTTACTGGATGCAGGTCTCCCTTACTGGCCGCTTGCCCCTTCATTAGGTGCTTGTCTCCCTCATTGGGCGCAGGTCTCCCTTACTGGCCACTTGCCCCTTCATTAAGTGCTTGTCTCCCTCATTGGGTGCAGGTCCCCCTCATTAGCTGCTTGTCCCCTTCATCAGGTGCTGATCTCGCTCAATGGGTCCCCCCCTCCTTGGCCTCTTGTCTGCATCACTGGGTACCTGTCTCCCTCATTGGGCGCTTGTCTCCGTCATTGGGCGCTTGTCTCCCTCATTGGGTGTTGGTCTCCCTTATTATGTACTTGTCCGCTTCATCAGTTACTTGTCTCCCTCATTGAGCACAGGTCTCCCTTATTGGCCGCTGCCCCTTCATCAGGTGTTTTTCTCCCTGATTGGGCACTTGTCTCTGTCATTGGGCGCTTGTCTCCATGATTGTGCACTTGTCTCCCTCATTAGGCACTTGTCCCCTTCATGAGGTGCTTGTCTCCCTCATTGGGTGCTGGTCTCCCTTATTAGCCCTTGCCTGGTTCACTGGATGCAGGTCCCCCTCATTGGGCGCTTGTCTCCTTCATTGTGCGCTTGTCTCCCTAATTAACCACTTCTTCCCTTCATCAGGTGCTTGTCTCCCTTATTGACTGCTTGTCCCCTTCATCAGGTGCTTCTCTCCCTCATTGGGTGCAGGTCCACCTTATTAGTCACTTTTCCCCTTCATCGGGCCCTTGTCTTCCTCAATGGGTCCTGGTCCCCCTCATTGGCCGCGATATTAAACTTTAAACTTTAAACATTAAACTTATTCTTTTGCTTGATGACTTGTGTGGATTCTGAGGTTGTTATGTGTCTGTCATAGGGTTGGTCATCAGACATTAACCACTGGGATTGTTCCCTCCTGTTTATGGCTGTTTTTTCTACAAGGCCCCTGAGGCTCAGCCGAATTCTGTACAGTCTGAGTCTGAGCAGCATCAACTGCTCGCGGCCAGAAGTTCTTTAGAAGTGGAGTGTAATTAACATGAATCTGCCAGGCCACCACCTCACTCTGCTCACCCCAGGGAGTACTCCACCTTTGCCCACACCTGTTACAGTCTCATCATCCCCCCAGACAGCAGACCCGCTGCAGCCCTTTGGGGGATGGTCCAGTTGGCATCCCAGTCAGCCCCTAATGGGTTATCGGTCATTATTAATATCCCCAAGGAACGAGGCTGCTCTCATGTTAGAGGAAGACCTTCGGTGTACCATGGAGATCAGCTGTTCCTCGCGTGAGGTTATGAACATATTAGGTTACTCTCCCATCTATACTAGGAAGGGTGTAAGAGGCTCCCTGTCACCTATTTCATTGAAATCTGCCTTGGGTATCTGGCAGTTGGCATGCGCGGAATGTCCCACTAATAAGAGCTGGGTGGGGGCTCCTCGTCGCGCCAGAGCGCTGGTCAAGCAGGCTGCAGAGGCTTAGAGGGAGTTGGTTATGTGCTCCCCTGCAGGGGGCTGTATCTCCGTGCCTGGCAATGGCTAATCACTGACTGGACGGTACAGTATCCCTGCAGGAGCAGCTCCCATCAGTTACCTGTGTGTGTTCAGGGCAAGCAGCTCTGATGTCGAAAGGCACTTTGTAGCCACACAGCCATATAGTATGATTATGATCAATCCTGAACTTGAAAAGTGTAAATGGTGCGTGCAAACTGCCAGTAGTAATTCCAGAGCTTGTGACCGAGTGTGGCTGTTACTGAGTGTGACCATTACTGGGCATGACCATCATTGAGTGTGACTGTTACTGGATATAACAGTTACCGAGCGGGGCAGTTACTGGATGTGACCACCAGCATGACTGTCAGCCGCTTGATGATTCTTACACCGCTGTCCCAGCAGGCCGGTCTGTACAAACACCAGTGAGGGGGAGGGAGGTGGAGTCACATTGAGGGGGGAGTTGTTCTTCTCAACGTCTGTCAGTAATGTGCATTGTTTACAGTTGTTTCCTAATATGCATGTTTTCAATCTATGAATTCTGTTTGTCAGTAATGTGCAGTAATTTTGATCATCTTCTCTGTATTCTCTCTCTTCTGGTCACCCTTTCCCTTCCCTGTATTGTCTCTCTCTTCTGGTCACCCTTTCCCTTCCTTGTATCTTCTCTCTCCTGGTCTCCCTTTCTCTCCCCTGTATTGTCTCTCTCGTCTGGTCTCCCATTCCCTTCCCTGTATTGTCTCTCACTTCTGGTCTCCCTTTCCCGTCCCTGTATTCTCTCTCTCCTGCTCTCCCTTTTTCTCCCCTGTATTATCTCTCTCCGACACCCCTATAGTCCACATTGCTGCTGACACTCTGTGCTGTTATGTGCAGGAGTTCTGTTGGTCTTGAAGTTAATGTTTTGCCCATTGCCCAGGCAGTCAGTCTAAAATGTTCACCTTCCCTCTACCAGCCTTTCTGCCACCCTGCCACGCCAGGCAGATTAATCGCAGAAACCCCCACACTCCCATCCACTCTCTCCATCAGTCCTTTCTTCTTTTTCCCCTGCCTCTCCCTCACACTCCTCTTTTCTCTGCTCCTCCTCCTGGCCTCCCTCACCTGGCAGCTCACACTCTCCAGCTTCACAGGGTTCAGAAAGTCACTGATGGACAGCTGGGGCCTAATCATCCTCTTTGAAATCGCAGAAGCGGTTTTGCATGCGATGCTTCTTGTCATTTCCCTCCCCTTTGAAATGTGAAATTGTCTAATTTCCGTGGACTTTCTCTCTGTTGTTTTTTCCACCCCTTGTTTGATCTGTGCTTATTAATGAACAGCTGAGACCCCTGGCAGGCTTGTTTTTTTATGCTGCTGTTTGTGTGCTGACAGATTTTGGCTGGACCATCCTCATTCTGACCACTCCATATGCTACAGAGCCATGCCTCATTCATTAGACATATGCCCCGCCCACCTCCTGAGACATTGGCCGCTGCCATGACTCCTCTCGGGTGAAGCAGCAGAAGTTCACGGTGACACGTGAACAGGGGAGGGGCCTGAAAGGCAGGGCAGGACCCAGAGCTCTCATGGGGACGAGGGTCCTCAGACCAGCTGACTCATTCTCCTGTGCCATCCACAAACCACTTGAACAGCCACTCCAGCAGGCTTTGTTTGGTCTGCAAACATGGCTATTTAGCTGGAGGCCGTACTGGCGCAGATCCAGAGCCACACAGCCTCCCTTCTGTTCCCCAGCCTTCAGCAGGCTGTGCACATCCCCTCCGCTGCGACCTGCTTGCCCTGGCAGAGGCTGAAGTCCTGTCCATAAATATGCCGCTCCTGGCAGAGCTCGTACGCAGATCCAGAGCCGGAGGCCATATTGACTCCTGCATGCTAGAAGTTGTGTTTTTGCAGGTACATTCAAGCCCCTTGGCAATTGACGGTAATATAATTTGTAAATGGAACCTTCAGAAGAGGCAGCCGGCCTTTTTCATATTGACCCAATGCAGCTGTGAATGTATGCAGCGTGTGTAAGTGACACGTCACCCTTACTGACAGATCCATTACACCCATATAACCACTCTGGGACGACTTTGTTGTGAAAGGCGCTATATAAAAATAAATTGAATCAGTTGATTTGAACTGAATTGGATTGAACTATATTTAGCAGCACTGAGCCATTCCAGTCTGTTTGTGGGGCTCCTTCTTTAAAGTCAGGATGCTGGGGCTGTATCCTGGAGGCTTGAGTGGGGAAGACGCCTCGTCTGGGGGGCTAGAGCTGGCCCCATCACGCCTGCAGGGGCATGTGGCCTGGGGAAAGAGCCCATGATGCTAGCGTATCCATGTCTCGGGGCTGGGGGCTGGGGGGTGGTCACTGTGTTTTTTTTTTTTCTATGCTTTGTTCTGCACTGGGGTGGGGGGGCATAGATAATGACCCCTCTGACTTCCACACAGAATTTCCGAAGAAAGGCACATTTCCCTGAAAGGCAGACAGCGGGGGTAC
>JAODKM010000035.1:15373460-15383460 GCA_026780845.1 Petrocephalus sullivani | reverse complement strand
GCTCTGAATGTGGTTTTTATAGGCTGGATTATTTTATAAATTGTTAACGATTTTGAATTTTAGCTGCAATTTGTGGTGCTCTGAGACTGATGAGATTGTGGAGCCTTCATTTCTCATGTTGTGGCTGAAACATGAGGTTTTAGTGTTTTCATCCAGCTTTGCTGAGCCCCATCTCAAACAGATTAAAGTGAAACCCCTCAATTAGCTCTCATGTTAAAAAAAAATAACAAAAGAAAAAAGTTTTCTAATCACAAGTGTAATCTGGAATGAATCCAGTTTAAACACTAAAATATGTGGATAGTGTTGGGGCCGGTATAAAAAATAGTTTCAAGTATTAGAGTCAGACTACTAGACTAAAGAGGAAATGCATCTAGGTAAAAGATCTGGGGAGGATCACACGGCTTTTGAAGAGTAAGGCTGGTCGTTTTGCTTTTGTGAGTGGTTTTAGCATGTGGTATAAAGTCCTCAGCAGCAGATACTCATACAAGATCTGGGTCAGAATGCCTGTCCTGACCAAGATGGCCTCCCCAAACCAAGAAGGTCAACGTCATTCCCATGGATACTTGGCTTTCCAAACACAAGAAGAATGTGGCTGAATAGAGTGGAGCTTTGAGGCCGCCATCCAGCTATTCTTAATCATCCAGTCTTTGTTGAGTTGCTCGGAGCCCCCAAGAAACCTTCTATGCTCACCATACTCAAAAA
Source organism: Petrocephalus sullivani (assembly GCA_026780845.1). Lineage (NCBI taxonomy): Eukaryota > Metazoa > Chordata > Actinopteri > Osteoglossiformes > Mormyridae > Petrocephalus > Petrocephalus sullivani. Next base: position 15,382,758 of record JAODKM010000035.1, on the reverse strand, counting down.
ATAACTTAATTGATATTTAGAAAAAAATTTTATTATTTGTTGACAGATAATAGAGACCCAGTGTAATTAAAGATGGCATGAATCACCCTTAAAGAGGCCAAGGGATATTTATGTCCCATTTTTCTTACAACTTCAATGACAAAGCAGAATTCTGTCACCCCTTGAGGAAAAAGCTCTTAAAAAAGCGGCCCGGATTAAAGCCGGCCTTGACATTGCTGTTGGACGATTCATTCATCGCTGAATGAGAGCTTAATAGGGCCTGACTGAATGGAGAATGACAGCTACAGTGCAATAGATACATTCTCCTATCTCTCCCGATCTGCAGCTCACAATGACCCCCCCTTGTTTGGCTTGGCTTAGCATATTACAGTATGTTTTTGAGATCTTCTATAAAGGTTTGGATGCTTTGTGTATGTGTTTTTGACATATTGACTCCACTGCTAGCAGAACCAATTGATTTTTCTCAGCTTTCTTTCATTGCCAGTCTCAGAAATTGGATTCTCGAGGACGGCTCTGTCCAAGGTCTAGGGTTTGCCCCAGCAGTGTGTCCGTAGTGTTTAATTGGCTTGCTGTCAATCTGTGCTACCTCCACCCCCCACCCCAGCCCAAACTTCACTGGGTGTGTGTATGTGTGTGCGTGTTATATAATTGGAGTCCATGCCGACCCCCAGCTAAGTCCTGCTCTTCTGTTCTGCACATTGGGGCCTGCATGTTTTCTGCTTTCGAAGTCAAGGCCAAGTCTCTCTCCGGATCTCTCTTTGATGAAACCGCTTGCGGAATTTCAGGAAGGAGAGGCACTCTGCGTCCTTCCATTTTCTTCACCTTCTTACATAGATATCCTCACCATACAGCGGCCTTTCAGTACTGCCGTCCTCTCCATCCATAAGCAGAATAACTCTGCCCGCGAAGAGTGATCCGCTCCGCGGGCTGGCATTTTAAAGTCCGGTCCAGGAAAATAAGCACCCCAGAAAGAAAGACCGAGACAAATTATTCAGTGAGAAAGCTTGCTGTGAGAGGAGTCGGAGCCAAGGACCTGCAGGCCTCTTGAAGCTGCCCGTCACATGCTTGTCCAGCAGGACCCGGGTGGCACTTTTTCAGCTATGTCCATCACCGTCTGGTGTGGGAGGTGTTTCAACTGAACCGTGTAAAGCGGGGGCTGCGGCTGCTGGAGGAATAGGGCAGAAGTCTGAGTCGGTGTGAGGCAGCGAGTAGCCGTACCCAGCCCACCTTAGCTTGGACTGATTGATGGTGCCTCCCACTGCTGCTGCACACCTTTGTTAGAGAGCTCTGGTATTCCTTGGTGCCTGTAACTATCGAGGATGTCAGACAGTGGTGTAGTTCAACTTTGTTCTGTAGTCTTCAGAGATCGTGTCCTGTTTCACCTTCTTCTTATTTTTTTGTTTTGATATTTATTTATTTGGGATAATAACCAATTACATTCTCCTCAATCTTAAGAGGATGCACATTTTGATTTACCTCTCCTTCCTAAAAATCTAAATGAGGGCATGTGATGTCTTGGGAAGAGGCCATGATTTGCCTGCTGTGTGACGTCCACTTAAGTAGCAGTAATCGGGGGTGAAGCTCTGAGTATCTTCAAAGTCAACATGGAGTTGGCAGAAGGAGCTGAGACAAGGAAGCTATGGAAAATCACCTGCCATTATGGGTTCAGAAAAACTGACGCGAGCCATCTGTGTGCAATTTGGTCCATCTCGGCTGTCAACCCACGGCTTCCAAAGCTCTCCTCCGAGACATGTGAAACGCCATCAGTGCAAGGCAGTGTGATTTCCTCAACTACTGTGGCGGGAGGAGACTCCGCGGCCAGGGCAGCTCAGGGACAGGACGGGAGACGAGCTAACACAAATTGGCCCTGCTTCTGGAGCGATCCACACTGGGGAGACTAGTGGAATGTCAGCCTGCCTAATTACAGAAAGCTATGGCGGGACGGTGACACTGAAGGGTCCATACTTGCTGCTGTGGTCAGGAGGTGGTCTACCCAGGCCCGCTCAAAGGTTTTCAGCTGCCTTTTTATTTATTTTTGTTTAGAGGAAATATTAAAAAGTGGAAAATCGCCAGTTTTCATTAATCGTCTCTGTCTAAACACACAGGGTGGCTTGTATTGAAACGGTATCTGTGTTTGAGTAAACATTACAGGTTTGTTCATACGACCACAACATTAAAATGTCCTGCTGCAGCCAAGAGGCAGCATAGCTTTGGTCCGGGGCGTCTGCAGAGGAATCTCTGTTTACTTCACTCTGGTTTACCGCCGGTTTCCACCTTTTACAGCAGCGGTCATGTGGTCACGGGTCTCCCTCTAGCTGTTTTGTCGGACTCTAAATCTCTGGTTTGGGAACGGTGCATGAGACAGCTTTTCAGAGCGGACGAGCGGACTGATGGGAAAGACGAGACGGCACGCCGGCAGGGATGTTCTCTGTGGCATTCTGGTGGTTGCAGACCTGATGTTGCGGTTAGAGCCCCAGTCTGCAGGGAACGTGGAGGCACAGGTGTAACAGGAATCAGTGGGATTTGGGGCTGCTGTGTCACATGACGTCTGCATGTGCCTGGCAGGTTTATAAGCCTAATGGATGAGGTCAATCATGAGCCACGGGAGTATGCCGTTAATAATGGGGAGGGAGAAAATAAGACATGTTAATCACGCTCATGGAATATTTTCTCTTTTGGTGGGGGGGGGGGGTTGCAAATTGGGGAGACTTTAATAGGTAATGTGGTCATTGTTCAGTCCTGTCAGGATACAGGTAGCGGCCATAAACACAGATGGCAGGACCTGCCTGGCGCCTTTGTGCATTCAAATGTGGCTCTGTGTGCCTTTCTGTGTGCATGGCTGTGAGGAATCATGGGTAATTCCATCGGCGTGCGTGCATCTATTTGTGAGGGGAGAGGGAGGGGCACTGGCTCTTCTCTGGGTCTGAAAAAGCCTTTGTGAGAAATTCACAGCACTGAAGCAGCTGGTCGCGCAGCCGTGTCCAGTGAACAAACACAAGAGGCAGTTGTCTTCAGACAAATGAAAGGCAAATTTACTGAGCCTAGCCAGGTGAAAAGGTTTTCAAAAAGCTCCTTTTTCCAAGTATCCTAGGAAAGAGCTTTTTATGGTGTGGTTTCTAGAAAAAGAAACAAAATGAGATATAGAAAATATGCAGAGTTAATCCTTCCTACTATAGTCAAGCTCTTTGGAGTCTGTGTGTTGCTGTATGGGATCCTTTTCCTACATGTCCATCTAGCTTCCAAGCACTTGTCCTGAGTACAGCTAACGAGCCTCTCTCAGGTATCACAGGGCACTAGGCAGGGCTGCACCTTGGATGGAAGGCCAGTCCATCAGAGGATACTTACACACAATTATACAGCACGGGTAACGAGGCTGGAAGGAATGCTGTGCGATACAGAGAGAGCATGCAAACTCCACACAAAGCAAGCGGACGCAGGATGTGAATCCCCAACCGCAGTGGCATAAGGGAACAGTCACTCCGTGCTCTAAGTGTGTATTGCATAAATCAAAGTATTAGTTTGACCTAAGCGACTGATATGCCACTGTACTCATGCACACACCTGCTGCTCTGTGCTGATTTCTCGTCGACTGTATTTAACCCTGCCTGAAGAAAGAGAAATATGACTCTAAGTTATACAGTATGGGGTGTGGACTTCTTTTTGACATGTTTGGCTTTGGCAAATGCATATTTGCTATGAGACACCGATCTCTGGGGAAGAGATTTTGCTTTTTTGCATTGCCAGCAGACACTAGTAACCATGCACAAAAGTGACATCTTGCACAAAGACGGTGCCGGGATCCCTCCGCCTACCTAAAAGGCGATGTGGCAGCAGAACTGGTACGCACTTCCGGCACTTTTGCAGCATATCTTTGCAAAGGCGTATCTTGTCATACGGATTCCAGCACAGGTAGCTTTTTCCACTGTGGGCTGTTTATCGAGACGTCCTTTACAACCAGTCGTCATTCTTAAGTGCCCTCTCTAGTGCACGGGGCTCAGCACAGGGTCTGCACCAGCTCTGTATATTCTCAGAGAGGGGGACCCTCATTCCACCCCCATCCGCTGGCAGATCTATCCTCCCTCCTTCTTCCCCGCTGCCCCATTCTCTCCTCATTCTCTTTCACTCTGCAGTGCCTTCATTATGCCCCCATCTGACTCTCCCTTTAACAGCTCTGTTATCAATCTGATTGACTCCTTTGCTGCACACACAGGCATGTGCCTATAGACTCAGCAGCTGGGCCATTGTACCCCATGTCAAGGCTTCAAAGTTAGCTTACAGTTTCATCACACTTCTGTAGATAGACGGTATGTAAGTGAGAAAGCCTGGGTGCATCATCCTTACATATTCCAGACCAGTAATCCTGTTATGTTGAACCTAAAGGCAGTGTCCTTCACAATGTCTGTTGGTTGAGGTTTTGCTGGAGAGATTGTTCATGTTTCGACAAAGACAGATAGAACATGACACATACTCTGATTGTTTATTATATGAGCTGAACTTTCATATAGACCACACTATAATAAGCATACATGTATTATGTGCTGTTCATGTATGTAAATCCTCTTTTGTTAATGGATCCAATTACTCTCTCAAATGCCTCTTAACATGGTGCCGTATGTCAGGCCCATTGAAATGGTAATGCGGTAGTCTTTAATAGGGACTTCTCTATTAATGAAGCAGTTGGTGAATTTATTCCAGACAAATTACACCTCACGCAGTGGATTATGCTAATGGATAGGCTTGGAGGGGTGGGGGTATTAGGGGATGGTGTGTCCTTCGCCGGGTCGATTTGCAGTTTTTTTTGTGGTGAATTTCAGGTTTGGTTGAGGTTTATTTTCTTTGTGACATGAGAATGAACCAACTTTAATATGCTATCAAGGGCTATAGTAAGTGGCGGGCCACCAGAAACAGGCTGGGCTTGGCGGCCGCCGTGCTGAGATGGCCAGTAAAGATCTGTGAAAGGAACAGTCACTGCTGCTAACAAATCTGGCCACTCAGCCCCCCCACCCCCCAGGTCACACTCAGTGACCTCGCCCTTTGCCCCCACCTTAAAAAGTTGGATCAAGTTCCATTTGGCTATCTCCCACCTCCATCTCAAGAAGAAACCCAAGATCTGTGATTGGAGCAGAGATCGACCAGCGACTGGCTGCGCTAACGAACCCTCCAACCACACACACACACACACACAGAGTCACGCATCCCTCCAACATCACACTGACCGCTTTGACTGGCAGCCAAGAGAGGCGATTGGGAGCAGGGGGGGGGAGGGCGCGATGGAAACTGAATCCAGGCGTTTTTGATTTCCAGCGAGGCGCAGAATAGGGTCTGCGCCATTCAGCGCTCTGCACCAGACTGCCTGGAGCACACGGGGGAGAAGGGCGAAGAAAAGGAAGGATGAAAGAACGAGCACATTCCTGAGAGGAGGAGGTCGGATTGAATGACGGCAGAGCGCTCGGTCCGCTAGCGACAACTCGGTGTCATTCATATCAGGTTCTCCCGCTGAAACCCAGCCTGGGAACAATGGCTTTGGCATCTGTCTGAAGAGCACCAAGGAGCAGGGTCGTGTTCCTGGCCTGCTGACCTAGACCCGGGTTCGCCGGGAGTCCGGTGGAATGTAGCCCGAGTGATGCCGGTCTCCGCGGACTCGGGCTGTCTCTGGGCCATTCCTGGTCAGCAGGTGTGCTGCGGGCATTATTTCGGCATTGGTCTAAGTAGCAAATGTTCTTTCTTGGAGCTGATTGTTCATACTCTGAACTCTGGAGGGGGTTAGGGTTGTCTGGCTTTCCAGATCAGGGCAGATGTCCACAGGCCATCTCTCGCTAAGATAAATATCAGACATAGCAAAGTCCTGCTAATGGGCCTTATGTTGCAGTGCTCTGGCCCTGGATCTGCCCCCGTTTGCCTACTTTGTTATAACTTTTCTCTAGCATATTAATAATTTTTGACATTTCTGGAAGGCTTGGCAACACGCTAGCATTGTAACCTAGTGGACACCACGCTCACTCATTGTGATGATGTGTATTGATGTGTTTATAGGTATACACAAAGGCAGGCATGCTTGGGGGGGGGGGGGGGGTTACCCTGATCCCTCATGCATCGCTGTGTCCATAGAGAGAGACTCTAGGCCCTGATGATTCAGCAGGCCTCAGTAACAAGCTCTTCAACAACGAGACCTGAGGGCAAAACCAGCGTGAGAAGGGCAGGGGATTATCTGGCCAGCCTCAGGTTCACAGAGAGGACGCCCTGAACACTAATGAGCTGCAAGACCAGGCCCTGGAGGGGGGCGGGGGTCAGGGGAAATGGGGTGGATCTGTGCCTCATTTGTGTGTCTTTCTGCGATTTAGTGAAGCTAGCTTCAGGATATGTTCTTTCTGAGAATTGACTGAGCTCTTCCCACCCAGACCGGAAGTGGACTATCACAGGGTAATTAGCTTTGATTTCAGGCCAATTAGATGCCTTCCTGGCATAGTTTGGAAGTCGGAATGTATTACGATTCGCTGCTTTGGAGGCATTGTAGGAAATATGCCATAAGGGAGCAAAGGGATACTGTCAAAGTTTAGGTCTGTCCTCATGAACACACCGGGCACAAGGCACATAGGCACATAGGCACATAGGGACATAGGCACATAGGGACATAGGGACATAGGCACATTGGGACATAGGGACATAGGGACATAGGCACAGAGGGACATAGGCACAGAGGGACATAGGCACGTAGGGACATAGGCACATAGGCACGTAGGCACATAGGCACATAGGGACATAGGGACATAGGCACATTAGGAATGTTAAGCCTCACTAGAATCACATTCTTCTCCATTGCAGTTTTCTAGGGACCAATCAGCCAATTTTGCAGAAATATTTTTAGTGAACATGGATCCCAGCACCCTTGCAGGAGACTTTGGCTTCGTCTTGCAGTGTTTATTTTTCCCCCCACTTTCTCCTATGATAGGAAGACAGAAATTGAGACCTCACTGCAGCCACTCAGCTAGGGTACCTGGGTACCGGGGTCCCACGCGTCCAACCGAAAACCCCGATACTCAGGCTCGCTCCGCTCAAGGACCGGCTGAGGGCCCTACAGCTCAGTCTCCCGGCCACTCCACCTCGCCTCATCCTGTTTGCACGCAGCACAGCAAAGAGTCAATTAAAGTGGGCAGCCGGCATCGCTCGCCCGGCTTGGCGACGCTGCCTATTAGCGGGCCACCTGAAGAGGGCTCTTCATCCTCTAATTACGGGGTTCGTTTGCTGAACCGGAGACCCTCGGCCGGGGAGCTGCATGCTGTTTGCATTTTAAAGCTCCCGGTTAAGTGCTCTTGTTTTACCGCGGCGATCTGGCCGGTACAGCATCATTCCGTCCTGCACCCGGAGCCTCCGCGCAGCACGTATGCGTGCATTCGCATCGCCGTGTGTCATTATCTCAGCGTGCTGCATTCTATCGCTTTGTCATTATTGTAGTTACTGCGGAAAAAATGAGGAAGGGACATCTCAGATCATTAGCGTCCCGTGGCCCTGCGCCCCGCTGATCTGTTTGCTTTTTGTTTCTCATTCTCCTGTAGTTTATTTTTGGCATGTGTGTCTCCAGCACAGGTGATCGGAAGCATCTGCAGCTTATCAGCATGTAGACGGGTCTCTGACCTCCTTGTTCCCTTGGGGGAAGCCAGCAATACAAGCTTTAACCCATATAATGGTGCCCTTTACCGGGAGTGCACGCGCATGCCTGCATGTGTGCGTGTTTGTGTTTGTAGCGTAGAAAGGATCATGGATTTGGGATGCAGCTCGTGGCGCATGATTGATGCCAATATGACAGTGACGGCCTTGACCACGGAAGAGATACGACTCTGAATCGGGTGTAGAATGACTCTAAGCCGTCCAGCCGTGGGGGAGCAGCAGTGGTCTGCATGCCAGAATTGCTTTCCGACTTTCCAGCTGTGACCCTAAACAGAAGGACTAGGAGATATACTTAGATTTTTTTTTTCTTGTTTAATCTAAGTTATTAATTATTGTCGGAAATGCGGAAGGAGGAAAGCTGATGTTTTGAAGTCATGTCAGGTTTGGAGAGGAGGCTTATGGACTGGCCTGCCCGCGTTGTGGTCACAGCCTGCTGTATATCTGTTTTCTCCTCATGCCCCCCAGCATTTGGCTATCATCTGACCCTCATTGCAGTGCTGCTGAAGTAGCCCTCTGTCCGAGGCTGCGGATGGGGGGGAGATGCTGCCCTCTCAAACTGTCATCTCACTCAGGTGTCCAGTTTCCATAACCTGCTCTTTGCACCTCATCATGGACTGTAGCAGTCTGTGCAAAGCTCCAGCGCCGAGGAGGACACGAACGGGCCGAGCTGGGCTTTCTCCGCCCGTGACACGCTCCGCTAGAGGCGCAGAGGCCTGAGGGAGCCATTTCAGATAGTTTGAAGGGGTCGTGGTGAAACTTAAACCCTCAGCTTTTGATGTTGCCACATTTCACAGGACGTGAGGCTTAGGGAAAGGGCTGGAAAAGGAGGAGAAGGTATCCTGGTTAATAAACGGTAGGTGAAATGGCGATATTTTCTTCAGCGGAATGTGGGCCCTCCTCAGTCTCCAACGCAAACAGGAATGAGGTCATTCTCTCCGCAGGCTGCTCGTGGAGCCAGAAGCCGCTGGTGACCTTGCCAGAGCAAACAGTGGCGTCTCCCACCTCCGCGGGATGTTTGTTTTTGCTCCCTCCGTTGTGATATCTGACTCCAAAGGCTTTCCAAGCCAATTAGGAGAGCTATGTATTTGCGGTGTATTACAGCTACATTAAGCTCTTATTAACCCAGCTGTGAAGCTTAACAGTTTGGAGCTGGTTCTTTGTAATTTCTGAATGTGAATTTTATATATGGCAGTCCTGGAGCTGCCTACAGGGGAGCTTTCAGGGCGACCGACGGACGGCCTCCATTGGCCCGAGAGACTTCCAGTGGGGCTCATCAATTCTTCAGCAAATCCAGAAAGCGGCAACTAACGCCACGTGGCTGGCCTGTATCGCTTTATTTTGGGGCGGGCACTGGGTAGGGGGGTAGCCCTGTTTGTTCTGGAAGGCTCACCATCTGCACTTCAAAGGCCCGTATTGATGGGATGGGCGCATTGTGCGGCATACAGGTGTGTATCGTGGCTCTAATTGAAGAAGCTTTGGAGATGGTATCTCCTGCCAGAGAAATGAGCAGCAGGGACGGATCCCACAGGGGTCAGAAAGTAAATAAAGACGGTGAAAAAGGGGAGACGAGCGGGTGACAGGGATCGGAATGGGGCTCTGAGTGTGTGCGTGTGGGGGGGGGGGGGGGCCAACA
>JAODKM010000035.1:15342030-15372199 GCA_026780845.1 Petrocephalus sullivani | reverse complement strand
GGGGACAACATCAAAAGCCTTTTGGAAATCTAAGTAGATGACATCATAGGCCTTCTTATCATCAACTTCCTGAGTAGGTTCTTCAAAAAACTCCAGCAGATTTGTTAAACAGGATCTACCTCTCCTACTGTAAATCCATGCTGGCTATCCCTAAAAATGTTATTTGAGTCCAGGTAATCTACCATTTTCTCCTTGATTAGAGCTATGCATTAACCACATACGTGCGTATTTGAATATAGAGCTGAATACCAAAATAGCAGAATAATGCTGACATCAAAATATATGCGGTATTATGTATGGACAGCATGATGGTATGAAAGATTAAATACTGCCCAAGCCTTTAATTGTATGATTTCATTTGTTTTAAGCTATTTTATGCATATAAAACTGTCACTGTCTAATGTCAGTCATTTGATATTTTAATTTTACAGTACAATTTATGCATCTTTTTTGTTTGTTGCTGCAGGCGTTTCTGTCCTGTGGGTAGCTAAATAAATAAAAATGTGTTATCGTATATTATTGACTCTTCGTCACTTTCTTAGCTTAACAGAGCAGCTGATGTTACAGCTTTCAGCTTTCAGAGTTACTTGCACACAAATGGCTTAGGCTACTGTGCAGTGTTAGGCAGGGTCTGTAGTGTAATCATATAATTAATATTAAGATTTCTAATAATGATAAATCTGTTATATAAAAATTCAAATGCCTTTTTTAAATGGAGTTTCCCAGGCATAACGTATGCATCCAGCCTCACTGGACTCTTTATGCTAAGATCCGACCACAGGATTTTAGCCCTGATTTTCTGCTCGCTGATGATTTGTGGAGATCACTGACACTCCCACTCGGTTGGGGGCTAATCGGAGGCAAACCGGTGTTTGGTTGGCACTCTATCACTTTGTGTGGACTGTTAAAAGACATGACCCGATCCGTCTCAGACGCTCGTCAGACATCTAGCAGGCTGAATATCTGCACCTGTCAGCGACTCCCAACCCTGTAATGTGGAAAGTGTTGCACCTCGCAGTGAGTGCGGCGATGAGTTACAGCCTATGAGAGCACAGGATACAGGGTGAGGTGAAACCTGAGGGAGGAGCTTAAAAAAGGTGGAAATTGTTCACTTGGTTTATAATATGTCCGTAGCGTTGTGCAGTTTCTAAAACACAGGGTGTAGGGTTAACGGAATATCGATCTCGTGACTTAGGAAAGCGTGTAGTGTGAACTTAGCCTTAGCCGCCTGCATTTGCATGCCTTTGTTTTAAACTTCGCAGCCCCCCCCCCACCCTGTCACGCCAATCCGGCCCGCAGCGCCGTACCTCCGTTCGACCTCCATGCGAACGCTCTCTGAGGACAGCATGGCCGATTTCTCCCACAGCTGTAAATCTCACGGCTATTTTGGACTCCGTATGTAATCAACTCCGTGTCACAGCCCTAAATTTCACCCTCCGGTCGTCCCTGCCTTGTGCCTCCAAGAAAACCCACCATAAATCTCGCTTTCCGGTCTTTCTGGCCCATGTTAAGCGTTAGCCATATAAAGTGAGCGGCAGACAGCGCCCACTCTCCTGCCTGCAGCTGTGGGCGCCTGGAAAGGGCGCCGACTCGCTGGTTAATGCGCTGAGCTTTCCTCCGCATGGAGGCACGCTTCCCTGCCGTTTGAGTGGGGCGGGCTCATGAGCACCCTGCCCCGTTGTTTTGTTGGGTCGCGTCTGTGCGTGGAACAGGGTGTCCCTGCCTCAGCGGATGGCATCGGGGCCGCTTGCCAGGCATGTGACTTTCATCCCATCTGGTGGATGTGAAAGGGCCAGGTGGAAGCCATCGTCATGGGAACACCTGGCAACACATGTGAATCCAGTCTCATGTGTGCCACACGCAGAAGCTGCCTGCAACCTCCTCGGCCCTCATCCTAAGTGCTCAGACATGTGTGGGCAGAGGGATGGCGCTGTAAAGCCCCCATCCCGGGAGCTCTCACCCCGGTGCTCAGACACGTGTGGGCAGAGGGATGGCGCTGTAAAGCCCCCATCCCGGGAGCTCTCACCCCGGTGCTCAGACACGTGTGGGCAGAGGGATGGCGCTGTAAAGCCCCCAAGCTCTCACACCGGTGCTCGGAAGGGCAGCGCCATAGTGGCCATCACCCACGTACTATGGCACATGTGGCTCTCACCCCTGTGCAGCAGGATGCAGTTGTGTTCACACGCTGCTAAAGAGATGGGCGTGTTTATGGCATCAGTATCCCCCAGGACAAAGAAAAATCATTATTTCTTTATCACCATTTATGTTTGTATAAAGCATGCCAGGTCGTAAAAATTGCTTTATTATAAAAGCGTTTTAAAGCCTGTTTTACTGTTCTTTTAATGCGACAATAATAACCCTTAAGCTTCTGCTACAATGCGAGATTCGCAGTCAGCAACCGAGATACCGGATTTCTCATGATGAATTAATAAGCCGTAAACAAGTAAAGTCATAACAGATGTCTTGGTGAGGAATACTGGTATGTGTGTGTGTGTGGGGGGGGGGGGAGGGGGGCAGGGTTAAATGTTTCCCAGCAGGGAGGCAGGCTCCGCCGCCTCGGGGGACCGAGGTCCCCCTGGCGGGATCGAGCTGTCACTCTCCCCGGAACATTCCACGTCCTGTCAGCCTGCAGCTGGAAGCAGCTGGAATGCTTAGGAAGGGGGGCGGGTGGGGGGGACCCGGGCTGCGGTACAGACTGGCAGACTAGTCATGCTACCTGTGTGCTCTGTTGTTTTTCCAGCATCACGATCCTGATTGGTTCAGGGCTTGCGTGGGCGGAGCGGGGTGTCGGCTCTATGGGCAGAGACACAGCAAACTGGCAAAACTGGCCTGGCCGGCTTGTGTCTGTCGCCCAGCACACGGCAGCCTGGCAGCGCCATCTCTCTGTGTCTAGACCGACCCCCCCGCACCTCCCGCCAGTGTCCGCGTGCCCTGATGCATGCGCCTGGCCAACCACAGAGACACATGGCATGGCATGGAAAGCAGACACACTGATCTCGGGCTTCCTGGCAGGCTGGCCTGCGTGTGCGCGGCCATGGGTTTGCTATAATTATCTGCCTGCCAGACAGCAGGCCCATAGTACGGGGGGGGGGGTTCTCGCACTGTCTGGAGGTCCTGCTAGGGGGGGACTGCACTAAACAAATGCTGTTACCCCCCCCACTCAGGCTGTGGCATACAGTATGTGTGTGTGTGTGAGAGAGCACGCTTGTATCTGCATGTTTGTGTGTATCTGTGTCTGCATATGTGTGTGTGCATGTGTGTGTGTTGTAGAGACACTGGGACAGCAATTAGGAATCACTTCCAGTGGAGTGTGGCATGAAAGGGAATCCCCAGCAGCAGCAGACCACGTATCAGTAACACAAGCAGAAATGAGCAGCATTAACACAATGCTGATGAGGACCCTCAGTCGACACAATCTGTACATTACATTTACCCACAATTCCAAGTCAATATCCAGCTTTCCATCTTTGTAACTGCATGTTTTAAAAAGAAAACTTAAAGTAAATTTATAGACATGGTGTGATTTCTATTTTCTGATAATATTATTCATTAAAATTCTTTAAAAATAAACCTAGTGAGAGTTTAATATTGGATAGATAACCAAGTAACAGTGACAGCAGAGCACTTGTATATTTTATATAAAATCCATTATCCTTTTTGTGTAGAGTAAGGAGGCTCCCAGTATTTTCTCTTCTGCATGCATTTCAGAATGTAGGCATTACGTCCCACTTGGGAAAACAAAGCACACAGATCTTTGTCTCTCTTATCATGTCATCTTTCTTGACGATGCTCCATTGTTTGTATCTGTGTCCCCTGTCAACGTCAAAAAGCCCACCTGGGATTTGTCAGTGTAAATCACTGTAACGGAACAGGTGATGATGATTGGCTGTTTTTCACGTTTTATGAAAAGCATGGGGTGATGGGTAGATTTGCACTTTATATGAAGTTAAAGGTGTTGCATGGGCTGCATATGAAATTTCGCACCTAACATATCTTTCCATACAGGGTTCCCATTTCCAATTCAGTGCTTTGGCAGAATGTTCTGGAACTGACACCCTTCGAGGTCATTGCCTCCAAATTCTTTCACGGGTGACAGGTGAACAGTTATCAGGCATCTGGCTAGTAATTACATTTGTAAGTATAGGAGACCTAATATGTTTTAGATGGATAGCATTCTCTTTAAAGCAGAAATAATATTAACACACTTTTTTCTGGATTATTGTCTGTTAATCTGTTTTCATCCAGGCATAAAGATAGTAGTTATAGAGGTCAGACCTCGAAATTAGGCATTTGATGACATTTTATGAATTACGGATTATCAAAAAGCTCTTAAGTGCAGCAAGTCAAGTATACTTAAACATAATGCCTGAGAAAGCTGGCTTTGGTTGGCTCACAGTCTCCTTGAAAACATGACACTCGTTCTGGGCACTCAGGTACTGGAGGAAGTCTAGCAGTTCCAGAAGTCCTGCTGTCCAACTTGGAGGCATGTCGTTTGTGTACCTTTGCCAGGTCAAAGTGTCAGGGGGATAATGTTATATACGAGGCATCAATAACAAGCCTTCAGGAGTTCCTGTAGGGAGGTTTTCATAGCGAGGTGCTATTATAAGTTTCATTGACATGGTCATTGTCAGGAGCAGCATGTCACTCGGGAAATTATTGCATCATATAAACTCTGGCAAAGCTAATGCAGTGTGTAATATGTAATATATTAGTTGAATATTGGCTGAAAAGTAATTGTATGCCATTCAAGCTCAGTGAGGCTGTGGATTTATGGCTGTTAATCATTTGAAGGTGTCAAAATAATTATGAACAATCTACAGTTTTTGGATGCATCCCAGAAGATGTTTGTAGTTAAACTCCATGTCTGGAGGAGAACCTCAAATTCGATTTTATTTACTCATTTACTCATGGGAAAGTGTTTTCTAAATCTGACTTGTTTAATCACTTTTATTTCAGTTATAGATGTCTACATTTAATTTATGTAGCCTCTGATGTGCTGGGTAATTACCTCTGCACCTTTATTAATAATCCTGTTGACAAATCACCCCTCCCTTTAGTTCATTTTTATGTCCTCGCTTTCCCCTGACTCACTTTAATGAAAGCAGGCTTTGTGTTCGCTGGTATCAGACTGGCATCATTATTTTACAGCTAGTGGAAAGTGCCACATTTTTCTTTAAGGTGAATGTCCCTGTAAACATTGCCTGTTGTTTTGTTGAAGATGCCGTCTGTCCTGAGTCAGTTTCAAAGACAGGCTGCTGTCCACAGTATTTGGCAGTGTTACAACATTTGAATGGAAAAGCACTCAGTTTATTCCAAAGAGCTCGGGAAAAGTAGTGTGTTGTTAGTTGTTATATTTCATCATCATTGCTGGCGATATCGTTGCCGGGTTGCTCCATAGCACTGGAGGTGATTCAGACGCTGGACGTGACTGCTGGTCTCTGAATTCTGCTGGGAAGTGCCCATTTCCTCCCTCCTCCTCTAAAGTCCAGCAAAGGCTGGGACCGGCTGTTCTTGTACCACCGGCTTCTCGTTGCTCCTTGGCATAAGTTAGCATGATTTTTTTACACTCTTTCTCAGCAGTCCAGTTCTGACTCATTTTATTATTGAACTTCTTCGTTAACTTGTCTCTTGCCGTATTTTCCGTTCAGGATCATTTGCGTTAATCGTCGGCTTCTCCTTTTGATGTGATGCCAGCCTAAGTTTGATGAGTCATGTGACATCTGGTGAGTCATGGTGAATTGGGGATTCAGACACACGTCTTCCCAAGCCACTTGAGTGTGGCTGAGCGGAGCACCTGACGGGCTTTCCAGGGGCTCTGCTGCCACTTGGCTGCTTTCTCCTTGTCCGGGAAGTGCTGTCATTTGCTGAACAGTGGAGATTTCACACACAAGACTACCCAGGATATGTAGAGAGATTCAACTGCTCTGTAATGGCTGTCGCCAAAACCTGGCCCAGTGATAACCATGGGGCACCTGTGGGAGCCACATTTCAAGCTGCTCAGTTTGTAGGTTTTTTTGTAGATTTGTAGTTTTTTTTTCTTTTCACTTGCTACATCCGTTAGCATTCCTGCTTAGCTGTGCATTGATTCGTTATAAGTTTCTTATATATTTCGTATATTTGTCCATAGCGAAAATGGCTCCCAGTTACAGAGGTATATCGAAAAGTGTTCCTGGCCTGTGTTGTATAAATGTCGGTTCCCCAGAGTTCCTCGGTGATGAATGGAACGTTACAGAGTAATTATCAGTGCACCATTAGGCCATGAGTTTAGCAAACAGGTAATGCAGGCTTTTATGATTCTATCCGAGGTAATTACTCGCACATGTGCCGTCACTGCAGAGAATGTAAAACAAATTCCGAGAACGCGTAGGATGATGTCATTACGAGAAAGAGAATTCAAAATTAAAAGATGCTTAAAAGTGGCACTTGGGCTATAGATAGCGTTATAGATGAGGCTGAGAGGTGGTGTTGGCTGAGGAGTCCTCTGATTTGATGGAGATTCTGAGGTCTTGCATGATGGTGGCTTCTCCTTTTGGTCTTGGGGGGGGGACTTTCTGTAATGTTCTCTCTATTCTTTCTCATTCTTCATTCCATTCCTGCTCCTTATTGGCCTCAGTGGTGTCGAGTCTCTCAAACACATAAAACTCTCACACTGCCCCTAAAACACATCACTATGACCTAGTGAAATGTTACAAGCTCAGCTAAATAAATACAAGCAGTCAATAACCTCTCTGTAACTGTGGCCCTGCCTGCTGCTGGGGTTTCCCGTCAGGCCCTAATGGAGGTCTCTGCGGCTTCTTCCCCGAGTGCCTGATCATGGACAGGTTCTCGTGGTGTGAACTCCCAGCCTAGCGCCTGCTCTAATTGGCCCGGGGAATGCTCCCCCCCGCCCACCTGCAGGTTTACATGTAGTTCTGGCGTCCACTGGTGCATGCCAGAGCTATCAGCACCAACTGGAGTGCTCGAGAAGAGAAACCGGGCGACCATCTGCTTTTGTGGGGGTGGAGTCCTGTTTCTGGGTTAAAATGGCCACCGGTGGGCCTGCCATCTCGCCATTCTGGGTATCAGATCCACTTCGATGAGTCAGATGTAACACGGAGCCAAGTCATTTTATCCTTTAAGAAGATAACTATAGAATACAGAATAAAAAGTAGAATTTTCGGCATCAGGTGCAGGAGGTGCAGCCATGAGTTCCAGCTACTTGAAATAGCAAGGTTTGGAAACGGCCCAAAGAAACATAAGTTTCTAAGGCACCCAGTTTATTTTGCCGAGTGTTGTTTCTTTTAGGGATGAATTTCCAGATTCTGTTAAAACTCAGACACTAAAACTATGTATGTTTTGCAGGAAGGCTTAATACGCATGAAATCACTGCAAGTCTGCAATATTGTGATGGTCAACAGTAAGATTGCATTGCAACCGCGGTGATCCGGAGGTCAGTACAGATGAGGGGCTCCTGGAGGTCAGAGGTCAATACAGATGAGGGGCTTCTGGAGGTCAGAGGTCATTGTCCTACCTGGCCCATCATTCCTCTCCTTGTCTCGTTGTGTTTTCTGGTGGAATGCTAAAGTGTTTGCTAATAACTTCTACTTAACTTTCTATGTGTCCTCTCTCAGCACAGACACTGAATTTAGATAAAATTCACTGGATTCATATGCAATCCTGGGAGGAGGCCTCTCTGCGTGTGCCTTTGTTGCACGCACAAATGCACCTAGGGTGTTTTATTATTTGAACTCAGCCTCATGGAAGGACTTCCATGAGGCTGGTGAAGCTTGAATCTGTTTGGAGTTAGCCTGCAGGGCCACAGATTTGCCGGAGGGATGGGAAGTGAGCTGCATCAGCTGGAGAGAGCAGTAGGTTGAGGCTGGGGGGCAGCTTCTCTGAGCCCTGCAGTGGTCCAGAGCCTCTGGGCATTCAGGGAAGCTCTGCATCTGAGTGCCAAATCAGTCGGTCCGGCGGTTTTGAAGAATGGAGAGGGGGCTTTCATTTTGTGTCAGGCCCTTGTGAAGAGAGGACAAAATGAGAGAGGAAGAAGAAGAGGCCAAATCAAAAGCGATCCTTTTTAATGTTTTATATCCTTTAGGTACCTCGACTGTCTCCACTGAGACCTCAGATCTTCTGTTCCCATAACTTGATGACAGGTCGTAAAAATAATACGTTTACTGCTGTTACTTTTATAGAGGCTAAAAGAAACAGGGTTTAGCCCTCAGTGGATATCTGTTCCTCACAAGGCTACAGAATACCCTGGTGCTGCGTCTTGCAGCTCTGACACGCTCAGCGGCACTGGGGTGCGGCGCTCGCCCTCAGAGGAGGGCTTCTCCTTCCCAGCTGCCAGACTCAGCTGGACGGAGCCTCTGCTGACCAGCACCTCCATCAGGGCACCAGTAGTGTCAATATGTGTGTTCTATATGGGATAGGCTCCTGGATCACAGTGACCATGAACTGGGTAAATGTTCATGTGAAGTGCATTGAAGCCTTAGTACTCTTACACACACAGACACATGCTCAGTATATACATGCACACAAACAAGGGATTTTACTCATCAAATTAGTGCAGCTCCTAGCTGTTGAGGTTGTAGTATAGAGTAATGGCGGAGGTGTGGGTTTTTGGGTCGATGAGCTGAGTGCTGATTGACAGCCTCCTCTGCCTCTACCCCTGCTTTTATCACACTGTTTGGTGCTGCCAGATAAAAAAAAAAAACAAGATGAGGTCATTACAATTTGCCCCCCACACCACGTTATTTACGACACGTTTAGCCTGCCCGAGGACACGAATGCCGCCCACTGTACCAAGTGCACAGAACTGCTTTGGCTCACTGTGAGCTTTTCGGATTTCACTAGGGATTTCCTGGTTTTATAAAAGCACATTTATCTCCAAAACACACAAAATGCTCATTTTTCTTTATTTTCAACAAGCACCGTCTGAGGAGCAAGTTCCAGGTCCAGTGTGCTGGAGCGGCTCCACATATGTGTGGGCCGGCTACCGCTTGCTTTTCCAGGCGATCCGTCCTCTCCGGGGCGGGCACTCGCAGAACTCCCAGAGCCTTCTGCAGTGGCTTACCGGAATCCTTTTAATTTCCTCTGAACAAAGCTCGTTTGAGAAGCTCGTCGTCGGGACTGTGCGTGCGGCATTATATCTTCATACCCGTTATTGTCGGAGCACAGGATGGGAATCTCATTTTAATTTGACATTTCAGCATCTGTTTCTAATTTCCCCAGGAGCAAAATAAATTAATAAATAAACAAATAAATAACGTGCTTTGGAGAAAACGGAGGCACAAAATATTAGCAGGAAGCCTGAGGGGCTGGACCCGGAAGAGGCAGGTTTCGGCTTTGCGGGAAGGGGATGTTGTATTGGCCTCTCGCTGCTCCCCGGTGTGCTCCCATGCATCCTGTCGCGATCCGTCATGCGGCCGCAGAGGCCCGCAGTGGCCAGGAGTGAGCCAGGAGGTGGTGTGTTCTCGCTCCGTCAGAGTCGCCCAGAAGGTGACTCAGCAGGGCTGCTTCCTGGCAGAAAAGCCGGGCCGGCCCTCTCGGGCATAAGGTGAGGGGTCGGGGCCGCGTGCACTGCCAGGCTAATGGAGCGCGCTCACCCTGCTATTTTTATAGCCTTCCAGAGCTTGGGATTTTTCCGGAGAAATGAAAGTTCAAGGGTACGGCAACATCCTTTGCTAGGATGCATGTTTCCCTGGTTTAGAAAACAGGCGTCCTTTCCGTAGCGAGATACTTCTCTGGCCTGGATGATCTCCTTCCTCTGCAGCAACACATGGGGTGAAGTTATATCCACAATTTGGGCTACAAATGTGCTGCCCAGAACAAGCACTCTTCTGGGCCTTTTCTGCGTTCCAAACCACGATCAAGGACCTGGGTCCAGACCCGGTGTGTTGGGTGGCATCTGGAGAGGCCTGTCTGCCCGCTTTGCCTGTTTCTGTCATTATTGTCTTGCGAAGTAGAGGTGCAGATGTTGAGGCCTGACTCACAGCTGGCACCTGTGGTCCTTGGGGCAGAGAGCATGCTGGGAACTTGGGTGCCAGCCTGCACACTGACTGTAGAGGATCAGCAGACATGGCAGGGTTCCTGTTCCTGGCAGTTAAACAGGGTGTCCCACAGAGAGCACCGCTGTCCCTCTGACTCTCACCAGGGGCTGCTTCCTGCGGGCATAGCGGTGCAGAGTGGCTCTCGATCATGTGACCAGACACGCAGCTCCCCCGCACACAGAAATGCAAACAGAGAAAATAACACAGACGGCAGCCAGCGACTCAGAATGAATTCAAGTGCTCAGGCACCATGAAACACACATAAACAAACACATTGTCAAAGGAACAAATTTCTCCTTTTCCTGTACCGGAGAAAGAAAATTTTATATCAGCACATTTTCCAGGCGTGTGATCTGCAGTGCGAATTCAGCCTTCACGCGGTAATACGCAGGTATCCTTTCGTCTTACTGCCAGCCGCCCAGCAGAGCGCTCACACCTGCACTGGTCTGATTGGCATGCTCCTCAGACCCTGAGCCGCATCCCAGCAGCCTGGCTGCAGAAAGGAGGACTCCCATAATGAAACGTCCTACTGTGTTCTGAACATCCTCGTCAGTCTAATTCAGCTTTCAGTCCTGCCTTGCTTGATTTCCCTGTGCGGGCGTGTATGACAGCATTCGGCCAGCCCTGTCCCTCTTGTGGACCTCTTTGATGTTACTGTCAAAGTGTTTATGTAGATACATGGGAGTAGGACACCCAAACAGAGGCGGGAGCCAGCAGCTGGAATGTGCTCAATGGCGCCGCCCTTGTGGTCACCATGCCACAATATCCCAGCACAGGGCATCTCAGGCCTGTGACGGTCAGTTAAGCACATAAAGGGTTTAGGCAGGACTTTATTGGCTGCCGGAGGTTTGGCTTTCACAGTTCGCTCTTGGCTTTGATCTCTGGCAGCAGTTTGTCGTCATGATGTGGGGGGGGGGGGTTGCGGTATTTGTCTTTGACAGACACGCACGCAGACTCTCGCAGCAGACAGCGCTATGTGAGGAGCACAGAGTGGCCACTGCCCTCGCTGTCAGCTCTCTGATGGCTACATTCACGCTGCGTCGTCTATCAGCGCTCCCATTTACCCGGGGAGGGTCTTTTTTATTAGTGCACCTGTCAGGTGCGTGCAGAAGTAATCCCCTCCTCTAGTGAGAGGCTGCGTCCGCTGTGGGATTCAGTTGTTGGAGTAGCTGAGGGCGGGAACAGTAGGGTCCTGCTGGAGAGCCCCCCATGTTAGGTCCGCCCGGTGGGACAGGGCCTGTCAGGAACGATTCGGGGGGACGCAGGACGATCAGTCCGCTACCTGTCCCGTACACACTGCGTTATCTGGGCTAAGATAAGGACAGTTAATCAGTGACATGGGTGGCCAAATGAGCCCCATGGGGCAGCCGGCCGAGAGTCCCAGCACCGATGGTGCGGGCTGTGTCGTCTGGTGATTTTTAAATTTATTTTTTTGCCTGACTGCACACCTCCCTTTGAAGACGGCCACCTTTAAAAGCTGATCATTTACATGGCACCTTGTCCCCATTTCAACTGGCTTTGCTCTGAAGCCACCCCCTCTCCCAACAAAGGAGGAATCCCTGTTTCTTTTAGCCTCTATTTCCCAACTCGCCTCAATTCACTGAACGGCAATAATGCATGACCCCTCCTACCGGACCGGAGTCTGCTCTGGTGTCCGTGGGACTGGGGAGTCCAGGGGGTGGAAACGCCAGGGAACCCCCCTGGCTATACAGACACCTGGGATTCTCTATCCCTGTATTGTCGGAATGCTATTTGTTTTACTGCTCCCTCACAAACACATACACACACACACACACACACACACACACACACACGGGTTTCATGTTTTACACCACTGGGCTGGTGGCTTTGAGTGGCTGTAAATACCACTGATGGTGTGTGTGCGTGTGTGTCTGTGTGTGTGTCTCTCTCTAATGGCCGCTTCACGTGTGACTATGCGCCGTCTCTCAGCACTCATATTTTCCCATAATGCTCCTTTAGAGATATAATCCTCTCTAATGTGGCCGTTGGACAGACAAAGAGTGTAGGCCATTATCGATCCACTCAGCGAAGCGCGGCGATTGTTCAGTCCGACCCGAGCAGACTGGGACAGTTGCATGAGGTCTGTGTCAGTTAATAACGTAGCGGGAAATCTCAGCTTCCTTCACCCTGGAAGGTTTAAAATGAGTGTCCAGTCTGGTGCCCATTTTTAATCAGCCACGGTGGCAAAATGGAAAAAAGCTGAGAGGGGTCGAGGAGCCCATGGTGGAGGTGGCCAGCAGAGAGGGCCGCTTTGTCCCACAAAGGTGGCAAACAGGAACTGCGCTGGTGCTGACGCTCAGCCTGAGAAATGGGCCTTGCCAGTTTTTTGGCTGTCCACTCGTATGTACCGTAGGTAGCTAAATTATACTTTTTTTCTTCAAAACTGAGCATAGTTGAACTAAGATATTTTGTCACAAGGTAAAGCTGAGCCTTGGATACCTAATTTGGGTTAAACTTAGTTTGAATACAGTACGCAGTCGTGGCGGTTTGCTGTTGTAGGGCGGCTCTGTGCGGAGGTTGCACTGGGCTGTAAGAGCTCGCTTTCTCAGATGGCTCTTTGTTAGTGCCGTCTCTCAACCTTATGGTCGTTTCCTGACCGCATATATCCCTAGGGGCATGCAGCGGTGCTCTGCTGTGAATAACGGCTGGCCTTGTTGTCTGTGCATGTGACCCCATCTCCAGACCAGCCACTTCCTCCGGCTTAGTCCCGGGGGCCAGACTGGGTCTGGCAGTACGCCCCCTACCCCCAGCCCTCAGCTCCCCACCCCCTGCCTGTTTCTGAGCACACACTCCTTCTTCAGTTTTGTTTTCTGTTCTCTTCTGTCGCAGCCCGTGAGGTGACTGTTTGATTGTCGGCGGCCCATAACCCACAGGGATTGTGGGTAATGACCCTGGTTATGATAAAGCTCATATGGGGTGGCCAGCTGTTCATTACTGAAATGAACAGAACTACCTGGATGGCTTTTTTGTTTTTCATTTGTGCCAGTGAAGCAGGTTATTAAGTCAGGTACAAGAGGGACTAGGCCGATAGCCTTTCCACGTCACACTGACGTGGCGGTACCTGGTGTTAACGCATCCCTCTTGTCTTCCCCCCTGCAGTCCTGCGCGAAGACTTTCGGCAGAACCCGTCAGACGTGATGGTGGCGGCCGGCGAGCCAGCAGTGATGGAGTGCCAGCCTCCCAGGGGGCATCCTGAGCCCACCATCTCCTGGAAGAAGGATGGCGCAAACATCGATGACCGGGATGAGCGGATAACGGTGAGAGAGGCGGCACCTTAGGCGATGAGGGCTGGGGAGGAGAATGGGGAATAAGAGAGAGCAGATACGGCCACGTTCCGTCTCTGTTACTGCACTCAGGAGTAACCTCCCTCTGGCCATAATGTCCTGTCACATGACACCTGTGAGGGACCGACGGATTGAGCTGCTTTTTGGGCCAGGTTACCGTGTGCTGCTACTCACTGACTGGATGACGCAGAACCAATGAGGATCCATCCATCCATCCATCCATCGAGGTGGGCGTGGGTGGGGGGGGGGGTCGTGACGACTGAGCTGATTGATGCTGTGACCAGGACCGTACCTCAAATTAGTCTTTTTTAATTAACAGTGGAGTTTGAGGGGCCTGTGGTATCAATCACGCCTCGCTGACCACGCTCGCATCGCTGCAGGGGACGGCCTCTTCTGTAATGGCAGCGTATTGCCAGGTCGGAGATTTGTGAGCCGGGCGGGACTTCCAAGGTCCTCCAATCAGCAGCTGCGGGATAAGGGCTGAGGGTTTGCCCTTTCTGCAGACTATAAGTGCCCTTTGCCGGCGCTCTGTACATCACAGACCCTCTGTTTGTCCATCCTTAGCTGCTCACTACAATGGACACGTCCTCCTGGCAGCCATGCCTGTCATGCTCGGCTAGCTTTCCGTCTCTGTGATGCACTTCATTCAGTAGTTTTTTTCTGGTAGTACTTTGATTTTGATTTCTGGTAGGTACTTTCCTGATAGACGAGGCCTGCAGAACATCAGACGGGCTTTTGAATACCTCGGCCACATGAATGTCAGTAAGAAGAGTACTTCAGGCAGAAAGGGTCTTCAGGCAAAAAGGGTCACACCAAATCATGCTGAACAAACCAAGCGGAGCTCAGGGGGACAGGAGTAAGTGGTGACACGCCAGTCAGAGCTGCAGTCCCAGGGCAGTGCTGCATCTCTCATCTGCATCTCTCTTAGCTTATGACAGCCATATCCAGGTTTCTGCAAAGCACTAAATGCATCCACTTAGGTAAGTCAGTAGCTTTGCCGTGGTTATAGTGAATCAGTTGGAAAATATCTCTTAGGAGGCAAGTTGATTAAGTGTTTATCCACGATGCTGACACAAGATCACACAGTACTTTCCTTTTTTTCCTACATTACCGACTTACGTGTACATGCCTGTCATGTGGAGCAGTCAGCCAGGTAAAATGTGGGAGTAAGTAGCAAAGCAGCACTGACGAGGAAATGCTGGTTCAATAAACAGAGAAATTGATGTTGTTGTGTTTCCCAGTATTAAATGTCTGTGTAGGGTTTTCCTGTTTGATATGGCTATTAAATCTAACTGTAAGTGTGCGTGTAAACGTGTAAAGTTAACAGTTTACAGTACGTTTACAGCATTTCTTTTTCTGCATGGCTGCCCACCCGGCTCATGCCAAGAGTCCGCCGCCCCCAGCTCTCCTCTTGCCTCCCATACCCATAATCCACCAGACCGCCGCCCCCAGCTCTCCTCTTGCCTCCCATACCCATAATCCACCAGACCGCCGCACCCAGCTGTCCTTTTCCCCAGTTCTCAACGCTAGGAGATTAAAGTCTTCCTTGTGCCGGGCAATTGCATTGCGTAATTAAAAGAAACAAGCGCATAATCTGTTTTAAATTTAATCAAATCATATCTGTCTGCGTGTTCAGCCATCAATTTGCGATTAGCAAGGAGGCTCTTCATCAAACAGGAGAAAGGCCAAGGAGTTTAATGAAATGTGTGTGTGTGTGTCTGGGTTAATGTGCATATCTGCATTTTTCTGTGTGTGTACCCGGGTTGGTGTGCATGCCTGCGGTTTTCTGTGCATGTGTCTGGGTTAATGTGCACACTTGCGTTTCCCTGTGTATGCATGTCGGTTGATGTGCATAGATCACATTTGGGGACGATTCCAATTTGAATAACCTCAGTTTTATAAAAATCTGTGAATACAATTAAAAAAACTAAAAATGCCAAAAGTCTTGTATTTGGGTTGGTTACATATGGTTAAGGTTAGGGCTGGGTTGGGGTTAAGTGTCTCATGACTGGGATTAGGGTTTTTCCCGTAGAAATGGAAGGTCCCCATTTACTCTAGATAGGTGTGTGTGTGTGTCAGCGCATGCGTGCATGTCCATGTTAATGTGTACACCTGCTTTTCTCTGTATTTGTGCCCAGGTTAATGTGCATGCCTGTGTTTCTCTGTGTTTGTGTCCAGGTTAATGTGCATGCCCTTGTTTCTCTGTGCTTTTGTCTGGGTTACTGTGCATGTCCGTGTTTCTCTGTGCTTGTGTCTGAGTTAACACATACACCTGTGCTCCCCTGTATTTGTAATCAGGTTAATGTGTACACCTGTGTTTCTCTGTTTGTATATGCGAGTTAATGTGCACGCCTGTGTTTCTCTGTATTTGTGTCCAGGTTAATATGCATGCCTGTGTTTCTCTGTGTTTGTGTCCAGGTTAATGTTCACACCTTTGTTTCTCTGTGTTTGTGTCCAGGTTAATTTGCATGCCCGTGTTTCCCTGTGTTTATGTCTGGATCAATGTGCACGCTGGTGTTTCTCCGTGTTTTTGTCCAGGTTAATGTGCATGCCTACCTTTCTGTGTTTTCGTATCTCAGGGAATTTGTACGCCTGCTTTTCTCTGTGCACATGTCTGGGTTTATGCACATTTCTAGCAGGTATCCCTGCCTTTTATTTCCTTCTTTGCTTTATTGCAGATGTGTGTGTGCTCGCCTGCGTCTTTGTCTGTTTTTCACCTATTTGCTTGGCTGATCCCATCCTTGTGTTGAACATTTGATGGGGGTTGCACGTCTGTGTAGTTTTTGATTTCATGTGCCTTTCCCCCCCCCCAGCGTTGTCTCCTAATGAGGCCCCTGTGTCTCAGACAGCACATGCCAGCAGCCAGCAGCAGCCTTCTTCTGTCCAGGCTTGACAGCCTAAGATGCGATGTCTCCCCGCATTCCCTCCCCTTTCGGCCCGCCGGCCACCTGCCTGCTGGATATACCTTCGTGGAGAGATGGGCTTTTTGTGTGAAAGCTCCTGTCCGGCCGGGGGGTTGTTGGGGGTTGTTATTTGTACTGGGGAGGCAAGAATCCAGGGGGGACTGAACCGGGTTTATTAAAAGTCCTGCAAACATCTGTCTAGTGATAACACCTAAACCTGTTGGTTAGACTGCTTTGTAAATACCATTTCTCTGTTGATACTAAATGTGATTATATTTAAGCGTAATTATTTCAGGGCAGCGTCTGACCTTGGTGCTGCAGTCAGCGGGTGTTCGGTAGGGTGGTAGCCTGCTTATAATTCACGTGCATTGGATCATAGTTTCTGCCATTTTTCTGTTTATTTGCTGTTCTTTCGTGATAACATCCGCGTAGCAGTGCCTTGGAGCATGGAGCACTATCTATCAGAGCAGTTTTATTTAGTGTGGGGGCTTTCAGGGAAAAAAAAAAACTCCTTCCTCCGGAGTTGAAACTTTCCTGCACAGCACCTTGAGGCAGGAGGGTGGGAGGGACACAGGGGTCCTATGCAACCTATGTAACCTATGCAAGTGAGGACAATGCATTCCCACACACTGGAAATCTGTGCTGTCAACACGGGAAAATCACTTTAGCAGAATTATGGGCTGGTTTGAAGACCGGGAACTTGGTATCAAGGATGTTGTGAGCGGGACCGCACTCTTCCGGAATTTTCCGCCTCGGTTTCCTTTGTGTGCTCGAGCGCCGAGAGTTCCCTCTTGTTGGCTTTGTTTGGCTTGGAGGTTCCGTAGATAGGGGTGTTGATGTAAGTAGAAGCTAGCCTGTCGTCGGCTTTGGGTCCTGCTGTACCTGCCGCTACTGTTTTGCACAGTGTTCCTCGTGTTGCTTTTGGCACCGGTGCCGGCAAGGCGCGGAATGGGCAGTGAGACGGACAGGGCGCTGAGGAAACGCCCTCCCTCGGCCGCGGGCCCATTAGCGGCTCTGGTGGAGGGCGCTGACATGCCTTGAGCCCGAAAGTGCCGCACACTCACGGCTGACACAGAGCGCAGACATTTCGCTGATACGTTAGGAGCCGATGCGGCAGGGACCCGGCCAGAGAGCAGCCTCCCAAATAGGGCCCGGGGTTGGGAAACAGAGATAATGTAAACTTTGTCACGCAAAGCGGTAACGAAACCACAGCTCTCCCGATAAAGGCATTTCTGACAGCGGCTCTGAGAGAAAAATGCAGGGCCCGGCTTTTAGATTTAAAGCTCCCTGGAAGGGACAGCTGAGGTGGAAAGGTTATTATTGTGTGTCTGATGCTGACTGTCGGGACTGTATGGGAAATGACTGGGCCCGACTGCCCTAAACACCAGCAGCTTCACATCGAAACCACTTGCTTCTCACCCTCCTCTCCCTGACCACCCACCCCACCGCACCCCCCCTTAGATCCGAGGCGGGAAGCTGATGATCACGAACGCACGGAAGAGCGACGCGGGGAAGTACGTGTGCGTGGGCACCAACATGGTGGGCGAGCGTGAGAGCGAGATTGCCGAGCTCACCGTCCTGGGTGAGTCCCGCCTTCCAGAGCCTGCGGGGGAAGAATGGGCCAGATGGGCAGTTATAAACAAACACCCTGCCTGATAATCTCATATGCAGCCATTAGTGTCCATTAGGGTGCACCAGACGCCCTAAGGTTGAAAGGTGAGACTGTCCCTGTTCTAGCTGTTTTCTCTTTCACGTCTTGCAAGTATATAAACTTTTGGGCAGACAGCATTAAGTTGACGGGGTCCTCCTGTCATCTGAATTTGCATTTCACTAAAGCAATACAATAGCAGAATGCTCATCCAATGCAAATGACTGTTCTTATCGTAGTAATACAAATTTGCATCAGCAATTATTTATTTATGGACAGTGCGACATCAGAGCATTATTTTAGGCAGTGTATTTAATTTTGTCATAAGCACTAATTTTGACCATCTGCAAGTTACTTTGAGAAGCTCAGCTTTAATATAGTTCTGTAAAAGCTGGCACAAAGCCCACTTGGTTCAGTTCTGTAACAATTTAATAGTAGTGAATAGTCAATAACATAATATTATTCAATCATCCGTCATTTTTTTAATCGATACTAAGAGATGTTAGGCTTAGTTTGTCCCAATTTAAAATATCTCAATTTAATTTAATCGCACACAAAGCAATATTCCATTTTCAAGTGAATTTCAACTATGAAAACCAAGCCTGTTTTTGATAGTTATGAAGGCAGCAAAGGCAGTGCAGATGAAAACAAGGCAATCTACGGAAATATTTGTACTAGGAAATGCCATTACTGAAGGCGTTGCGGTGATGAAGGGCTTAGCGACAGGCTGTGAGGCACCTCATTATACCGCCTGTCTTCATGTGGACTGTTCTCTTAATTGTATAGCACTATTCATACATAATGCAAAGTTCATGGCAGCCGAGGACCACTAGCATGTCCTTTGAATAAAGCCAAAAAATTCATGTTATTTGCATGACATTTGGCAAAAATAAACTAGGGACAGTTATTTTAGAGTTTATTTTTTTAGTGGGCGTCTGATGCACCCAAGTCTCTGTGGCTCCCAGCATCTCCCGGCGCGGGGCTCCTGCTTCTCCGTGTCCTGCAGATACCCTCATATGTATATTTCATTAGCACGCAGCTGAAACCCAGACACAACTGACTGCCATGAATAGCAGGATAATAAAATAATTACTTTAGTCAAGCAGTGAATAATTAGCTCAGTCCAGCATCCCCTCCATTTATGAAGACCAGGGTTGGCTTTCACAGTGAAACTGTCCTGATCTCCTGCCCCCATTCTGCTCCATCCATGTATGTACGACCTGGGGGTGGCGGGGGTGTCACACCACACAAGCCGTACTTCCTCTGCTGCCATTGCTCATCCACGCCTGGGGGGGGGGTGCTGTCTGTCTCAGAGCGGCCGAGTTTTGCCAAGAGGCCCAGCAGCCAGGTGGTGCTGGTGGAGGAGAGCGTGGAGTTCAGGTGTGAGGCTCGCGGGGACCCCGTTCCCACGGTGCGCTGGAGGAAGGAGGACGGGGAGCTGCCCAAGGGGAGGTAGGGCTCATCTCCGTACCGCACCATCACGTCCGCAGAACTGCAATCGCAGTTAAGGGCCTTGCTCAGGGACCTAGTGGTGAAACCAATCACAGGCACAGTGTCCAAACCCACAAAGCCGCACACTGCTCCCATTAAGCAAATGTAAGGTCATAGTGGAAGCTTCAGGCACTGCTGGCATTCGAACCCAAAAGATGGGCACTGCGACCCACTAAATCACAGTGCCCTATCCTGCTCTCGAAGGTCAGCTTACTTTTTATGCAGGTTAAAAGCTATAAATTCAGCTTTAAAATTGTATTCAGTATATTTAGCGCTAGCAGTGGGGCTCTACCTAGTGAGTGCTGTGAGGTTCATTCCCAGACCCCGCCGTGTCTTATCTCCCTGGATCATACCGGGTATTTCCCACCCGCAGGAATGAAATCCGGGAGGACCACACCCTGAAGGTGCGCCGTGTCAGCGCCGCCGACGTCGGCTCCTACACCTGTGTCGCCGAGAACATGGTGGGCAAGGCTGAAGCCTCCGCTACCCTCACCGTCCACGGTACGGCCTTCCGCCCACAACGCTGTGCCTACACTCGCCTCTGGGGGGGCACTAGTCACACAGCACCGACACAGTATTCTGTACTTACTCCTGTTTAATTTACTCACCACTACTCACAGCTGCTCTCCATCCTGGCTGACCTGTGCTTGGGGCATGTGTATCTGTGTGCCTGTGCTTACCTACCTGTTATTCATGCCTGCTCACCTTAACTGAACCCAAAGGTACACTCACATGTGTCTGTAGATGCCTGATTTGCCGACCACTTCTAAATGTTTTTAGTCCACTTCCCTTTTCTGCAGAATGTGCCTTCGGGGTTCAAGCAATAGCAGGTCTGTAGCGTGGAGACACCCCTGAGCGGGTGGTTTTATGGGAAAGAGGCAGGAGGCAGACAGACACCCTGTGCTCTTATTTGGAAGCAGTGCTGGGGGAACATGCAGTACCTGAATATGGGGCTGGGTATTTCGGCTTTAGCAGGCTGCTGGCATTAAACTCTTGAGTCTGTAGCCTCTATTTAGGGCTGCCACCATTGATTACAGCAATAATCGAATAATTTAACAATGGATTTGACGATTATTTGAGTAAACCGGTATATATATATATATATATATATACACACATACAATATACTCACACACACAAACGGGTTTATATATTTATATATTGTATTGCAGTGGGCTCAAATCAGGAACCAACCTATCATTGCAGGGTGTGTACTCAATCACACGTACGGAACATTTCACCACTTAATTCACTTAATTGCAGACCGAGCTGCTGACTCCTTCCCATCTATTGATAAAGTGGCCCAGCCTGGGAAATCAACTAATGGCAGCGAATTTTTCTTTTCCGCATGCTACGAGGCTGGCGGATCGATGGCGTAATGTAATGATGTGTTCTGTGAGGTGATACGTCCTGTTATTAAGGCACATTTAGGCAAAAACTATCAGTGTGGCTCCTTCCTTATGGCCATGTTTGCCCTCGTTCAGGTCTTGTTGAGCATTTTGAAGCAAATACTGTAATGATATATTAAAGGAGTGAATGGTGGCTTCTCCCTTTAAGTAGACCATTAACTATTTAAGCCAGGCCAGCTGGTCCATGTTCGCGCAGACAATGGGTGTCCACCTGGATCAGTACCCCCAAATTCTCTGGGGGGGAGTTTAGGGGGGCAGGGGGCCATTTAGCACTATGGTAATTAGAGGATGGGGACTGAAGAATAAGGACGCAGAGAGGCAGTACATTTGGGCAGGGGGGTTGTGTCGGCGAGCTGTAATTCCCCAGTAGAGTGCAGCTTGATGGATATTATGCTTTGGGGGCGTCGCTGTTTGTGAAGAGGTCAGTGGCGAGAGCAAAGCTGAGAAGTACGCTTGGACTGAGTCTGTCACGGCACCCCCTCCATTAAAGCTTTCACACACTTATCCCCGCTTCTCTGTTGTCTGCCATATGCAATTACATCTTCATCCCCTCCACAAAGTGGCATTTTTAAAGCATTGCTCAGTTCCTCCTCAGCCAGCTATGTCACCCTGTCAATACGTCCCTCAAGTACTTGTGTATCATAGCTGCTCCCCAACGTCGGGGCAGGAATTGATGTGCACCAAGCAGTTCGATTTTTATTAGCTGCCTTATTTTCAGCAGGAAGACACGAAGCAGCCCTGTTTTTTTACTCAATGATTTTAAAATGCACAAACAGGAAGTGGCTGAGTGAGTGATAGCTGATTGGCTGAGTGAGTGATAGCTGATCTTGTGTGGAGAGTGTCATTACACAGGCTCACCGGGGGGCTGTGGGAAACTCTGCCAGCCGTCCCCCAGGCCCAACGCTGCATCCTGCACACCGGCACACTCACAGGGACTTAGGCTGTGGAATTAGAGACACGCCGGCCGTCTCCCACACCAGGATGTGGCATGTGACTAATTACAGAGTCCAGCTCCAAAACCTGGGCCAGACAAAGCTGGAGCAGGGGGATCATTGCAACCCTGAATGGAGAGGGGAAAGGACGAGGGCCTTTGGGGGACAGAACATGGGGTGCCGATGAGTTATCTGTCCATCCGGAGTCAGCTCTGTATCACCCCTTCTCTTTCTCTCTGCTCCCCTCTCTCTCTCTTTCTCTGTCTTTCTCCCTCCTTCTTTCTCATTCAGTTCCCTCTGACTGTCTCCTTATGGCTTCCTGCTATTGTTTTGTAGTGGATAATTACCCTTCTGCAAACACACACACACATACACACATGCACACGCACACACACAGCATCCATTCACTTCCGTCTTCCCACACTGCTCCCAGAAGACACAACGGCCGCGAATGACCATGTGACCAGAGTGTCATCTGCCCTGGAACTGTGTGTCTAAGCAAAGCATGGGCCAGAAGGGTGACTCTGGGAGGGAGGCGTTATGGATTTTATGGCCCCGGAACTCTAGGGTACTCATTGTTTAAGAATGCATTATTTATAACTATATGAAGCCCTGTGCGTACATTTATTTGGTCTCTGCTTACGCATCTGCCTGAGAATGACTGGCACTCTGCACTTACTGATGCGGACTGAAATAGCCTTTGCTTATGGTGCAGCTGCATTTGGGCTTTATGGCTGTTTAGGCGAGTTAGGGGTGATCTGGCTGGCACGTTTCTCTCGGGAAGGGTAAGCAGTGCTGACGGGCCTTCGCGTCTGTTACTGCTCAGCAGCAGGGCCCTCGCTGACCCACCTGTTCTGTCCACAATGTGCCTTTTAGCGGCAGGGATGGGCCGTGATTGGCTGGCAGCCGGCCAGCTCACTGGGGGCTCGCCGCGCGTGAAAGCGGACAGGGCCGTTAGCGGGCTGGCTCTGCACTGCAGTCGAGCTCGCGTTATACGCATCGGCGCTCTGAATGGACCGTTTGTTTCAGACGAATGTCATGGTCACTTAACTTACCGCTTACTGCATTCGGAGCTTTTTAGGGAAGTTCTATGATTTTATAGTTGCGTCTGGAATTTTCCCTCACGCATTCATACACGACACATGCTCAGACTGCAAGGAACCTGTCATCAACTTAGCCGACCATTAAGTCTGAACCACTTATTGGAATTTTATCCCAATTTAATTTTTTCCAAGAAAAATGTTGCAGTGGTTTTTGGAAGAAAAATATATGTATAATGTTACAAAATGAGGCTGAAAGTTTTTTTGGACAGTAGTAGCTGGAACCTGTAATTTCATAGAAATATATTAAATGGTTATATTACTTTTTTCGTCCATTGGAGATTTTTTTTTTCCTTTCAAGGTTATAATTAAATGCCATGTTAACATGGTGAATTTTGAAAATGAAGGTGTGCCTCTGTTGGGGGTGGGGCTGGTTCAATGTTGTCACATCAGAGCATGTGGTTGGCTGAGTGGCTTGTCCGTCAGGCCCGTACAGCCGCCCCGATTTTTGCAGGGCCTGGAAATGACTGATTGAAATCCTACCAAGTACCTCTCAGATGAGTTACTCTCATTCCATTTGCCAGGTTGCAAAGTAGCGCTTTCTATTTTCTATTGATAATTTTTTTTCTTTGTCTTAAGACCCTAGAAAAACCATCCGGATGATTTAACATATTTTTAATCTCGTATAGAAATGTATAATCTGTTTCATTCTGAAGCAGAAAAGCTGCTGCCCTGGCATCTTGCAGCTGGCTCTCTGCGAGGCCGCACCGTGCCACACACGTAAATGACGTTTTGTAGCTTGTAGCATCCGGCACATTCACTTTACCGTTGTCCTATCTCTCGTATCTGCTGCACACTCATCATTCCACATTCCTGAGGTGGGACAAGGGTGGTGGAGAAAACTGCCCCCTGCTGGTTCGCGACACCATAGGCGGAGGCTCATAAACGCACCCTGCCAGGGCTGGCGGTTTAACGCGTCTTTAAACACGACATGGCATGTATTTAAGCGGCACACACTCCCCCCTCCCACACCCACCCCGCTCATGCCTGGATCCCTCTCTCACGTCATCCAGCAATCTCGGCTCTGTTTGTGTGGTAAATCCTGCAACAGCACATCGTAGAGTTCGTTTTGCGTGATATCTTTCCAGTCGCTTCATCAGACTGTCAAAAATGTGTCCGGAGGAGGTTAGGCTTCCATGTATAATGGGAGGTTTAGGCTTCCACATATCACGGGAGATTTAGGCCTACACTTATCTGAGGAATATTAGGCATCCATGCATCTTACGAAGTTCAGTTTTCACGTCTTAGGAGATTGGGCTTCCACGTATCTTCGCAGTATAGGCTTCCACTTGCTGAACCTGGTTCAGGGTGAGAACTTGGAGCTCTAAAATAAGAGTTTATATAGCTTTATCTAGATTTCCTGTGCATGGAAACGGGTCAGTTGCACAAATGACAGATAACGCTAAGGAAAGCAGGTCCCTCTCAGCTGCTAATTCTGTTTGAGAAAGGGAGCAGCTCGCGCCATAGGGAGACGGCCGCAAAGCCCACAGCCCATCAGAAATGGCGAGTTGGAGGAGGCCTGGCCGTGTCTCCCATGGAGAGGGTGGGCAGGTATACTCAGGGTGGGCCAGTGCACCTTTCCCACCAGTAGGGGGGGCTCTGCTGGCGGAGAGCATTGCAGCCCAGTGTGTTGAAGCCGCTCACTCTGGCACCCACAGAGATAATGTAATTTAAACTATGTAACACTATTTATGTTCTGAAATAATAAAGTTCTGCTCTTACTGTTGATTTTATTCCATTATTCTCTGGGTGGTTATAACGGGTGACATTTTCACACATTTGTACTCTTGAATATTAACAGGGCATGGAATTCACTGTATTGAGATGTTAAGCCATATAGTGGTGCCTCACCCTTGGGTCCACAGTGGTGGCCTACTTCAGTTTGATTGCCTTTGCTGTTATGCCACTGGTCTTGCTTTTAATTGTGGATGGAAAGACAAGCTTATGGTATGCTGAACTGAACCGGCAGCAGTGGCATTGTGTCACAGTGTGATTCCTGCACTCTGGTATTCCAAGGTTTCTAAAGCTTGCATGGGGCTTTCAGGGTAATGGCACTGCTTTGTATGCGGACATAAGCCAAGGTGGCTGTTTCACCTGGTCTCAACCTAAGCAGATGGTTCAGCCTTTTCATAGGTTTAGGGGGATTGCTGGTCATGCCACAGCTAGAAGGGGGGGGGGTTCTCTTCTGGTTTACTTATATAGGCCAGGCTGCTTTTGACAGGTATATTACATATGCAGATGCTTAAAGCTGCATGTGTCCATTGAGCTGTTTTTTTTCCTTCACGCATGAGGTTGATGGCATGTCAGTCAGGCACATCTGGCTTGTGTTGGAGTGCTGGGGGGTTCACACTGACAGCCGGCTGGCGTTTATGTTTCCATGTAAGTCGTTGAGGCCGACAGATTGGATGAAGTGAGCGATCATGGGATGAGATTTATGAGGAGGAGTGACAGGTAACTGCTCATCTGGGCTTCTTTTTAGAGATGCACACTGATGAAAAACCTGATGAGCGTGTCTGTGCATCCTAGTTACTGAGCCTAGCCAGACCCTCTCACCTCTCAGAGGGAGCCCCCTGGGGCATCTGGGTCCTGAAAGCAACCCTTTACCTCTGGTGGTGTTTGTACAAAAAAATAAGAATAATAATAAATGGAACACTCACACTTTAAGGAACTATTAATCTCAAAACATCAAGAGTTCACCTAACCTTAACCCTCCGAAGGAACTGCTGTTATCGCCCCCTATTGAACAAGGTTGG
The DNA here is from genome assembly GCA_026780845.1 of Petrocephalus sullivani. NCBI lineage: Eukaryota > Metazoa > Chordata > Actinopteri > Osteoglossiformes > Mormyridae > Petrocephalus > Petrocephalus sullivani. The sequence continues at coordinate 15,346,627 of JAODKM010000035.1, read as the reverse complement.
AAGTAGATCTTAGACGACCCTGTCTATGAGTGGACAATATAGGTCGCAAGGCTCATTGAGGTGCATGCTGGGAGTGACTGTGAGGTGCATGCTGGGAGTGAGTGCAAGTTGCATGCTGGTAGCTTGAGTTCCTCTTCTGTTCCAGGACGTATCTAACATCAACAGTGTCTGTCTCAATCACATGACTATTAAAAAAAAGTCACATGACTACTCGGCTGTGCCTGCAAGTTTAGGACAAAGGCCCTCAGCTTCAGCTCCCATTTCCATCCAGTCATGACGCCAAGCATCACTGTCTCACATGATGGGTTCCGGTGGCTGCCTAGTTCTCCGTTTTTCTTTCAAGTCTGTTTTGCACCATGCTGTTCACTATTTATTTATTCATGTTCCCTTTGTGTTTGTTCTGTTTTTTTGTTTTGTTTTGTTTTTATCTTGTAGTCGTTTCTGGTAAGTTGAAATGTCACCCGCCACCTTGTCACGGCACTGACAGCGGCAGGAAGCTGTCAGCCACCTCCATCACTCCTCCATCCCACTCACCCGCCCGTCAGCCGCACTCTTTCCGTTTCCAGCAGCAACGCGGCCTAAAGGACATTTGTGGGTAAAAAAAAAAAAGGAGAGAAAAATCTCTAACCCCAAGGTAAAACTGAATAATTAAATTCTATTGTTCCAGTCTTGTTGATTAATGATATTCTCTTCTGTTGATTTATTTATTGAATATTCCGGTTTCTCTGCCTGGCTCATGTGTGCAATTTAAATGGTACACTGCAGATTACCTTTTCACGTGGATTAGATTCAGAAGATGTATATTCTGCTGTCACTTTTTGGTTCGTGCCTCCTGTCCTCCTGAAATGACCCCCCCCCCATTCACAAAAGTTGATTGTGTTAGAGCTCACCTTGCATTAATATTCATAGTGGTGATGCCGCAGGGTTAAGCTGAAACCAGACGGGGGCGTCGGCCTGGACATATGGCACGCCCACATATGCCCCGCCCTTCTCATTTGCATATTATGTCTATTGGTCCACACCCCTCCATATGCAAATACAGAGACGTGTGTCATTATGGCCCTGCTGTGCTCTTGCTGTGATTGCCCGCTGACATGCAGGAGTCTTACAGACCTTTAGTAGGCAAGGCCGTCTCCGTGGGCCTCATACATTTCACATATGCACCCCAATTCAATAATTCTTTCCTCTGTCTGAAATTAATTTCTGTTAGCTGTTAATCATCATCATGAATATTTATGGTGCCGCGTTCGCCTGACGCTCCCACCTCTTCTGCAGTTCCCCCGCTGTTCGCAGTCCGGCCCCGGAACCAGGTGGTGCCAGTGGGTCGCACCGTTACCTTCCAGTGCGAGGCCACTGGGAATCCACAGCCAGCCATATTCTGGCAGAGGGAGGGCAGCCAGGTGAGTCCTGAGGGGAGCACCAGTGTCTGAGGGCCTGGGGCAGATCTGGGCCAAAGCCAGCCTGTGGTCCATATCCTGTGTCCATACCTGGCCCTTGGTCCATATCCTGCGGTCCATATCTTGCCTGCTGAGCTGTTTTTACTCTACTTTGGAACAATGATACTCCTTCCAGATGAAGCAAAGCTGTTTCTCCACAGAAAGTTTTTCTACACAAACTCTGTATATGAAAGTGTGCCAAATTCTCCCCCCCTCCCCCCCAGAACCTGCTATTCTCCTCTCAGCCTCCCCAGCCCTCCAGCCGATTTTCAGTCTCCCAGACCGGTGACCTGACCATCACGGACGTCCAGCGCTCTGATGGCGGATACTACAGCTGCCAGGCCCTCAACATTGCCGGCAGTGTCATCACCAAGGCCCTGCTGGAGGTCACCGATGGTGAGAGAGGCACAGCTGAGGGGGGCCCCTACTCACTCACTCTCTCACTGTCTGGCTCACCCACTACCTCACAAGGAGATGCTCGCTTTTCAGTCTATAGTAATATTTTACTTTCAGCCTTTCCTACAGTTTAACTCGAGCTACTGTTTGGTCTTGAGCTGTGAGTCTGTCTACAATGGCTGCCTTGTTTTAGCAGTTTATGATGAAAGTTTAATTGATTCCGTGTGTCTCAGTGTTCATTCCTGTTAATAAAAATAAGCCCGGTGTTTTGAGATCCGATACCCAGGCACATCTGCGTGCCTATCGGCTGCTCCATCCCATTGCGAGCACAAGGGCAGTGCTGGCCGTCTGTCACTATCCCCTATAAGCTGCAGCAGCTGCAGCTGGCCACAAATGGCAGACGGTAACGTAGGCAGAAAATCATTTCGGGGCAGCCGAAATTCTGCCATGAAAAGCTGTTCTGTTCTACTATTGTGAAATTATTAGTGGCATTAATTTATTTTACTGATAATACTGAAGTTGGAAAATAAGGTGATCAATCATGTGACCAATGGTAGACCACACCCCCTTGAATAAGTATCTGAGATTTCTAGGGGGCCCAGACACATCCGTCTGCTTTTCCTTTGTTTCGGCAAACAGCTGGATTGGTGGTTGGGTGGTGCGGCGGGTGTTAATGACATGCCTCCCCCCCTCCCCTGTCTGCCTTAGGGTGCTTTCATTCTGTGTAATTTGCTTAATATTTTATTCCTTAGTTTCTGCCCGGTCACCCATTTCCTCAGTTCCAATGGGGGGAGGGGGGCACGTGGCCAAGGTGTTTTATTTTAATTACCCCTGTTTGTTTGGCGAAGGTCGGCTCCTGCTGCCGAATGATTAGAAAATTGCTTCCAGTGGTGGAGATTGGATTTGGTTCATTTGAATGCGGCCCGGCTGAGGGCCCCCCCCCCCCCGGGTGCGGGGGTGCTGCTGATCCGGCCTCGCAGCGGTACTGACGCTGATAAACTCACCACACACGACACGACTGATGTTACTGCTAAATCGGCGTAAATATCAGCAGCAGTAAATACAGTGTAAAGGTTAACACTGCGCTTGCTGAACGAAACCATTAATATTCACCACTGCAGTTATATTAAGCATCTCTAGTTCAGCTGGGCTATTATCTCTTACTCTTTGTGGATATTTCTTTAGAATTTCCTGGTGGGATCCTGCACAGCACGGCTCTCCTCCCTGTCTGCGGCCTCCTCCCTGTCCGTGGCTCTCCTCCCTGTCCGCGGCCTCCTCCCTGTCCGTGGCTCTCCTCCCTGTCCGCGTTCCTGCCCCTCTGTCCTTCACCCGAACAGACACATATCCATGCTTTCCCTCTTCTCTGTCTGTCCCCATCCTCACAGTGGTGTCTGACCGGCCGCCTCCGCAACTCTCCTCCCTGTCTGCGGCCTCCTCCCTGTCTGCGGCCTCCTCCCTGTCCGTGGCTCTCCTCCCTGTCCGCGGCCTCCTCCCTGTCCGTGGCTCTCCTCCCTGTCCGCGTTCCTGCCCCTCTGTCCTTCACCCGAACAGACACATATCCATGCTTTCCCTCTTCTCTCTCTGTCCCCATCCTCACAGTGGTGTCTGACCGGCCGCCTCCAGTGGTCCGGCAGGGTCCGGCGAACCAGACGGTGTCTGTGGATGGGACCGTGGTTCTCAGCTGCCTCGCCGCGGGCAACCCTCCTCCCACCATCCTGTGGAGGAAGGACGGGGTGCTCGTGTCCACCCACGACTCGCGGATAAAGCAGCAGGATACAGGCGCACTGCAGATCCGCTATGCCAAGGTAGGGGGCGCCAAAGTCAACATTGCAAATTGCAACTGTACCCCTTCGGTCCAGGAGCGATCCAGCCTCCATACATCTCCATTCCTTTGTGCGCGGTGATTTGCACTGGCATCCACATGAAAGGCACGTGGTCTATGTCCCCGCTCGTGCCCATTTCTATTTGCTCTTTGGACAGGCCGCTCTCCCCGTTTGAAAGCCATTAACTCCAGTGCAAACACTCTGTGTGAAACCTCATGTTTATACCGATGTCAATGGCCTGACAAACAGCTTGGTGAAGGCATGCAGCTTCAGTCACCGGGCTGCAGCTTCCCCTCCCAGGAGAGATGTCTTGTGGCTTACTCTGCCTTATCGCGCAGGCCTAAAAACAACGTAAAACAGCAATTCCCAAAAAGGTCGGTTCCTGTTAAACGAAATGGCAAAAAGGTGTAAGAAATATCAGAGTATAGTATATGTACAGATTGAGTCAGCAGTGGGCTAATTGTGGAGAGTTGTGTTGAGCTGTAAACGCTAAATACCATATCATTGTTTTCCAATTGGTTAATGTGACCATAAGTGTGACATCCACGCCTCCCCCAATCAGCGAGTCAGCATCACAGCCCATGGCAGTCAGGTCCAGGGCACTTAAGCTCCCTAAATTCTATTAGCAAGGAGTCGATGGAGAGGCGGAGAGTAAGGAGGCGGCCAGCATGGAGAGCACAGAAGGCGGCCAGTGGGTCTGGGCGATCCGCAGCAGGATTGCACACAGGTTGCAGTATCTGTGAGCTGATGGATAATGATTTTGGCTGTGGGGAAACCTCAGCCCTGCTTCCATCCCTGAGCATACCTACAGCAAAGCAGCAGGGCATTGACCTACTTACTAATGCCCACATTTTATTATTTTTATGTACATAAGAACATAAGAACATAAGAACTATACAAACGAGAGGAGGCCATTCGGCCCATCAAGCTCGCTTGGGGAGA
>JAODKM010000035.1:15328448-15341995 GCA_026780845.1 Petrocephalus sullivani | reverse complement strand
GTTTCTTTTAACACTATTGGTAAGATGTCATCAGGGCCCTGAGATTTATTTATTTTGAGCCTAGCTAGGCTTTGTAAATTGTAATTGTAATTATACTACAGTAATATTTGATGCTCTGATTACTAATAAATGTGTAATCCAATGATAGTAGCGAAACAGAAATGGAAAGAAGTGAATAAGAATCCAAGACTGAAAACCTTGTTTCTAAATGAGACAAAATAGCTTCTGCTTATTCTCAAAGCTCATAGGTTAAGAATAAATATTTGAAACTCTACGGAGTGATAATGGCAGTGAGAGAGGCTTTCCAGCTGTCCTTCCTCCGGCTACTTACCCCGGACAGTCTACTTTTCAGTGAAGGAAAATGGCTAGAGAATGACTGGAGCATTCCTTCATGTTTATCCAGGGGGTCGGTTTGAGTCTCCGGGTTCCCGGTGATAAATCCGGGCTACTTTAGCTAGATTGTTATGTATTGCTGGAGTAACAGATGGGTTTCCTTGATAGGATCTGCTGGCTGAGCTGGAAGCCTGCACTGACTGACGCGTCTTGTCGTGATAAAAAGTTGATACCCCCACGTCGTCATTAAATCATCTTTGGTTATTTTTCACATGTTAGTGCTCCCCCTCACCCCCCAGCTGTTGCTCCCCGCCTCGGCGAGCTGTCTGTCATGCATCTGGGTGTGCCGTGTGATCCTGCGAAGTGGAACACACTACCCGCTGCTGTCAAGCACATGACAGGCCCACGCGCGGGCCAATAGAGAAGCATGCAAGAGAGAGGGGGTTGCGTTCCACAGAGTGTAGTGGTGGGGGGTTTCCTGTTTTACAGATGGAAAAGAAAAATCCCCCCCACACCCATACACATTCTGTTTAGGGTTAAAGGGTGCGTCAGCTCCCAAAACAGCGCAGTCCGTTAATTACCGTGAGTGTGTCATGGTGGCTGGTGGCACTATTCCGGCAGTTTGAGGTAGCACCATCCCAACAGCTCTTTGTTGCTTTGTCCCGGTGACTTGCGGTGGCACTGTCCCTGCGGATTGCGGTGGCACTGTCCCTGTTACTCGCAGTGGCACTGTACATGTGGATCACGGTAACACTGTCCCTGTTACTCACGGTGGCACTGTTCCTGCGGATTGCAGTGGTGCTATACCTGTGGATCACAGTGGCACTGTTCTTGCAACAGCAATGTCCCTGTGGATCGTTGTGGCACTGACCCTGCAGATCTCTGTAGCACTGTCCCTTAGATCACTATGGCACTGTTTCTGTGGCTTACAGTGACACCGTCCCTGCGGCTCACAATGTCACTGTACCTGTGGCTCGAGGTGGCTCTATCTCTGCAGATCACAGTGGCACTGTTCTTGTGGATCATAATAGCACTGTCCCTGTGGATCGTTGTGGCAGTGACACTATGGCACTGTTTCTGTGGCTTTCAGTGTCGCACTGTCCATTCGGCTCGCAGTGTCATTGTACCTGTGGCTCACGGTGGCTCTATCTCTGCAGATCGCAGTGGCACTGTTCCTGCGGATCGCAGTGGCACTGTCCCTATGGCTCGAGGAGTCACTGTACCTGTAGCTCGCTGTGGTTCTGTCTCTGCAGATCACAGTGGCACTGTCCCTACAGCTCGAGGTGTCACTGTATCTGCAGCTCACGGTGGCTCTGTCTCTGGGAAAACGGTGACACTGCTCTTGCAGCTTGTGATGGCACTCTCCCTGCGGCTCAGAGTGGCACTGCATCTCACTCTGCCACAGCATCAAACCACAACTATCACCTTATTCCTTGATAGACTGAGGCACGTGCACTCATCCCCCATGTACTTGAGGACTGATATTCATTGTTGGACTTTGGCTTGCTCCCAACAACAGTCCTCACTCTGAGTAAGCATGCTCACTCTTTCATTTTCTGTAATGTTATCATGTCCATGGGGGGTTGGGCAGCCAGTTGACCTTGGACCCCCAGAGGTTTTTTTTCTCCCTGCTTGGGAGTTTTTGGTTCCTCTCCGCCGTTGTCAATTGGCTTTTTTTTATTTCTTTTCCTTTTTTTCCTCTTCTGTCTTTCTTTCATTCTATGTATTTTATTTTCTCTGTGCCACTCTGTTGTGAAGGGCATTATATAAAAATAAACTGAATTGAATTGAATGTACTTGGATTCTTCACTTTCAGCACTCCAGGGGAACAATGGAGGAAGCCACGTAATGAGTCTGCTTTCCTGAAAGATCTGCATTCTAGCCAGAAGATCCATATTCATGCCATAGCACACATGCGGTATCTTTTGACTGCTGTCCAATTGGCGGAGATTGCTGGGTGACCTCCCCTTTGCCCCTGTGCTCATTCTCTCCCTTTCTCCCCCCTCCCCAGTTGGGTGACACAGGCATGTACACCTGTACCGCTTCCACCCCCAGCGGAGAGGCATCCTGGAAGGCCTACCTAGAAGTTCAGGGTAAGGCTGCTGCTTCCCCCACATGAAGCACTACAGAAAGGGGGACTGGGGTTCGGGCCGGGATGGAGGGGTGAAGGTACAGCGAATGGAGCCTCTTCAGTGCATAATTGCTGCTCCTCACCATGACCTCACTCAACTTTAGCTTAAAGCTAAAGGGCCTTTTTCTTCCTCTTTGTGTGCAGACAATAAAAACCACATAGATCAGCCTCTCTGTACTCTCTCCACATTCTTAGTGTGGGTTGAGGTTGGTTTCTGCTGAAATGCTAACACTGTACCTCATTTGATTTGGCCTAACATTTAATTCACATGTTTGTACTGTAATGCTGTCAGAGTTTGGAGTCCCAGTGCAGCCTGCAAGGCCGACAGACCCCAATCTCATCCCCAGCGCCCCCTCTAAGCCAGAAGTGACTGACGTCACCCGCAACTCCGTCACCCTGTCCTGGAAGCCCAATCTCAACTCAGGAGCCACACCCACATCCTACATCATCGAGGCCTTTAGGTGAGCGTGTGTCCCCTTTCTGTGCCCTTCCCGATGGAGGCCTTTATGTGAGCGTGTGTCCCCTCTCTGTGCCCCCCCCCCCATGGACGCCTTTAGGTGAGCGTGTGTCCCCTCTCTGTGCCCCTCCCCCATCGAGGCCTTTAGGTGAGCGTGTCTCCCCTTTGTGTGCCCCTCCCCCCCTCATGGAGGCCTTTAGGTGAGCGTGTCTCCCCTCTCTGTGTCCCTCCCCCATGGAGGCCTTTAGGTGAGCGTGTGTCCCCTCGTATTCCTCATGCTCTGAGCGCTCTGTTACCCTGTGCTTGTGCTGTGCCCCCCCCCATGGAGGCCTTTAGGTGAGCGTGTGCCCCCGTATTCCTCGTGCTCTGAGCACTCTGTTACCATGTGCTGTGCCCCCTTCATCGCAGCCACGCCTCAGGCAGCAGCTGGCAGACACTGGCAGACCACGTCAAAACGGAGTCGTTTGTCCTGAAGGGTCTGAGGCCAAGTGCCGTCTACCTGTTCCTGGTGCGCGCTGCCAACGCCTACGGACTGAGCGAGCCCAGTGCCATCTCCGACGCCGTCAAGACGCAAGGTGCCCTCCTGCCACCTCTAACCCTAACCCTACCACCTCACCTACAGCCACTCAAACCTCTGTCCTATGTTTACCAACTTATTTATGTTTGCAAAGCATTTTTACCCAAGTAATTCTATTTAAATTTTCGGGCAGCAGGTAATATGGGTGGGTAAAGTTGCTGGTTCAGTATCTATGAAAAGCATGTTGTAGTATCTTTTTATAAACAGGTACAGTAGGTACTGTAGGACAAAAACAGAACATTAAATAAAAATGGAACCTTGTACAGGGAAAAGACCGCTATTTGTTCTGATGTTCTTAGCTATCCTGCTATCTGCCTTATACTCTCAATCACTTCTGCAGACATCCTACCCACCAGCCAGGGCGTGGACCACCGGCAGATCCAGAAGGAGCTTGGCGATGTGGTGGTCCACTTGCACAACCCCACCATCCTGTCTTCCTCCTCCGTCAGGGTGCAATGGACAGTGAGTGCCGGACTCTGCACTGACCCTGCCTGCTCAGTATGCTTAGCTTTGAATCGTTAATTCTAGCAGCCTGAAACCCTGGGAGGCAGTATGGGTGGGAGGTCATCTATTCTGTTACACATCACCATTCTTCGAGGTGAAGATTTTTATATCACTGCGAGAGTTAACAGTAACACTTTCTATGAAGCCCATATAAAAAATAACTTATAATTTATTGTAATACATTCATAAAGTATTAAAAACACTGCTATAAATATTTATAAAAGGGTATAACACATCATAGCCATGTTTCTCATGCATTCTGTAATCTAATCTGGTGTCATGCATGATGAACTAATCTTTCAACTATGTTCTTAATATCTCTGTGTTTATTTATAAGTATAATTGTCAGCAATTATACTAAAGCCACATTTTATAACCGGTAAATAATTTGATAAAGTAAAAATCCACTGGTTTCTAATATCAATGTAACCAGGAAACAAAACACAAGCCATAAACAGTTATAGCCACAAAATGCACAATTACCAAACCAAACCGAATTCGCCAGGTCAGTCTGCCCTTCCCTCATGTAACGTACTTGAACGCTCAGCAGCAGAATCTGACCATCCGGCCACAATGGGACCTGTCCTAAAGCTCTCGTCATTCGTCTGACGTCACAGGTTAATGTGCTACCCTCCCCCTGCCAGACTCCTGAAGCCATCAGAGCGGCGGCTTGGGGGTGCTGCTTCATTATTTACAAAATTTTCCAGCTTGGCCTGGCTTAGCCAGTTTTAGTCAGGCATTGCTTACAATTCACACTTACTTTTACAGCCTTGCATTTCTCAGCATTTATGTATTTTATTTTTCTAATGCAATTAAGGTTTTAGCACATTGCTCTAAGGCATAAAACATAAAAATTTGAATAAGCCGTCATCTGTGCATGAAAACAAGCTTCCCAACCTGGCCTCCCTTACGGCAGTGACTGGGATGCCCCTGCCATTAATAGGGGGCATGGTCAAATTATTTTTAAGTTTAGAATTGGAATTGGCCATAGGGGTCCAGGAAACACTGTATTTCTTTCATTGATTTTGATGTTATTGAAACGTTAAGATTTTGGAGCACTGGGGAGAGTGATCGTGCCAGCGTGCTCTTGCACCCGCTTCTCACAGCCTCTCTTTCTGGTTTGCTTGCTGGTGCCAGTAGGACAGGCTCCAGGTGATCTGGGCCAAGGTGGGCTCATCTCCAGCTAGCTCCCAGAACATGCAGCATGGGCTAATTCAGACCACATGAGTGGGCAATAGCTTTATTTTTTATTGAGGAGGATATAAAAACAGTGTTAAACATTTACAAGCGTGCACTGTTTTTTCCTCCTGGAATCCGTGGGCCTCATACCTCCCATCAGCAGCTAGAGCTGCATGCAGCATAGTGGGGAATAGTATCGAAAAGCCAGCTGTTCACTGGGGCAGAAGTCAGAGTAGCGCCGTCCTTATAGTTGGGCCAGGTATGGCGTTTCCATGGTGGGCCAACTGCTGGGTGATGATTTCATGGCATGGTTTCCGTAGATACTCGTGACGAAATGGGAAGGGCCTGTCTCCAGATTTGTCCCCCCCACCCCCAACAAGAGCCATGACGATAAGAGGCTGTCACCCATTAGTACCCATTATGGTGGTGACCTCTCAAATTGCATTACCCAAATTCCACTCCCATTCCCAAAGATATATTTCAGTTTCTTTTGTTTGGTTTTGCTACTCTGTCTCATATTTTGCCCTGCCACTAGGTGGAGCAGCAGTCCCAGTACGTTCAGGGCTACAAGGTGATGTACCGCTCCAACCCAGAGGCTGGGCAGCCTCGCAGCGAGTGGGGCGTCTTCGAGGTGCGCAGCCCGGGTGATGACAGCGCTGTCGTGCCTCAGCTCAAGAAAGGAGTCACCTACGAGTTCAAGGTGCGCCCCTACTTTAACGAGTTCCAGGGGACGGACAGCGAGGTCAAGGTGGCCAAGACACTGGAGGAGGGTGAGTAGAAGTGAGCGAGAGGGACCAGCAAGCCGTTTGCTCCTCAGCACAAACACCAGCTAAAATGATGCCATATTGGAGCACCTCTAGGAATCCTGAATACATCAGAAATAATTAGTGCACTAATTGGTTTTTGGGGTGGGGCTGCTCTCTGGGGGCATGGCTTGGGATTGGCCCAACATTTACACCGTTGTGTAGAGGCTGCCATTTCATTGGCAAGCCAGTGTTCAGTGTATCACAGGGAGGCTTGTTATGCTGTTAATTGATTTCTGGTTTTGTATGTGTGGCAAGACACCATAGCCTGTTTGCGTTTTTTTTTCTTCTTCATTGTAAGATTCATTCATAATTGATTAATTTTCTTTCCACTCCTGAACTCCCGAGCAGCGCCGCATAACTGCATTCAGAATTATAATTACGGTTTTGTTTTTTTCTTCATTTTTAATTCTATATCCCAACATGTTGGGTCTCCGCAGTTACACTCCTGCGTCGAAAAAACCACAGATGCAAGAAAAAAAAAAAAAACATTTGTCATTGTTAATGTCTTGTTTGCGGGGAAGCGCTCTGTTGATTCCGTATGCATGTGTCTCCTATCTGTGGAGACGCTGCCTTCACTGTATTGAAGTGACTGGCTTCCAGCTGAGACATTGTGCCACATAAATACCAGGCCTGACTGCAGGCATATTCTCCACAATCACTCCTGCCATAGCTGGTGGGGAAAAAGCTGCAAATGAAAGAGGAATGATTACTGTTATTCTCTGGTAAAGTGCAGTGGGCTGTGTGGGGCTGTCAAAACAGCAGAAACAAAGATAGCAAACAAATCCTGCCCTATAAGAAAGAAAAACAAGCAATTTTTTGTGAATGTGAGAGTTTTGCGGGCAAGGCTAAATGATGATAGCTTCAGGGCCCACAGCTGAACAAAGCGGATGACTGACGTTTGTGTCTGTCTGTCTGTCTGTCTGTCTGTCTGTCTGTCTGTCTGTCTGTCCGTCCGTCCGTCCATCCGTCCGTCCTGGGTCAGTCCCCAGCGCAGCGCCCCAGGGGGTCACTGTGAAGAACAGTGACAGCAACAGCACGTCCATCGTGGTCTCCTGGAAGCCTCCTCCGGAGGAAGGCCAGAACGGCGTGGTCCAGGAGTACAAGGTAAAAACCCAAAGGCATTGGCAGGGACAGTGCGGACCCTCATGCTTCCTGCTTACACAGAGGAGGCAAACGGAGAGGCCAGCCGTGGGAAAACAGAATTATAGTGAAACAGTGCCATCTTTTGGAGGAAGACCAGACTGCCCCTCATCACATAAGACGTTATTGTGGTTCCCTGTGCACTAAACATTACAGAGGAATGCTCCTGAGATTTTCTCCATAGCTGGAGATGAATGGTTGGATGCTCAGATGACGGCCAGCTGTTTTCCTCAATATCTACTCAAAATCGGCTACCTTTGGGAGGAATATAGTTTTCAGGCTGATATATGTCTCACAGTCCTTAGGCACGCGGAGAGGCTGGGAGGATTGTTTCCTGTCTGCTTTCTCACAGCTTTTTCCCTTAATGTTCTCAGTGGGCCTGTCCTCTGTTAACCGTCAGTCTCTCTAATACCTCTTCAGTAAACCAACAGAAGTCTGTTTGGGCTATGAGTAATGAAAGGCAGCCGTGTAGGGGGAATCGTAAAGGTATTCCTCTCCATCCTCCTGGGCAGGGCCTTGTACCTGCGAGACGGCTCTTTGTGTACAGCTTAATCTAGCTCCCGGGACCACCTGAGATCTCCATAGTGCTGTGATTAATCTCTGAAACCCCATCCTGCCAGCAGAGATGGGCGCAAATACATCAAAGAGTATTTTGTTACAAATTACAAATACTTGGTCATAAAATGTTACGAAGTAAAATACAAAACACTGGTGTGAGAAAATGTGTTTAATTAAAATACAAGTAATTTGTAATTTGAAAGTACAAAAATACATGTTAAGTAGTGGTAAAGGTACATATGTAGTAGTGGTACATATGTAGTAGTAGTAGTAGTTAAGTAGTGGTAACTTAGTGGTAGCTTTCACTAACTTTAAATAGAATAATAATTTTGTGTATTTCTTGTCTTATACTGTTAATTGTCAAATGAAAAATGACTTTTAACATTAGTAACATGATGTGAGCTCAACAGGCTGCAGCAAAGGTTGGGGTCGGATGGTATCCGGGAGATGGAACCACGATACAAATGTTCACGATCTCGTATCGCGGTTTTAGTGTCGGATTCAGAACCATTACCCCCTTAATTTATACCCAGAGTTTTCCACCGAATTAGTGGCAGAGGCTGACAGGGGTGCCAGTGTGTGCGTGTGCACGCGCAAGAAGGCACACTGACACTCTGAAATTATCATAATGCACAGATTTCCTGCTTTGTTTTACAGTATGGTGCCGAATAGGCGCAAACAGGCAGAATGAACTTTTTTAGAAATGTGCTAAAAAAAAAATAATAATAACCAGCGGCTGTCCCCACGTAATGCAGACACTCCTCACTTAGCGACCGAGTTCCGTTCCTACGACTAGGTCGTTAAGCAAGTTGGTCATTAAGTGAGGAGCCACCCCTTACCGATATTTCAAGCATACTGCACTGGTAGTGGGTTTGCGTCAGCCATCCTAGATACTGTTTTAAGTTCATAGATATCCTCCTGTGTAAGACACAGTGTTCAGTATGGTGGGGGGTTTGGGGGGGGGTTCATCACATTTCCTAGGTAAATGTTTCCTGGCGGTGGCACGCGGTGCAATTTCAAGGCTGTTAAGATCCCCCCCCCCCCATCTTGAGGTGTACTGGAAGCAGGTGCTGTGTGTAGAGAGAGCAGCGAGGGGCTGGCAAAGCCGCATTAATTCCTTAGCTGAATGGGCTTCAGCACAAAGCCCTCGATCTGTGATGGTGTAGTGAGCTCCAGGAATCACAGGTGCCATTTTAGAGATTAATACATTGGTGGAGCTGGGAGTGTGTTGTAAGAAAGATGTATACGATGCCTGATGTGGGTGGTATGGTGTGAAGAGGTTAGACTCACACCTCCAGGGCTGGCTGCTGGTCTCTGTATGTGTGGAGTTCACCTCTTTTACTTTTTAGCGGTGCAGAAATGTGAGGATAAATTAATGGGCCTCTAAATTGCCCGTTATTGCCCATGATGTGCGTGAGTAGTGTGTGCTCTGCAATGGAATGGCATCCTGTCCAAAGTCTCCCTTACCCTGTGCCCTGGGCATCCTGGCATAGCCTGGGACCCTGTACTGTAAGCCACGACCCCAGCCGAGCCCCACCCCCCTCACAGCTAAGCCACACGTTCCCATCTCTCTTACAGATCTGGTGCCTGGGGAATGAGAGCAGGTACCACGTGAACCGGACCGTGGACGGGTCCACCTTCTCGGTGCAGCTACCCAGCCTGTCCCCCGGGATCCGCTACAGCGTGGAGGTGGCCGCCAGCACGGGGGCCGGCCCAGGGGTCAAGAGCGAGGTCACCGTCTTCGAGCTGGGTGAGTGTGGGCTGGCCGGCCCGCCATACAGCTATTTCCCTTACTGTGCTTTGTATGTGCCTCTATCCTCAGCATTTTATACAGCAGGATTCTCACGCTCATCCCTCACAACAGAGCCCCTCCTCGGCATTATACTGGGTCTTTTATTTTATAATTTCATGTCCTTAATTGCTGAAGAGTTTATTTAATAAAATAAATTAAGTAAATAAGCAATACTTTTCAAGGCTTGGCCAGATGCCTGCCTCAGGATTACAGCTGCCATCCTCTGTTTTCTATTCTGCGAGGTTAAAGGTCGTCATCATGCCTTTCACATTGTATTCTCTGCACTGGCTGCCTTACCGTCTTGTCTAACAGGCCTCCGTTTTGGCCTCATCAGAGTCCCTGGCTTATTCCAGATCATTTGTGCCTGGGATAGAGGCTGGTACAGCATTTATTTTTATTTTAAGATATATATCCATTATGTATTGAATAAGACATTTCCTGCTCTCTCTCCGGATGATTACATCCGATCCTCACCTCATTTTTCAAACAGAAACTCTGATTTGAAGCCAACACGAGGCTCTAGTTGTAGAAAGCCCGTAATCCGTGCTAATGTAAATGCCGTCACCTGTTGCAAAAACAATTTCCCACCACTGTGCTCTGCCACGTATTTCCCCTGCTCACTCCTTTTCTGTTCCAATCTTTTGTCGAGTAATTGAAATTATTTCAGGGCAATTATTTCTGTCGTCCTCGATACTGCCTCTGACGAGCACGAGTGGCAGGGACCCTCGCCGGATTAATCTCCGCCATTAGCCTGTTTATCAGTTTGCCAGTGTAACCTGAATAATTTCATGTCACAGCTACTTAATGGAACATTTCATTACGGAGCGACAGCAGCCGCGTCGCTGCTGATTTACTCGCGATGGCGGTGGACGTTCCCAGAGCGATTTACGTGGTTTCTGTTTCGAATAGAGGCATATTTACAGCTCTGCTGTGGATGAATTATCCAGCTGCCCATCTGTGGTGGGGTACCAGTCGCTGAGCTGAAGCCAGAAGCACTCCCAGTATAACTGGACTTATAATGAAATGCTTGGTGCTTATCCAGTCTTGCTTTCCCTGCGGTTCTTCTTGTCAGCATGGAGCATACGCTGTATTTGTTCTGCTAGGGTAGAAAGAAAGGCACAAGCATGAAACAGGACCCTCACTCAGTCTGCTTTTGGGTGTCACTATGACCTCTGAGCCCCTGGTAGCTTGGGTCAGGGCAAAGATATAATTCCACCATGTTTGAGATGCGCATGCTAACAGTTGCCATCGTTAGGCTTCATAGAAACACCTCTGTTGGTTCATCTGTCACAACAGCAAGAATGAGAGACCCAGGAAAAGTGTAGGCGCCCCGGTTGGTGCGCTCACTTAGTATGGCCCATTGGGGCGGTCTGAGATCAGCAGGTAGGGGCAGGAAGCAAGCTGAATGTGTCGCCATGCTGGATCAGAGCACGCCTTGGCGGGTCACCGCCAGCAAGGATCTCTCGGGAGACGAAAAAAACGTCTGTGACAAAAAGTAACAAAAAGTACAAGAAGTCACAAAGATGTTGGTGTGCTGGGAACAGGACATACCAGAGAGGAGAGAAGCCAGGAAATGAGCGAGAAGCATAAAACTGTCCTCGTATGAGCGCGCTTGTGTCAGCCAGCCACATTCTTCAGTAATCCAGTCGAGGAAGACCCCCGACCCTCCAGTGTGACGGGCATGACGGGTAGGGGGCAGACCTGCGTTCAGCCAGCACTCCCTGCAGCTTTGGGGGGCACCCTGTGTGTTTATGATGTGACTCATGGCTTGGGTCCTGTTTCAGCAGCACAAATTGCTTGTGACCCTGATCGGGCTGAAGCTCCGCCTCCTGCCCAGGCCTCTTTGGGACTTCGCAGCACCTCTGCGTCGTGTTGAAATGGTTAAAGAGTTAAATTAAACAAGTCACAGTGCAGCCGTAGCCTTGAGCAGAGCTCCTAAATGTAACTGCTTCACTAAAATTCCAGCTGTGCATATGGAGGAAATTTGTAGGCAAGCTCTACATGTCATTCTAAATAAGCATGCATGCCTGCACTTGGATGTATATGTCACGTAATCTCTGAATGTTTTCATAAATGGTCTATAAGTAAATTACTGTGTTCAGTGTTCTGTAGGCGGTAATATAAAAAAATAACCCAGAATTTCATCGTACCTAATGTTATATATTTAGGCTTCATAGACTCCTTTCATTCCAATAAGTGATTTGTTCTGTAAATGACATGTCAGATTAACCTTCCAATTTAAAGGTTCAGCAGTCTGGTTATTGGTTGGTGCTGCCCCCATATAGAAAGAGGCTCCTCCTGGTCCATCCCAGGTCCCCTGCTCATCCACATACATGCCTTGAGCAGCCGTGGCCCTGGTGACCACCTTCGTCTCTCAAGTTTATGACCTGCCAGTTTTTTTTTTTTTTACTGGGCTCTGCCTGATTGGGCAGTTGATTTGATTGACAGGTCTCAGATTCCTCTCATTAGATAACCTTGCCTAAGGCAGAGGCTGGGGAGATGAAAGGTGCTTCGTCGCTGCCTTTTCATCTGAGCAAATTTGGCTAACATGTTCTCCTCTGTTCCTCCCAAAGTTCTGGAAATGAGAAAGTCCCGATGAGCCCCATGTGTCGCTCTCCTCCCCATAGGGTTACCTCTCCACACCTTTCTTGCCCCCCCCCTCCCCGCTAGCTTCTGCTCTTTCCCATTCGCTTCCTTTCTCTGGGCTTGGATTTCCATGACACCCTTATTTACAGACTCCTCTCCCTCATTCTGCTGTAACTATGCGGTCCCATTCACTCTTTTGGCCTTTCCCTGTCTTCCCCCTGCTTCTCCTTCACCCCTTTGCCCTCTTCCGTCCTCCTTCCATTCTGTCCTGTCACATCCCCTCTTTCTCTCTTTTTGTCCCACATACTCTCCTATTTCATGCCTCCTATAATTTCAAATTAACTCTGCTCCATGACGTTTCTGCTTAGAGATTTTTACAGCCCGCCCTGGCTAAAGCGGCCTGCTCACCTGCCATGTTGACCAGACCTCATAACCAGAGAGGATGACCGTTGAGTTGATTCGTCAAGCTTTTAACCGAGAGTTGATGGTTGGAGATGAGAGCTGCATACCTTCCTCTCCACAGACCCCTCTGGCCGCATCAGGAGCCCAGACCAGCCCCTGTCACAGCAGATCTCGGACGTGGTGAAGCAGCCGGCCTTCATCGCCGGCATCGGGGCAGCCTGCTGGATCATCCTCATGGTGTTCAGCATCTGGCTGTATCGACACCGCAAGAAACGCAGCGGGCTGAGCAGCAGTTATGCCGGCATCCGCAAGGGTCAGTGCCGCTGCGTGGGTGCGCTGAGTGTGTGTGTGTGTGAGTGTGTGTGTGTGAGACAGAGTGCCCCGTGCCCGTCGGCGTGGGAGAGAGGCCAGGTCTTCTCCGCACAGCTGTGCGAGCTCTCTGCGCCCGGAGTTCTTTGTATCGCTTTACTCAGTTGTTCTATTAGTACTCCTACTCTGTAAATGTTTGGCAAAACTCCTCGTAAAACAGCCTTTGAAACTCAATAAGAGATTTTTCTTTTTTTCCTGAACATTAACTGTCTTCAAAAATAGATGAAACAGGAGAATGCCTTTGATCCATGGGAGATTCTTCATGTTTCCTACCTCGTTTCATTCTTTTTTTCCCTTTCCCTGGACAGCACTGCTCTGATACGGATTCTGCCTCTTATTTATCACGGCTCGGACTCGTCAGTATTTAGCTATGACAATTACTGAGCTTTCCGATAACTTCTTCTCTGCCGTCCTCCAGCGCTCCTACCCATCATCGCCAGCGTACGATGTTTATGTCAGGGAGGGGCTATAAGACATGAGGGAGGCGGAATGCTCTCAGCCGCGGTGGGAGCGCTCACAGTCAGAGGAGGATTATGAGTAGCGACTATAGTTGTTCTTGAGATATGCCAGAGGGACGCGGGGGCTGCGGGCCCTCGGCACGACCCGCGAGCTCCATGCACAGCCGCGCCCGCATTATCCAGAGTATCAAAACTGTAATTTCTTTTTTTTTTTTGCTTAATGTCTAGCTGCAGGCAAAGAGGCTGACATCCCCC
>JAODKM010000035.1:15288958-15300165 GCA_026780845.1 Petrocephalus sullivani | reverse complement strand
TAGATAAGATTTTAACAACTCTGAGCTATTAGTTAAGTTCTCCCCAAGCGAGCTTGATGGGCCGAATGGCCTCCTCCTGTATAGTTCTTATGAAAGCTCAGAGTTGTTAAAATCTTATCTAGCTCTGATTTAAAGGAACCTAAGGATTCAGCTTGTCCCTGAGTATAAGGTTTTCCGCTATACTGTGGAATACTTTTGATTTTGGTGTTTAAGCGATCAAAAAAAAGAGACTGTAAGACTCATCCAAACCCAGACATCGAAATTCGACTTACTCAATTTTGAGTCTGTGTGTTAATAATGGCAACTCTGTGTGGCAGCTGAGTCTGACCTTTTGTGGCTGTGACTACTTTTTTCATCAAATGCGAAATGTGTTCTGGTGACTGACCATTTTAAATGTACTTAAAATACGTATTTAATTATTTTAGTAAACTTAGCACAAAAAGTAAGGAAATTCGTGTTTCTTTTTTTATTTCTTTGTTGTAAAAATGCTTCTTGGCAATAAATCTTATACCATTGGAAAGCCTGTTTATTTCCCTTTCGAAAGGTGCCACATTCGTAAGGAAAATGCATTTGTGGGCTGAACAGCAGAGTTGAGTATTTGTGTAGTGCCCATGAAAAACTTGCCAAATTTTCTCTGCCAATGCCAAACAGAAGAAATCTCAATGCAGAGAGATATCGAGATGAGATTCTGCAACCAGTGGCAATCCCATATCTCCACAGTCTGGGGCCAAGCTCTATCCTCCAAGATGACAATGCTCGCCCCCACAGAGCGGGGTTTATCAGAGACTACCTCCAGAATTTGGGAGTGGAGAGGATGCAATGGCCTGGGCTTGAGCGTGCTGTTCATGCCCGAGTGACCACCACAACCCCATTGGCTGACTTGTGACAAATGCTGGTTGAAGAATGGGATACCATCCCACAGCAATGTGTGACCAAGCTGGTGACCAGCATGAGGAGGAGGTGCCAGGCTGTTGTGGCCATGTATGGTTCTTCCTCACGCTACTGAGGCTCCTGTTTGTTAAATGACTAAATTGTTAAATTGCCAATATGTTTTGCTTCTTCAGACTTCAATAATCATTCAATCCACTAAACAACACCAAATAAGTCAACAGCAGAATCAGCTGTTTGGCACTGGCAGAGAAGATTTGGCAAATTTTTCATAGGTGCACCCCACATACTCTGCTGCTCTGCTGCTCAGCCCATACATGAATTTTCTCTACAAACCATTTAAAAAGTGGTGTAAGACTTATTTCCAAGTTGGTACTGTACAACAAAGAAATAATCAACAAAACACGAATTTCCTTACTTTTTGTGCTAAGTATATTTTGTGATTTGTATTTTGCTGGAAAGAAAACGAAATCTGTATTGTAAATGTAATTTGTAACAAAATACTTTGAGAGATTGTAGTGTTTTAGCATTTCAGAAAATACTATAAGTGCTCCACCTGGTCTTGACTAAAACACTGTTTAGAAGAGGAAGAGTAGGGAATGAAAACAGTGTTACTTCCCTCTACACTGAGTCTCTCCTGGGCTGCATGGAACTGGCAAGGAAATGGTTTAGTTTAGTTAATGGCTTGTCAGCCTGTATCGGCTCCTTGGGGTTAGACACTAGATGAAAGATTAGTCTTAGAAAGGGCGGCACATTCAGCATAACACACAAATCAATGACTGATGGAGATTAATCATCTGCAGGCTATTGGATTTGAAATCAGACTCTCTAGCTGTTAATATTCAAACCTCACCAACTTCATTAACCTTAAATGATGATTCCAAATGAATTTATGAGCCATAATATGTTTAATATGCTTCTATTGGCATTTATTTTGGCCGAAAAACATTTGTGAAACTGGATTCTATCATCCTAGCGTGATTCTTTAGGCAATATTTATTCTGAGATATCATCAAATACCAGGGGTCCACCGCGCAGTGAAAAATAGAGTATTCCGTCATGGTCCAAGATATATGAGATACCAAAATAAAAAGCTTTCCAGCAGATTATTTATGTATCATGCTTTTGTTATTACATTTGACTGCCAGCTGTGTTTATAGTTGATGCTGCTTATTCACATAGGGCATTTTTCACTGATAATCAGGTATGAAATTGCTATTGAGCCGGACACACTACAAGCAACCCTTATTCAGATGCTACTGATGTTGGCCAGAACTCAGAAGATTCAGAAGGAGCGCCATTTTGTTCAGGTTTTGTGGGAGCTGGTGAAACCATTATTGTAGGAAGCAGGTATTTTTATGTCAGCATCCAAGAATGGGTGATTAAACTGTGGTATTATGTGGTCATTGTTATTAGGTGCCAGCTCTCATTAGTCTTAGATGTCGACTCCTGGCGACCATTCAGATGGCATATAGATGGCATTTTTCCAGAAGGTTTTATGCATGTCGCTCATTGTAATCAGTCTATTGAATAAAGGCCATTTATTGTGTTGTTGGCATACTGTTCCTTTTACTATCAGCCTTTCCAAGCATTTTGGGCCTTCTCTGATTGGTCTCTTCAATATGATAAATTTAGGACAGTCATTCGGGCTTCAAGCCGGGTACAGGTTGGACCAGATCAACAGTCCACTTGTTTATCCAGTAGTATTAGGTCTCAATTTAAACTGAGGATGGAATGAGGACTGGATGACTTTCTGGAACATTCGGGTCAGTGATTGATGCAGTGGGATCCAGAGGTTAGGAGACAGGTCATCTTTTCTTTGTCTGGTTAACTTTATTACTTAGCATCGCTTCCAGCTACCTTACTGATGCTTGTAAAGAGGAGGAATAGTAAACAGCAGTTGATTGTTGTTCTGTATCTAAGACGAGTCTCATTCTTATGGATATCTGTTTCTCAATTTGAAACAGTAGGAACTACCATAGACAGCTGTATTTTGCCCTATTTTTGCCTGCATTTGAAATCAGTATTAACATTTGCATTAGGCACTGCGGCACGTCTGAGAAATGCATGCATGTCTGCCAGGAAAGCTCCAGACACTTAAGTGTGCACCCTGTCCTCAGCTTCCCCCAGGTGTGCTCTGATAAGCACCTTTCTAAACGAGAACAAATTCAGCGGCGGACTCAGGAAAGGAGGGAGGGGTCTTGTGTGCCACCATCCATCATTTTAATGAGCGGATATGTGTCTAGTGGTGGCAAAGAGGTGCAGGTGATTAAGGATGGTAACCAGATGGGAGGGCTAGCCGGGCTATTGCGAAGGCTCGGGATGCAGTGGGACTGGGCGTGTGACAGAGGCCGGCCCCTTCCCACATTCCATCACAGACAAGGGCTCACCTGCCTGCTGTGAGCCTAGCCGCACCCCTCCCCCATGCCGCTCCCCACGTCCTCTCACTGCCTCTGAGGCCATGCTTATGCTCCCCAGGGTGGGAAAGCACTGCTGGATGGAGGAGCCAGCATCCACTGCTATGGGATAATTAGGTTCTGTGTGTATTTCCATCTCCTCCCAGTGCCCACAGTAATAAATGATCAAAAATGGCTTGCGGGTTGGTCCGGCTGTTGCTGGCTAATTTGCCTTTGTGGGAATGTTCACGATCCATTTTCTGAAACTGCTTGATTAGCCTTTTTTTCTGAGCTGTGAGGTAATTAGCCAAGCAGCTGTGTGCCGTCTGGGAAGGCCACACGTCTGCGGCCGCGATCTGGGAGACGGTCTCCACGGAGACCATTACAGGTGTGCAGGGCCACTGGAGCATCACAGCCGCTGCACCGTCAGCGACATCCTGCTGCAGGGACAGAGCCCACGACACCCGAAGCATGGAGATGCAGTCCCAGAAAAAAACAATATAAAATAAAGAATGCATATACAAGTGAGCTACCTGTGCATTCAACAGCTTACAATGAATAGGCTATACATACAGTATGCTCCGTTATAGAAGATATAGAATGGACAATCTGTGATTATAATAAATGCACCTGTAACGTGCCTTTACCTATTATTGTAATTATTATAAAATTCAGTAATGTTGGCCTACCAGCTTTTCCAATTGTTGCACTAGTATAATTTATTACAGTACAATTTGTAATTCTGACCCAAATCTGTTTGAACAGCTAATAGCTTTTGTCTTACCTTCAAAAACCCATTTCAGACCAGTGAAATATTTGACTCAATTTCTACAATTTTTTTCTATTGGAATACTGAACAATCCAACAAGCCTTACTTACTGATGTCACACAACAAGAGACAAAGAACATGAGGCATGAAGTCTAGATAAACTGGGTTTATTTGAACATGAGAAACTGACACAAAAAACTGATGGGTTCAGTTGCACTGGACCAAAGGAGGGAATGGACTCCACATAGAGTTGATATCAATGCCAAGACTAGGGAACAAAGGACTGGGTAGCACTTAAATACAAGACTAACAAAGGGGCAAACAGGAGGCAGCTGGGCGTGATTCACATGAGGTTCAGGAACAGGAAGGTAAGACAATAAGTAACAGGCGTGGCTTATTAGGGCCATGCTAGGGAGGAGACAGAGGGGTACGATGGGCAGAGCATTAAAAACTGAATAGTGACTGAGCAATGCTGCAAACTTTTGAGAGAGAGTTACTCTTTGGAGAGTTCTGTAAATACGGTGCAGCACCATTGCACACTTCTGAAAATGTAGCCTGGCATATGCTACTATTTTGGTTGAAAGAGCTTTTTGTCTGTTAGCGTCAACTTTCAAGTAACTGAAAGTTTCCTGAATTCTTTTGAAACAAAGGTCACCACTAGAACAGATTTTCGTAGTCAGCTGTTCTTGCTGACTTTTGATTTTTTTCTAATAACTTTCACAAAGAAATTAAGGGGACACTAGTCAGTCCAAATTTGTTTCAGTGAGCTCCTGTAAGAATGACATCAGAACCTCTTTAATATGCTGTCAGAACCCTGGATTTGGACAGAGACCAAAGCCCAGTGTTTTAATAACATCAGAGTAATCTCCATTAATGGCATGTCCATTTGTCACAGCACTGCTGTCACTTTAAGGGCTCTTATTTAGTGCCTGTGCTGCGTCCACAGTTAACCTGTGGGAATCTCACTGTCCCAGCACATCTCCAGGATCCTGTCCACTGTGTCCCCCCCCACTCCATCTGCAGAATGACTCTGTGAGTCATGCCTGGATTTTTCATCCTTGATAAAAATTGCCTTAACAATATTATAAAACATCAGCTTCTTAAGCCTCATTTAATTTGTCACGAGGCAGATTCACAAATCACTTCTTCTGCATGTAATGAAGGTAAGTTTGCTGGTGTTACACTTTTATTACACAATTGTATAATAATCTATTATACAATTTCTAAATATATTGTTATCTGAACTATAAACTATTGTAGTTATGCAGTAGTCACATCCTCTTTTCTCAGGCTGAAGTCATACATAATCAATATTAATTATTTGTTCATTAATTTTCCCAGACGAAATGTCACCTGACTATAAGTTCATTTACCCAGAACTGTTACTTCATTTTCATTTGCACTTTGCCTGTGGCTTTCTCAATATTTAGTGCGTGTAAAGGGCCAGACATTAAAGGAATTGCTGATAGGTTTTCCAGGCACGGTGTAACCACAGAAGGATCTGTGTTATTAGAATAGCTCAGAGTGAGACCTTGACACGGAGCAATTACAAGAGTAAGCAGCACAAGCGGGGGCTTTGATGGGGGCTGCCAGTGCGTAATAAGGAAAACAAGCTTTTTCACAGGCGAACAATCCAAGGGCCAGTGGTGTTTGGATAGGAGTGAGTTTCTGCAGTATTGAGGCTTTCGCCACGGGCACCTCCATACGCCATCCAGTCAGGCAGGCTACCCTGACACTGAGCACCCCGCCCCCCGGCCACTGGCGCAGACTCATCACCTTCTCATCTCAGCACATAGTGCTTCACAGCTGTTTGTGACCTTCGCAGGTGCGTTTTTTTTTTATTTTTTACTACAAATCTACTCCTTGTGGTATTTCTATAGTGGCTTTCTTGCCGTTCCCCGCTCTTTTATCTCAAATGTTAAGGCTTCGTTGTTTTCCTCCGTAGCGTCTGGCTGAGGGCCGAGCGCCCTGCCCAGATAAGAATGATCAGAGGAGACCGAGCAGCACAGCAGCTCTGCATTAGGAGGTGCCCCCCGCCGGAGAGCACTATATTTCTCAGGCCTGTTGAGAGCTTGGTGTATTGATTATTATTTTCTATCCCTCAGAAAGACTAATGAGAGCTGAGATTTCCCACAAGAAAGGTTAATACAGTATTGAAATGTCAGGAGATTAATGGCGGCCCTCCCTCTCCTGCCCTCCTTCAGTAGAAGGTGACAAATTCCTTGCCCTTTCCATGCCTTGGTCCATGACTTGTCCCATCTGCCCTCCGGGGGTGGGGGGGCACCTTCTCCGCATGCATGCCAGTGGCACCGGCTTGATGAAATGCAGAGTAGGGGGGCTTTATTTTGTAGTGCATTTGCAGATATGGAAATTGATTGGTCCTCTTTAAGATACATGGGTATGATGCCTGTGCCCACCTGCTAGGACTGAGCTTGGCTGGGACAGCGTGGGCTATGGTCCAGGACCTGCTGGTGGCAGAGCAACAAGTAACAGATACTTGGGCAACGACATGCAAACGGTGTAGTTACTTTACTTTTAATTGTTGTACTGTATCAAGTTTAATTGCCAACTGAAGTGAGCCCTCATCTTCTTTTAGACACTATGATGGTGTTGTGGTTTGTACCCCTGTATCTTCATTGTTGGGTGGTCTGGTTTATGATCCAGCCAGGGCCGGCAGTGTCCTGCTTCATTGTCCCACAACTCCCTTAATTATAGCAGCAAGTAGCTTTGATTGGATTACAACTTTTGAGCAGTGTGATTGCAGCCAGTGACACCAACAGAACTGTGGGCAGTCCATAGGACCAGGCGTCATAGCCGTGCTTCATAATGAAGGCAGAACCAGAGCACCACAGAACCATAACCCTGCAGAAAAACAGCCTTACAGAACCAGAGCGCCACAGAACTGTAACCCTGCAGAATGACAGCCTTACAGAACCGGAACCTGGCAGAACCGGAGCGCCACAGAACCATAACCCTGCAGAACAGTAGTCCTACAGAGCTGAAGCTCTGCAGAACAGGAGCCTTACAGAACCGGAGCCCGGCAGAACCAGGGCCGCAGAGCTGGCGCCATGGGCCCCCGGGTGCGAGAATCACACAATACAGCCGCGCCTTGATAGACTGCCTGTCCTCCCTCGCCAGTCCCTATGCAATTAGACCCCAGCACAGCAGAGAAAGAAGACATTTTCTGGGCGAGCATCTCATTTTTCACCGGGCGGCCCCAAACACAGAGCTGCATTCACGTCTGCGGAGCGTAACGATTCCTCATGTGTCTCCAATGCCTCAGCTTTTGACAAAGACCCAGGTTTTTTCCCTGAATGACGCACCAAACAATCGAGGGCCTCGCAGCCATACAAACACACCTTCCAGTAATTAATTGCCGTGTGTGGGCCTCCCGCCTGCATCTTCGCATTTCCAGCGGCACACCGGTATTACTTTTTCGCCCCCTCCCACTCATGCCTGAACAAGCTGTTCCTGCATCAGCAGTTTGCCCTTTAATAAGAGCAAACTGAAAGGTAAGAATAATAACCCAAAAACTCCCGTAACCCGAAGCATCGCTGCTCCGGTGCCGAGCCCTTCCTCCATATTTCCCCCAGGTCTCCCCCAACCCATCCAGCTGGCACTAAAAAACATTAACAATTACTCCAATTACGGCCATGTGGATCTCAATGACTGGGTTACCAGTAAGCATGGGCTTGAAGGGAAATGGAAGTGCCACAGAATATGTAGCCCACTGTTGCACCCCCCCACCCACCAGCTGGCCCCCATGACCAGAGCACCTGCTACGTCGGAAGGCCTCCTCCTGGTCGTACGGGTGCTTGCCGTCCTACTCCTCTACCTGAGCAGTTGGCCCATGATGTGACCATCAATTCTGACACCCAGGGGCTGCATGAAAACACTTTGTGCCCTTTCAGGTCCTAATGTAGCTCTGAAGTGTCTCCAGTCTGGACTGAGATTTTTTGTCTTCGAGTTCTGGACGTTTCCATATCATCCCCCTCCATCCTTCATGCCTATTGGAGCCTCGCCTATTACAGATACGCCTATTGCAGAAAACCATTCCTCATTGCCTAATCCTCTAGTCTGACAAATTAGTTGAAAGCCTAGAAAACCTTTGCTGGCTTCCTCCAAATTCACAGAACAAACATTGCCGACTTTTTCATGATGTCATACAGTCCTATTGATGTAATCCTATCAGTTCTAATAAATTTTTTTATGTCTTGATTTTTATTCTGGGAATGTAATCATTGTATTTGTATTGGTGATATTCAAAGATAAGATGGAGATATATGTAACGTATCCAGACAAAGGATATCCAAATAGGCTTTACATCGAGTCCAAGATCGACAGATTCTTTATGTTCTGAAAGTAATATGGCGGATCAGGAAAGGACTGTTTTCATGGAACGATAAATTATTTGTCCAGCAGGTCCTGCTGAACCTGATATATTGAGCTGTTTCTGTAATTTTTAATTATTATTTCTCTCTTACCAGAGCTCAGGTGTGATGCTATGGAAACGTACCACGTTTGCCTCTGCCCTCCATTCCCATTTAAACTCCTGGATGACCTTCACTTGCCCGAACGTGATCGGACTCTTCATCAACATCCGTGCCTGCTCTCCAGCTGCCCACCCCCATTCGTCGCCCCCCAATCCACTCCTCATCTGCGCGCCTCATTCCGCGCTGCTGACATCTGTCCTGGACGCCCTGGCAGCTCCACGCTCGTCCTGCACCTACGACCCTGCACCCTTCCACCGCCCTGCTTTGACTCCAATGCTGTCTCGCCCTTGTCTTGCTCGCTGTGTTTCCCGGCCCCCGATCAGCCCTTCTAATGGCATGTTTCTGACAGCTAATTTATAGTGTGGCAGGAGGCATCTCCTCGTGGCTGATGCAACTGCCAGTGTGAGATGCTCCTCCTTGTTTACGCCAGAGAAGACAAGCAAGCTAGCGTGCTGCTCCACGGGTCACTTAGCAAAGGTCCTACAAAGCAGGCTGTGCTGTCGAGACACTATGATATGCATACGCTATTCTCCTTTTCTCTGTGCCATATATTATATATATTATTTATATATTTGTTTTTTTCCCCTTGCATTTTCAGTTTAATCTGCCAGACAGCTGCTATTTTAAGATATGGCTTATCTAGTCAGTTGCATGAATTTAGCTATCGATGCAAACTGCATAATAATAATAAGAATAATATTAATCATAATAATAATTATTATTGTTATATGTTTTAAAGCTCCTGCTTTTGTTTTTTTTGTTTGCTCTGCACTTTGGTCTACACTCAGGTTTAAAAGTGCCTTATAAATAAACTTGATTGATTGATTACGCCTGTGGGAGTTTCATTTTCACTAACATCCTCTGAGGGCAGAATGAATACTGAATGGTTCAGCAAGATAACCAATCAGATTGTAGAGGAGGTGGGTCAAAGGAAGTACAGGAGGTGGGATTAAGACATCTGATTGGTTGGTCTGATGTCCGACACAAGATTTGATTGGTTTTCTATATCTTAACCAATCATTGCCCTTAGAAGATGTTTGTGTAAGTAAAACACCCATGAGCACTGATTGATTGACGTCCCATCCATGGTGACCCCTGCCTTGTGATTGCTGGCATAAGCCACAGGCTCACTGTAACCCTGTAATGGATAAGCTGTTTTGGAAGATGCCGGGAAGGAGAAAAATTGCGTGATAATGGCATGATTAAGTATAGGTTTAAGGGACAGCATTCAGCTAAACTACCTGCTGCCCACACTAAAAATGTGCCAGTTGATGATTATTGCATCTAGTTAATCTGTTTTAATATCCTTTTTATGTTAATGCACAAAATGTAATGGTCACAAATTCAGCCCAGCTTGGGCTGGGATGATCCATTGATTTCACATGCTTGTGAGGCAGCAGTCCTGGAGCCGGTGATCAGAAGCACAGCCTTTGAGCGTCTGAGGATCCCAGCCCATTCAAAGAATAAACTCCTCTCGTGTTTTATTGAAAGATCTGAAGGTCCACTTTTCTGGCAGAAGACTTTTTTCCCCACTTCGAACAAGAGAGACGGGGTTGGGAAAAGAAGGGCGTCGTTTGTAATGTGCGACTGCGAGGTGAATCACGGCGGGCTTGAAGAATGGGAGGGGAGAGCCGTTTTGACAGCGCCTCAAGAGGGACTCCCGGAGGCATGCACGGGAACAAAAGGCTTTCCCCCTATTTGTGGGAGCCCTCTCACCAAACTAGAAAATGCTTTGGACATAAAAAAAATGAGTCGAAACAGCACTAGATAGATAGGCTGGCGTGAGGCGTAACACATGGGACGAATCAGCTCTCGGCATTTCATCACGGTGCTGTTTGTTGCTGTGAGCTTGCTGAGGTTTGTCTAACCTGCCCTGCATGTAGAGCTGCTTGCTGGTTCAGTCTGAAGCATTAGCTTCAAGTAGACTATTACAAGACTTTCATACAGCAGTCCTAGCAAAGGCGTTTCTGGTGAGTTCTGCTGACTGAATGCAGGCTTTGTCCGTCTCCCAGCCTCGCTGGGGACATGAAGTAGCCATGAATGTATTAATGATGGATTCATTCGGGGTCATTCCAACATTTCTCTCATCTGCTCTTGCATGTTACATTAATGACTCATTGCAAGATTATGCAACACCTACTTAAACTACCCAGAGTGTCTTGCATCCAAAACATGGAACTGAGTGCACATGGTACCATGGATGTGTAGCAGCTAGGTGGAGTTATGAACAGGGCAAAGCGGGAAAAACTGCCATAGTTTTCTCAATGTGACATTGTGTCCTGGCAAATGAGAAGCTGTCAGCCAAATATGTATGCACCTCCACTGTAAAATCCATTAAATTCAGATGCTGTCCATCAGAAGGCACAAACCTACTGATCTACATTTAGAATCACAGATCCACTTATCAATGTTATTGGGCTAGAAACTAGAGTATATACTCATAAATTTAGGGGCAGAAATCAAACTCCCAAACCTGACGGTGGGATTCTAAAGTCTTAATTAGTTGTATGGGCATAAAATGTAAGTGTAAGTGTAAGACCTGACCATGCTAAAAGAGGCCTACAGTCTTAGTTAGCTGTAAATATTGATGCTTCCTTGTCCCACTCTCTCCAGTGTGGGGAAGCAATTAAAAAGGCCAATAGGATGTTGGGGTATATCTCC
>JAODKM010000035.1:15247984-15273215 GCA_026780845.1 Petrocephalus sullivani | reverse complement strand
GAGAGGAGAGAGAAGGAAGTAGGGAGAAAAAGGAGAAAAGGGGGGGGGGGGGGGGGAGGGGGATGGGGGGGGGGGGGGGGGGGGGGGGGGGGGGGGGCTGTCCATCCCATAAGCAAAAGGCAGTCTGGATGGCCATCACTGCCAGCCTGCTCCGCGCCCCAAAGCGGCATGCTTCACACCAGGTACAGCTCTGCCGCCATGTTACCATGGGTTTCCATGGTAAAAGCACAAGCAGATGGATCTCATATGTAGCACCATTGCCTACTTCTCAGGCTAAATGCAGGTGTTTGGCTATAGAAACCTGTCAGACCTGCTTGAAGTAGCAGAACATGTTTCTACCCCTTGGTTCTGCGTCCAAAGGGCTGACTTTGGACACTAGGCAGTGAAAAACAGACCAACAGGTTCCTGCTCGGAAAATGAAAATGTACTGAATGTTTATTCATGGACTTGATGTTTGAGGACTCTATTAGGTGAATTTATGGAGTGGAGGTGGGCGGGGTAGGGGGGCAGCAACTGTTTTGACTATCCAAGGAGAGGCATGAAATCATCGTGAATGCAGCTCATTCCTCAGGGCCCATAAAACATGGCTTGATTAGGCAGGTCTGCAGTGGCGGTGAGGCATGCGTGGAATGTGCTCCGGCCGATGTGCCAGGAGGCCAAGCCATCATCAACCTTCATCAGGGATTCTGCTTCCTCAGCTACGGTGTCAGCAAGACAGCCAGGTGATCAAATGAATGACATTGGAGCACCCAAGCTGGATTACAACTAAGGTTTTTTTGTGATGTAGCTTCTAAATAGCTAACACAGTAAGTGCTTAAAACCCCTGAGGTGGAATTAGTCAGGGTACAGCTTGAAAGAAAAAAAAATTTAATCGCAGAAAGAACCTGGGACCCCAACATGTGAGAAGGTGGTGCTGCAGTGAGAGGGTGAGAGCTGCCCCAGCCGCAAGCCGCAACCTCTCTGCACACAGGGCTGCACTCTGCTCTATCTGCTGCACAGGTGCGCCTGTGTGATGCTGTGTGACGCAGGCAGAATGGCAGACAGAGGTTTGGCATGCCAGTGCTGGATGATGAGATGGAGAAGGAAGCAGTGCTTCTCGATCCTGCCCCTCAGATCTACTGAGACAGAGCCTTTTGCCCCAGAGCTCCTCGCGGACACCTGGCCTTACTGAACCCTTCAGCCACGTGATAAATCTCGGCCCACCTTCCCTCACACTATCCACCAACAATCTATCATCACTTTATTCTCAGCAGCAGTGGGAATCTTACAGGAATACTCCCTCCCCCCCCGAACCAAGTACCTAAAAGACCCCAAACAGTGACAGTTTTATGGAACCCCCCCACCCCAAAAAATACTGCTGTCAAAAATGAATCGCTTGTCTAAGCATGAGCATCTAGAGAAGGGGATAGTGTGTGAGCGCCTTACTGCCGCGGCATGTGAGTGGGCGTCGGCTTGGCGTGCGAGTGGGCGTCGGCTTTGCCATCCTCCTCACAGGCCTCCACCTTGTTAATATCTCTCTATACATCTGTATATATTTCTTATTTTCTACTTTACAGTACAGAAACTCCTCTTCATGTTTCCTTCCGGTTCTTCATCTCAGCAGGAGTTATGTTTCTTGTGCTTTTCACCAAAAGATTGCAGTGCAAAAAAACAATAGGAATTAATAATATTAATTAAACAATTAATGGTAATTATTAACAAACATGAATAATAAAACAATTCTTTTTATGGCACCTTAGCCGATGGATTCACATATAATACAAATGACCTAAAAAAACAAAACAAAAACAAAACAAAACATGATATATGAAGAAGCAGAATTAGACTTGCATAGCAATGCAACAACAAAAATATATTTACATTAACAAAAATCCCCCATTTTTCCCCCAAAGGACTATTACTCTGCAGGCTTTTTGTGTTCTTTTTGAAATTTCTGCTTACTTATTGAATAATTTGATACCATTTCTCAGCAGGAAATGGCAGAGTTGGGAGGTGGGTGACACCATCCCGTTAGGGCAAAAATAAAACACAAAAATCAGCGTTGTGAGAAGGTGTGTTTCTTTACATCACATTTTCAGTTTGGCTTTGCTTTGAATTTTTTTTTTCTTTCGTTCAGACAGCACACAAATACGGAGAGAAGTCCATTGCACCAGGAGCTGAGGCATTGAAGGGGTGAGGATTGGTGGACCATGGTCATCTCTCAGTTAGCTCACGCTGTGGAGGACATACACAGACAGGCAGAGGCAATGAGGCAATGCTTACAGGCCAGCTGCCATGTCAGACACTTCAAAATGTGACAATAACTCTAAGGCTACAAGGCTAACAGCGAGGCAGCCAACACAACACCACCACACTGAACCTAGTTAGCTCACAGGTCTAAACACAAGATTATGTATTATTCTGTTTTTAATTCTGTTTAGCTACAATACTTCCAGAATAACCACTGTTTGAATCAAATAACTGCTTTCAAAAGTAAACAAGGATCCCTCCTAAAACATAAAATATGCTTCAAAAAGGGGCAATTTTATTTTGTCCTTAACCACCTTGGTGTCTGCCGCCTCAACACTATAAAAACTGTCGCTAAGATTATATGAGTATTATAAATAAAACAAAATATGCATTGTAAGCCTGAGCTCCTGTCAGCACAGTAAATCACGGCGGAAACTGGCCAGTCAAAGCCACAAAGTCACAAAGTGTGAAGGAAACACCTACACAGCTCTCCGGAGTGCTGTCCTGGGCCGCTGGTGCTCAGGTAACTCAGCTCGGGGTGGTCTATGGCGGCTCGCTGGTGGGCAGCCCTGCTCACCTCTCCTTTGCGGGGCCCCGTGGAGCCCTTGGAGGATGTGGTGCCGGAGGAGCTGTGGCCCCCAGGGGATGGGAAGCTGGGCTTACTGTATGGGAGCAGGGCCTCCTCTGTCAACCACACAAAGGTCAAAGGTCAGGGAGGCTGTTATCACTGGGATTAGAGACACAAGAGTGGGTGAAGCATCTGTGGTAATGGGTGTTGGGGGGTGGGGTGGGAGTGGAGTGCCTGGGGAGCAGTGCCAGCGAGCGGGGCTCTGTGCCGGACACGGGGCAGTGCTGCCAGCCTGGGGGCGAAGGAACTGCACACTTAGACAGAGCAGAGCTGGCAGGAGGTACCGGCATCAGGAGGAGATAGTGCCCCAGACCCAGGCAACAAGGACCTGGCCCTGGCTTTCAGCGGTCGAGGTCTCATCAGACAGCTTGCCACCGTTCTGCTAATTACGGGCACATATATCCCAACTGGGCATTTATCTGGATCAGACAAATCCTACCCTGCAGTCAGCAGTGAAAAGATTACTAAAGGAATATTTTAAAGGAATATTTTTCATTAATAATGGTACACGCCATTGCCCCAGCAAGTGCCCCTGCATTGCATCGAGAACGCGGGGTGCAGCGTTAAGCTTTTTAATGGCGGGCAGCGTGTCCCTCCCGCACCCCTCCTCTCCAAGGATGCCAGGCTCCCATACCTGAGCCGTGACCGGCCTTGTAGGCCCTGCGGCCCTCGTCCCCGCGCTCTCCGGGGCCCAGCCGCTCCTGGGCCTGCCTCTGGCGCTCCAGCGAGCTCTTCATCTCTTCCAGGTTAGAGATGTGCTGTCTCTCCAGGGAGGCGGCCTTGCGCTCGCCTGGTGGAGCACGTGGGACCGCCATGCGGGCCCCCTGGCAGGGCGGGGGCTCCGGGGGAGGAGGTAGGTCTGCATGATGAAGAGGGGTAAAAAATTAGGCCCGAAAATCTTCAAATAACCTTGGGTGTTGAGGAGTCAGTTGAGTCATCAAAGCAAGCAGCTTTCGGAAGTCATACTCTTCACGGCACAGAATCTCCTCCCCTCTTACCGTCTGCACCCGCATCTCGGCGGTGTGGGGGTGTCTGCTCCAGCCGGCCACCTCTCTGTTTCCGACCTGGGCGGTGTGCCCTCTGGTGGCCCAGGCTTTGCGTCCCCACCACACTGCCATCAGTGGAGAAAGGGCTACTGGGGCGTGGCCGCTGGGGGAAGTTTTTCCCTGTAGGGGGCGATAGAGAGAAGCACGGTTAGCTTCTTACAGTAATTTGACAACAACAAAGCAAACAGTACCCATAAGCAGAGAAGCATTAGACTGTAGATGCGACCCGCTTTCACTTAACAGCCATATCAAAGCATCTGTTAATTAAGCGTGAACAAAAAAAAATCAGATCCCGACACCATAGATCTAACGTCCAAACGGATTCAAGCATTCTGGAGAGAGGTCAAGGAAAAGCATGTCAGGCACTCAAAGGTCTGAAGAGAGCCCAGCCCCCTGCATCCACAGGAGCGAAAGGGAGAACAGGGTCGGTGAGGGGGTGTCACATGCATGCCCAGAGACAGCCGCAGGTGCCCTGGAGAGAGAGTCGGAGAGCAGGAGGAGGGGGGGCCTTCAAGGAGGAGCAGGGCCCTCCGCCCCCGGACCGACCTCTCTTGGTCAGACTGGTGCCATCACATCGGTAGCCTGCCCTGTCAGCGGCCGCCACCAGCGCCTGGGCGAAGCTGCCATGGGTGAAGATGGAGCCGTCCGAGGAGCTGCCAGCGCTCGACCTGTGGCTGGAGAAGTTACGCTCGTCCTCAGAGGCCGAGCCCCAGCCATTCACCATGGAGCCTGAGGGACACACGGCCGTGAGCGCGGCGTGTGTGTGCGCGCATACGTGCCTGCAGGTATGCGTGTGTGTGCTTACACATCAGTGGAGAGACCGCAGCGCAGGGAAACATCCTCTGACGAGAGTAACTCTTTAGAAAGCAGATTCTGTGCTCACATTTGCATTAAACAAGCTTATTAAAAAGTTTAAGTGCCAAAACATGATGCTTATTAATGATTTTGGTCTGTGTTTGACTTACAGATTGTGAACTGCATTAAATCGGGATTCGATGGGAAATCGCCTCACAGATAAAAATGCAAATAGGATCCGTGCTGCTGTGTTTACATTTCTGAGAGTGTGCGTGAAACATCCAATAATCTGACAACACTAAGTAACAAAGTCCCCCCTCAGCCATCCATTTCAAATCAAATAATTTTGCTGTGTGTGTCAAGCACTGCATTCCGGAACAGGAACAATTCATTACCCATAACCCCCCTCTGCTCTGTTCCTGAAGGCAAAACCTTCTATAAAAAACCTTTTATTACAACTTAAAACCACCGTCATGGAAATGAATGCACCAGGCAAAGTGTGTTAAGGGACTATTACGACAAATATCAAATAGCCAATATTAATTTTGCCAATAACATTGCAGGCTTTATTTCAGATCTATATGCTACTGAACATAAATCACGTCCTTGGTTCTACGCAACTACTTATAGATTGAATTACTGATAAATCAATCAGGCTTTTCTGTGCCACAAATCAAAGCACATCAACTGTAATTTTGGCTGCAGATTCACTGCCGCTTCTGTGCCTGGCTGATGCCTCTCTCCTATTTATAAGCTACACATAGCTTGGAGGCATAATGTCCTCTGAATTAGAGCCTTTCATTGGTGTTTCTCCACAGAAGCTTATGTGATTATTCATGTAGATTATCTGCTATGACTTATGCAGTAATGTGGGGTAGAAATGGACACTAATACTGGACATCCCAGCGAAAGGGGCTCCTTGATTAAGCACGCTTTTGGCTGCAAGGGCTTTTCGATCGATGCATTCTGTAAACATGTAATTAGGAACAATATTAAGCTTCTGTAATTACAGTCTGGTGGATTAATTCAGGCCGCTGGAACATCACACTCGAGCTGTTCCAGCACTGACCTCTCACCTCTCTAATCTTCCCCAATCACTCGCTGCTACAGTGAAGAGCAGCACGCCCCATGTTGTGATGCCTCATGCCGATTACCTATTAGTGCAGGTGTGAGCACCTGCTCACCTGCTGCATATTCCAGTTGCTAAATCTTCTGGAAAGGGCCACACGAGGCAGACCATATATATTTAGCAAATAAATCCTGAACGTGCCTTTATAACCCATAAGTGACTCTAGAAAGTGTCAACGAGAAAGAGGGATGTCTCAATGTGTATAGACGGGGATTACATGGAGATCTCTTCTGGTGCTATATACTGTCATTCACAGCAGAAACCAATTTTTCTGATCCAACGAAATCAATAACTAGCAGCGATTCCCTCCCTGTTAAATGGCCTGGCTAATGTGGAGCAAATAGGACTGAGACAATATTTACATAGTGTTACTGAGACTGACACCGCTGTCCAGTACGTTTTCCACGAGTGGCATCTGCAAACAGGTGCTTTATGAATAAAGGTCACAGTTTTACTGGGGAAATTCCTGTTTTTTAAACCAGAAAAAAACATTTAATTGTCTTCGTACCTCATTCTTAGCTTGGTCATCACCAATACAGACAATTTTTTAAACTGATCTAAGACCTAAACTGTAATGTTGTATAATTCCCATGGAATGTTTATAATAGTTACTAAACAATTCCTGTGGTCTTTCCCCAGGCAGTTAATGTGATGTAACAAGTACAAAACACGGCACTTGTTTTCAGGCAGTGTAATTCTCCTAGGGAGCTTTTGCAAAATCGTATTGTTACCCACATTTCTAAACTATAACTAGAGATTTGGGGGTCCCAATCAAATTTTTTATGCATGTGCGTGTAAAAATGCAAATATTTTATATAATAAACAAATAGGTGATGCAGTAATTTGCTAAATTGAATATAAATGTAATGAATTGAAAGCTTATTGCATTTTCTCCAAGCATCAGCCAACAGAAGTCTGCTAATTTGCATAATAACGCGACAGTCCTCAGAAACGACAGCATTCATCTGGCTACTGTTAGACAGACAGCCCGGGATAATGGTGGCCCTTGTCCAAACACACATAGACAGACAGAGGCACTCACAGACACACAAACACAGACAGACAGACAGACAGACACACACACACACACACACACAAAGACACACACACAGATGTGTGACACTGACAGACACACACACAGAGGCACTCACAGACACACAGACAGAGACAGGCAGTGGTACTCTCTCTCTCACACACATAGACAAACAGACAGACAGAGACACTGACAGACACACACATACAAAGACACACAAACAGACAGACAGACAGAGACACTGACAGACACACAGTCACACACACACACAGTCCATGTATTCCCATCTTTATGGGGACTCTTCATTCATTTTTTATGGGCATAATTCTAATTCCAACTATGACACCCTTAACCCCTACCCAGCCCTAACCATAACCATAAGTAACCAGACAAAATACAAGACCTTTGGCATTTTTATGTTTTGAATTGCAGTAATACATTTTTATAAAATTGTGGTTATTCTGGTGGGGACCGAAATTAACTACAATTATAATTATAAATCCAGAGACACTCTCTCTCTCCCTCCCTCTCTCTCTCTCTCTCTCTCACACACACACACACAAACACAAACACACATTCACACACAGAGACATACACACAAACAGACATTCAGACTCACACAGGAGGCTGAGCAGAGACACAGTAGGCAGCAAAGAAGCAAATGGGTGGGGTAGGTCAGGAGATGAGAGATGGGTAGGTCAGGAAAGAAGAGGGCCAGAGAGAGAGAGAGAGAGAGAGAGTGGAAGGGAGCGAGGCTGACAGCAGGGAGCCAGAGGTGACAGCCTGAACTTTGGCCAACAGAGGGCAGCAGTCACACCACAGGCTGCTAAATGGGCTGCAGGGCTTTCCTGGGGCATTTACACAAGCTGGTAATGGAAAAGCTGCAGGGTTTGCAGCATGATGATGACAAACATGTGGACCGTTCACTAAATGACTGTAGCTGCATAAGGGCTATGGGGGCCATTTGTTTATGTGTTATTTTGACCCTCCCCTCCAGGCCATGAAGTGAAAAGTAGCTGACAGGCTTCAAAGAGACCTTCAAGGAAACAACCTTCATAAACACACACACACAGACCCACGTACCTATCTAAATGGGGCCCATCCATTCATTTCTATGGGAAAAACCCTAATCCCAATCACAACACCCTTAACCCCAACTCAGCCCTAAACTTAACCATGAGTAATCAGCCCAAATACAAGACTTGTGGCATTTTTACTTCTTTGATTGCATTCACAGATTTTTATAAAACTGAGGTTATCCAAATGTTTCAGGTTTTACCACACTCTGGGGAGAGTTTGGTCGCAGTGGAGGCACTGGGGGGCAGACACCTCACATGTCCCGCGGGACATGGCCGATCACGGAAAATCCAATCAAAGCTCCTCCTACCCGATCCCTAACAATCCCCTGCAATGTCAAAAGAGAGAACGAACCAGCAACGGTTCTCAAGCTTCCGGAAAATTCTGCACCTCTGATTCCACAAACTGTTATCGCGATGCAGGCCCATAAATCACCACCAAGCACTGGCGCTGAAACTGATTTATCCTGATGGGCTCTCATCTGCATATCGTTAGGCGGAGGACTCGTTTTCCTTGACGAGCAGGCGTCTCCACCTGCTGTCTTCACGCATGACCTCACTCCCCGCCGCCATTTAAGGGGATAAAATCTGCCGGAGCACAACCTCCGCTCCAAGCGGCACTGATAACGCCGGCATATTAAAGACATCCATCATAACCCGCAGAGGAAGTGACGCCCCCTATGTGGGGCAATCCAGCCACCTCACTCCTAAAATCACATTGTACTACGCAGAAAATGGTAACAGGCAATATACTGTGTGTCAGCACTGTAGAATATAACCCAGATGTGTAAAAAAACTAGAAAAGAAATGTTCTACTTTTCGGTGTTTTGAGGGTTTGTGTCCTTGTATGTTTAAAGGTCTTTTTTGACTCCGCATATGAATAGGCTTAAATGTGAAAAGGCCCCATTTTAAAGGCTCTAAAGCTGTGAAAATCCAGGCCAACCTGGCCAGCTCCCCCTGTCGTCCCCCCCCCCCCCAAACCCGTCCCCCCACCCTTCCGGCAGCTCCAGTGGCATAAAATGGCAGGGAAGATGGATGTGGGGTGAGGCCGGCCCTCACGCCCCCGCTCTGAGCATCCGGTGCTGGGCCGGTCCTGTCAAGCAGGCGCGGGGGGGCTGGTGCACAGATAAGGGAGTAATGCTGCAGATTACGGAGAACGGCGCAGGCTAGTGTCACGGCCAGCGAGCCTGCTGCTCTGTCATCCCGTGCAAAACTGCATCCCAGCCACTGCCAGGGCCTCCAGACAGGCCTCACGTCAAGTCCCATAGGGGGTGCCGGCATCCTGGAGCCTGGAGGGG
The DNA here is from genome assembly GCA_026780845.1 of Petrocephalus sullivani. Classification (NCBI taxonomy): domain Eukaryota; kingdom Metazoa; phylum Chordata; class Actinopteri; order Osteoglossiformes; family Mormyridae; genus Petrocephalus; species Petrocephalus sullivani. The sequence goes on along the minus strand of JAODKM010000035.1, from coordinate 15,263,981 downwards.
GGGGCCTCCACATGCAGCCAAGGGGAGACAGCGACTATGGCTGGTAACTTAAACTGGGGGATAGTTTATGACTAGTGCTCCAGTTATGGAAAACCAGGCTTCAGGAGCCAACATTACATTTACAGTGCCTGGAGCAATTGGGGTTAAGGGCCTTGCACAAGGGCCCGATGTTAAAGTCACCCAGCCATGGAATCTGAAACGGCGACCTTCCGATCCAAGGTCCCACCCCCCAGAGGTACACGCCGCCCTGAGAGATCCTGCATACAGAACCTGGGCTGTACGTTTGGCTTCCGAAAATGAACCCGGCCACTTCCCCGATTTGGCGGTGGGCTGTCCTGGGGGGCGGTCGGCAGCGCTGCTGTGCTGTGGGGGCCCCAGCACCCTAATCAGCACACAGCAGACACACAGAGGTGCTGTCACTTTGGGAAATCCCATCGTGCTTCGTCTGCCTCCGCCTTGTCACTGGACGCACCCCAACCGCCCTTTCTCTCAGCTCTCTTTAAAATTCATGAACTTTCGTATCTCCCTCTGGAGTGATTATTATAATTCGTCTGAGCTCGCCAAAGAAAAACAGCTGAGGAAGAATGTGATTGAAATACATTCATTTTCAGGTGAGCAGCAAATGATTACATGCGCAATTGACAATAAGCTATGCTTTCCTGACACAGAATAACAACGCTGCACGAGCACCAACCCCCCCCCCGTCCGCACGCTAAACGAGGATGCTTTGCCAGATTCCAGAAAAAACACAAAAACACACTTACCAGCCTAACCGTAACTGTTTGACAGACAGCTTGATAGTATTATGAAAACAGTTATTAAGTTATTTCTTTCCGTTCTTTATGGTGCCGTGCATTTTCCACTGCAACTCATAAAAGATAATAAATTATAATAAAAAGCAACTGGAGACACTGATATGCTGTCACTGATAAATTGCCCTTTGAGTGGAACATGAAAGTCTGTGCTGATGTAATGATAAGGTTAATGTGATTGTGTATTAATTTTCAGCACTAGCTTGTCAGTCGTGCTTATAAAGACTGATGGCAACCAAAAGGCAAAAGGAACAGAAAAACATAAATATGCATTGCTTGGGACCAGCAAGAGAGTAATACACATGCATAACTATGTAAGGGCCCAATAAGGGGGCAGGGCACACATGTATGACTGTGCAAGGGCCCAATAAATGGGGCAGGCACAGGGATGACCTTGTAGAAGCCCAACAAGGGAGCAGGATGCATATGTTTACCTATATAAGAACCCAGCAAGGCTGGAGCAAATGTGTGGAACTGTTTGATGATGACAGCATAAGGACTGACCTGTCACAGAGCTGTCCAGGTTATCCATGCTGGATCCAGGTGTGTGCTCAATACCGTGTAGCGGTCGTGAGATCTCATAGCCTTCATTATCTTCCTCCTCCTCATCATCCTCATCGTCATCATCCGGTATGTCAGTTTCCAAATCGGACACCAAGCTGCTGGACACGTAGCCGACTGGGGGGGCAGGGGCCTGGGGGGGGTGAGGGCCACCTTGCATGTGCCTATGACAGAATGCATAGGATGCAAATGAACCCCTACCGAATCTGCTGGAGAACAGCCTTGCTAACTAGCCATCAGTAAAGGCATGTGGATAACTTCACTTAGTACCGTACTGTGTTCACATGGTGGGGTGGGGCTTAAGGACCGGGGGCCGTGTAAGTCTTATCAGAGAGAAGCATCTGCTGGGCCCCTAAGGGAACACCGAGCAGCGAATGAGGTGAGGGACAGCCAGCCAATAAGGGAGCGGGGGACAAAAGGCGGCGACAGAGCAAGATACAAAGCAGACATGTGATTGGCTGAATGAAGGACACACACACACGGTGTGTTCCCTAGGACAATTAGGATCCATCCAACTAATTTGGTAGTGACGCATCTCCGCACAGCAGCACAATGACCATGTGACGCAGAGATCTCTGGCTGCTGGGGCTGTCTGTCACGCGCCTGTCCATTGCGGAATGGGTGCTCACGGCCCTGGCAGCCCATGTGGCGGCCCATGGCAGGACCTGTGTGTAATTACCGGCTCTTTCCTGTTGTCAAAACCATACTCGCGCCAGCCCAGTGATTACGAGTAACGCGGCAGCCCCCACCTGACAGGGCGCCCACTTTCCCCTTTGTAATGTAATGAACGCATCCCTCTGTCTTGCTCTGGGTGACAGGATGAAACATGGGCTTTATTTGCTTTGCATGAATGCCGCAGAAATTGAATGTGCAGTACCCGGAATAGCCATGGGTGTGCAGACCTCGCAGACGGACGTGTGCGTGTGTGTATTTTGGGTATGGATCCATTTTGAGTGTGCTAATCACACTCACCTATGAAATATTAGAACATGCCTTCAAACCTGCCGGCAATAGTTCATCAGCGCAGGGCCCACAAGGGAAGCGGAACGCAGCAGATGAGAAAAAGCCTCCTGACATGACAGCTCTGAATTCTGTTTGACCTCAAACTGGACTATGACCTTTGACCCTGTGACCCCCTGTTGACCTCTCACCAGGTCTGTTTGGCTATGTCCAGCTGGTAGGCCCGCGTCAGCTCGTCCAGGTGCGCTTGCAGCATAGGCTGCATCTCTTCACGGGGAGATGGCGTGAGGGTCGCGGTGGACTGCTGCCCGAAAGACACCGCGGGGGAGGAGGCCACGCCCCTGATGGGCGGGGTTGGCACACGCTCCTCCTCCTCCAACTCATCCTCGAGGCCTTGGTGCAAGTAGGTCTGAACAGGCACCTGCGGTCCCCAGCCATCGCTCTCATACCTGGAACAAACAAACCGCAAAACTCCCATCATTACTCAGGAAAGTTAAAATCTTACCTAGCTTAAAAAAACTCCTATTTACAGGCTATTCCACTACTGTTAAAGGATGTTTTATAGGGGCAAACCTGGCAGTATCTTCTGTAGTCATGGAAAAAAAAAACTGTTTCACAACCCGTAACCAAGCTTACACCCCATGAAATAATAATAGCCACAAAGAAAATGTTCATTAAATAAATTTGTCAGCACACACCCCGTTGGGACTTAATAGTTTTAATCTGCTGCCAATAGGAGGGTGCTGAGATTTACAGTGCTAAGCAATCCTCATCTGCCAGACAGCCTATTAAGGCGATGACTTTCCGAGACGAGAATTAATGGCAGTGGAAAGCGAGGATGCTCTGCAGGTGGCAAGCTGGGCCACAATTCAAGAGGCTTCTTCAGGGGATCGTGTCTCTGCCTGGAATTTCCCGGCTCCTGGATCAGTGTGAGAGGCTGGCGAGAGCATCCTCCCCCCGCATCCTCTCTCCTATAGCCCTTATAGGGAGATCTGTTCGTAATCTGCATAAATTCTGCAATAAGCGAGGAAAGGAACGGTTCTTCTTAGCAGTTCTCAGGTTGTGTCTGTAGCAACAAATCTCCATGGAATTGCACTGCCTTAGCAGTTTTCAACCCTTAATGACTTGAAGCTGTGAGGAAGTCTCACTTTAAATTAATAACCTTCATCTGTCTACCTAGCTTCCCCAGGAAACACTCTCCTCAGGTGCTCCCAGCTTCTTCTGCATTGACCGTGGGAATAGGGAGGCCGTATGCAGTGACAGCCACAGACTTTAATGCATGCTACATGCAGGGAACAGCAATTAGAGACAACCACCATTAGCCTATGCATCTGGGGCGTCCCGGGGCATCTGGACCAGGCCATCCCGTTGCCCTGTTGCACACTTCCCTACATTTGGTTTGCATCTGTCTGACTTCCTGCTTGCAGATGAGCACAGGCGTGTCAATGAGCCTTGTACCCAGCACTTAGGAAGAGCAGTAACAGTTACAGGAAGTCTCCTTCTGGGGCATCTGGTTGGATCGTTTCCATCTGGGGTATCTTGGCTTGACTTTTCCCCCCCTAAACTGCATGTGTGTTGGCAATCAGGGGCCGGCAGGGCGATGTGGTAGACTTACCCCGCACCCTCGTGGGTCTCGCTGGGGTAGCTGTCCACTTCGGTGCCAGGGAGCGGGTGCACAGGAGGCGGGGGCAGCGGCACATTGGCCCAGCCCGACCCATTGGCCTTGGGGGGCTTGGTGCTGCTCTTTGTCTTCTTCTTTTTCCCACCCTTCCCGCCTGCAGGAAGATGGCGAGATGAGGAAGATCCGACATGCCCCCTTACAGACAAATGGCAGTTCATTGCCGTTTCCATGGACGGTCACACGCATGCAAATACTTTGGGGAAAAACCATCTTAAGAATATTGCACATATGACTCCAGTGCTAACCATTACCCAGTCTACAGCAGCATACATACTGTACAGGGGCACCGAAGGCACCTAATTGCGACAACAGTAACCTAAGACCCCGGAACCTAAAGGGAATCAGATATAATGGCACTTTCTGTTGCGGTTAATTTCCTCAAAGACCAATCAGAGGTGAGGTGGGGACGGGAGGCCAAAGACAGATAAGTTGCGAAGCAGGATGCACTTCATAGTGCCGCAGCCCCCTGCTCCGGCCATCGCTCTCTGTCTGCGGTACAGTACTATAATGAATGAGCTTTGCACCTTTGCTGTAGCCCTAATAGGATTCAGTTGGAATCCATTAGAGCTCCATCTCTGTTATTACACAGGAGTCCCCATTACTCGCTGCCTTCCATATCTCCTTTAAACGGGGATCCGCGGGCAGCACATCCATCATGACGCTGCCGTCAGGGCAACACGCCTCCCTTTGCTTGCTTGTTTCTCTTTGACGACTGTGCCGGTCCCTTTTGACTCTGTTTCGCGCAGTGACCCCCGACCCCCAGATTCCTCCGTTATCGCCGCCCACCAGCCTTTACTGGACGCACCCCGGCGTTCCTCCTGATGAGGTGGAATATTCATGCGGCTGCCGTAATCAATTTCCCTGCCTGTCTGGCCTGGGGGGTGACGGCAAGTGGGTAGAGGGGAGGTGGTGGGGTTTGGTGGCTTGTACTTCCAGCGTGGGGCTGTCCGGTCCAAGCTGACGGCACGCACCCCAGAGAGAACTGAGGAGAGGGTGTCACTTTCCCTGATAGCAGGCTGCTTGTGGCAGACCCGACATACTCTGTGCGGGCCAACTATACGCGCCCCCCCCCCCCCCAAATGTGAAAACCGGGCACACAGAGCCAGCCAGACACGCGGCCGAGCACAAACCCCCTGTGAGTCTCCTTTGTGTCTGCTCACATGTGTCCACCGTGGCTGCCAAGCACTTCCTATCAGGACGGCTGTAACGTGCGCCGGACGTGCCAGTGCAAGGCCCTGAGTCTTTTACAGTTACAGACAAAGACAAGAAACCGCTAATACAGATAAATGTGGCTTGATACTTCAAATCTAACCAAATGCCTAAAATCAAAAGAAAGCCTGCCTTAAAATATTCAATCATCTCGTAAGTGTATAATTAATGACATATTATCAGAAATTACCTAACACCTAGCATTTATTTTGTTCCACTAGGCTCTTGTACACATATCAAGCATATTCGATCCTTCAAATGTACCACCAGCTTCTCTGGTATCGCTTCATAACCACCTGCTAAGGAGACAAGACTATAGAAAATAAACCGAATGACTAATCTGTAAGCACAGGAAGAGCAGGTTAGGGAATTTCCACCACAGCAATGGAAAGTGTGCAGCCTATCTTCACATGAGTGCCCTGGGTCATGCTCTTTGATGAAGTTAAACTTAGAGTACTACCCTGGAATACTATTATACGGAGCAGAGACGTACATCTGAGAGATGTATGACTATAGAGCCTTGAGGGATTGTTTCAGTTCTGTGGAGGAAGACGCAGAGCAGGAGCAGGAAGATCTGTTTTGGCCTGGGATGGAGGTGTCAGGACATGACAAATGCACAAAGCCGCTAATAACAGCAACAGTAGGCTTAGGGGATGTGCCAGCTCCGGTGTAAACGCAGTCCAAGAGTAATCAGCGCGTCCTAATCGTTTCTTCGGGCAACGCTTGACTTTCCAACAAATGACGTCGAAGGTGCGGGCGCTCAATCGCCAGGCCGGTCTATGCAGCATTCAGGCCTCTCGCTGTAGGGTGGAGGGTGGGGCAGGTGTCATCTCTGTAAACGAGGCCCAGCCGAAATTAGAGGAGCCCCGCGGGCAGCCAGGTTTGGCCAGGCGCCTGAGAGCTATCTCTCTCCCTGCCCGTCTTCCTGACATATGCTGGGCTCCTCTTCAAAGGAGACGCGGCCCATGGATTCGGGGGTAGTGCCTGATATTTTTACACTGGGTGTGGCCCATGTACAGTGCTTAAGTGCGGAGGTGAGGAGTGTCTTTATTGGCCAGAATAGCGTGGAAAACCTGCTGTCCGCAAGGCATGGCCTCTCATTGAGAGCCACTGCTTTGCTGCTGCCCATTGGATGCCAGGCAGTGGCTCTGGGGTAGAGGCTGTGTGTCGCCAACTGCCCTCTCACATGCTGTTCTGTTCAATATAGCAGAGCCCTCTCTGTTCTTTAGGCTAGTAAAGGCTAAGCTTCCTCATTACAAGGTTGTCATCACTTACTCTCTTCTTCCAGACTAACCTTTTTCATCCTGTCATCGCCTTGGCTTCATGACTATTCCCATTTTTTTTTAAGAGGACAGTATTTTTTTTTAGCCAGCTTGGCAGTTTCTGAGGGTCTGTTCACGTCACTGAAATGAGTTCAAGCTTCTTAAGCACATCCCTGGAAAACTGTTCTGTACTGGTCAGGGCCAAAGAGCATTTTAACTGAGGCACGTTTGGCCTTTTAATAAATACATAAATAAAGACTTATCCAGAATAATCCATTCATTCTCTGATTGATTCAGTCCGTAAAGTGGCCATCCCCCGCTGGCAATGTGATTGTGACCCCCCCTGCAGAAGCCTCTGACTGGGGGATGGTACTGTTCCCATTCGGCTCCGATGTCCCAGTGGCTGGTGGTTTAAGGAGAGGCCAGGCCCACTGAGCTGTAACTACATTAAAGCATTAGGGGGGGAGCTTAGTGTCCTATAAATGACATTGTAACCCTCACTACACAAGTTTTATTGTAGCCGGTAACCATTAGTTGGGGGTGGGGCTTTTCTTTCCTTCACTTTGCCCAGCCAAGCATAATAAGATGCTCCAGTAACAGTGCCTCTGAGACTACAGCCCGGCCACCCTAGCCCCCTTGCCTGGGGGAGTGGGGGGGAATACCACATACAATACAAATGCAATACAATAAAATGGCAATCTAACTGATGAGTACAGATCTGTATTGTCATGACAAATACTATTCATAAAATGTAATCAAATAAAAATCTTTATATTTTATGGAGATCTTTCTAAAGTTTGGGCTCCATTTGACCTCTATGCCACAGACATCATGGAAAATGTCAATTTCCTTTAAACGTATTACTTAACCAAAGTTGCGCCTGACTTTTAAAATTTGAAGGGTACATTGCCTGATCAAATTGCCCCATCCACCCCAGAGTCAGAGTCATCAGTTAAAATGCATCTCGAACCGAATTTCTAGGCTTCTCTTAACCAGGCAGAGAAACTATTCCATATGTGTACAGCACTGCACTATGCTAGCGAAAAAACATGCAATTCTCAAGTATGCATCAGGAAACAATGCGAAACAAAATGTGGACATATTGGACTGGATTCCACACATGTATCCTGTAAGGAGAGTGACAGACAGGAGGCAGATGTGTGTGCTTTACATCTGGATGGATCAATGACAAAGGTCTCTTTCAAGATGTTTCACATAGAAAGCTCGTCCTACATTTGTCAAAGGAGCCAATCAGGAAAATTCCAAAGCCGACTTCAAGAATGGCAGCTATAGCAGCAAATGCCACATGGCTAAATGTGACAGTAGAGAAACACGAGCACCTGCACAAAGTGCAACAGGTGTGTATGCAGTACAGGCAGCTCGCAGCTGTCCACTGACTGCAAAGACCACTGGTTCTACAAATGGGGGAAAGAATGCTAATTAAAGGTAGCTAATTGTTTCATCACATCATTTTTCACCTGCGATTCTGTTTTTTAGCAGGGATGAATAAATAACTTTTATTTTTTATATATTCAATATTGCCTTTGTTTACCATAAAAAAATACAAATTTAACTGTTACAAGTAATAATGTATTATTTATTTATTTATTTATTATTTATTATTAATAATTTCATTTTAATTTTAAGTGTATGAATTGTTGATGTGAAAAATAAAGATCTTTTTACTGTTCAATGTTCTGAGCAAAAAAAAAAAAACATACTCTACACTAAATACTAAATGTTCGGAGTCACATATTTAAATGTTATAGTGGTAGGTGGCACTGTACTCTTATACCTGTAGGATCTGGGGTTTGAATCACACCTCCGCTAAGTGTCAGGAGTCTACATGACATCCTCATATAGGACGCTGAACAGCATGTGCTTAGGCTAAATGGTGTCTCTGAGTGGCCCTGATATGCACTGGAATCCCTTCCAGAGTGTGCCCTGCCTGGTGCCCAGTGCTTCTTGGGACTGGCTCCCGGCTCGCCACAACCCTGTACTGAATAAGCAGTTATGTAAAATGGATGGATGGATTATAGGGCTTCCTCTAATGCTGGAAGAAATTTCTGTAGTGGTTATAAATACGATTAAAGGATCTTAAGTGTAGGATCCAGCTAGCAGACAAAAAAATAATAATATAGGAATGTGATTATAGCCAAGGATGTGATTATAACCAAAATATTTTAACCAAGTTAAGCAGTCCAAAAATAAGCAGACTTTACAGACCCTACTCTTCCATGGGTGGTAGTAGATATTCCAAACCCTCATAGCCAGTCAGGGGACTGACAAGAAAACCCATTAAAAAGAAATATGGGAAATTAGACAACTTATTTTATGGCCTTTGGAAAAGTGGCAGAGGTGATTGTGCCCAATTGCTGCTTGAAACTCTGAGCAGGGAGTGTCATCCTTAGCCAGCCAATCAGGGAGCACAAACATCACCCTATAAAACGAGCACAAATTTACTACCTCTGTAGCAAAGTCCTACTGGCAGCTTGATCGACCATGACGCGGTGGCTAAGCTGGAATGTGCAGTGCTGCTTGTGTTTGGCAATCAATACCCACAGATTCAATAATATTCTAACAGAAAATGATATTAATCATAAGCAGTGATGTTACTGCACAGACACTCACAAGCACTTAACCACTGTAATAGCACCTATTGCCTGATTCAAAATAGTACAACAGCGTTGTGCTCAAAGCCGAGAATAGAGTGATAACTTGACCCTCCATCTGCAGCCCCTCTCCTATATTAGCTTGGGTGTATTTCATTTATCACAGCGTCTTACTGTCTATACATTATACCGTGGTATGTGGTATATTGAAGGTATTTTGAAAAGCAAAGCTATTCTGGCACTGAAATGTTGCTGAAAAATTTTAGAAAAAACAATGCCTTGATAAATCAAAAATATTAGCGTAATACCGTCTAAGCCTAGCTTACACAATGCACTCCTCTCTAAAAAAATCTTTAAAAAAGGCCAACCTTGTGTGTCTTAACGTAGTCAGGCCCACCAGATCTATTCAGGTCCTTTCATGTGCCACCATAGACTAGGACTAGGGCTAAGAGACATAAGTCAATTATCCTCCGACCGAACTTGCTGAGTGGGGGGATTCCCCATGATAAACTCTGCTGAACAGGGCACAGCTTGTTGCATTCACAGGATGTGACAATGTCATGCAGTGACTAGCATGGCTGCCTCATCTCTGAAGACCAGGGTTTGAATCTCTGCCACAGCTCTACGCATTTGGAATTTGCACATTATCCCCATGGCATCGTGGGGTTCCTCCTGGGTTCTCAGGTCTCCTTCAAATTTCAAGAACAAGTAAGGTAAATTGGAGTTGTCAAATTGTTCATAGGTATGAATGGTGCACACTCCCCGTCCAGGGATCTTCCCTGTCTTGTGGCCATAGGCTCTGTGACCATGCATAGGGAATACAGTATGGAAAATCAAGGGGCTTCTGCAGCCATCCTTAGCTGGCACTCCTGCTTCAGTTTTGTACCACCCAGGGATTTGTCTCAAAATGAAAACAGCTGTCAATTTCTTCCTGATAACGTTTTTTGCGAAGTAATAATTAAATCAAATCTAAAATCAAAAGAAAAGTTCATCAAATACTTTTTTGAGTTATCATGTTCATAAGGTCAATGTCTTTTGAGAATACCATTTCTTTTGCTACGACAAAGGACTGCTTAAATTTTTGTCCAATGAAAATTTTATCAGGTCCAGATTTTCATCCACATAATGTGTCTGTGAGTTATCTTGCTAACGAGAATCCAATAAAATACAATGAAAGTCCCCAGTCTCTGCAAAGAACTTAACAGGATCATCTAAGGCACAAGGAACTACTGTAGAACATGTCTCTAGTAGCTTCAGTAGCCGTGAAACAGAGAAATGATGCTAACACCACAATTACCTAATGCTTAATATTTCGTAAAGCAACACATGGTACTATTATTCTCTATGCCAAGCATCTAAAGGCCATATTCCCCTTTAGCCTATTGTTTCAATAACAGTGCAATGTTGAAAAAAGCCTTGAATGTGAAAGCAGACCTACCGGCCTGCCATGCCAAAGAAACGCCTTTGTGACTGCAGCAACATCATGATCACAATGCGGGTAAGGAGGGAAGGAACTGGGTATTGTTAATATAGTTTTTAGTGAAGCATGTGCTCATTGGTGCATGCAGATCAATGGGAAACCAAAATCAATCAACCAACCAACCAACCAATCAATCATTCATTCATTCAACCAATCGGTGATGTGCCAGAGCAGTGTTTAGCTATACACTGTGTGAGAGAGCAGGAAGCAGAGCCCTCTTCTGGCCTGTGGGAAACCAACCTGATAGGCTGCCGCTCCGCTCTGAGCTGTTGTGAGAGCTGGTGGTGCTGAAATCTTGTGATTGGTTGTGTGGCATTCTATTAGACAATCCTTCAGCCAATCGGTAGTCGGGAATGAAAAGAAGCGCTGGGGGAGGGGGTTAGAGGGTAGAAGTCACAGTGGCATCAGGTGATTGGCCGGCAGCACAAGCACATGCAAATCATGCAGTTAGAGCATCAGGCAGGCTGCAGGGGGAAAAAAGAACACATGTGCACACACACAGCCAAACACACACATACACACACGCAGCCAAACACACACACATACACACATGCATGCTCCCTGTGAAAAAAGAACACGTGTGCACACACGCAGCCAAACAGACACATACACACACGCAGATAAACACACACATACACACATGCATGCTCCCTGTGAAAAAAGAACACGTGTGCACACACGCAGCCAAACACACACATACACGCACGCACGCTCCCTGTAAAAAAAGAACACGTGCGCACACAAGCAGCCAAACACACACATACACACACGCAGCTAAACACACACATACACACACGCAGCCAAACACACACATACACACAAGCAGCCAAACACACACATACACACACGCACGCCTGTGTCTGCGTGGCTGAGCCATTTCCGTTACAGACCCAGCACAAACAGAACTGGAAAATGAGAGGGATGTACGGGACCTGGGCAGGAATAAAGCATTTCACACATTAGGAATCATTTACAAATCTAATGTATGCAGGAATGCAGCAAATGAATGTGCCGTTTATCTTTCCAGTTCCATCTAATTTCAATTTTCAAAACAATGCAGGAGTCTGAGGAAGGAGTCAACACTCCAGTTCCAGCAGATTGCATTAGAAACGCATGGAAAAGCTGTAATTAATCAATTACAGACCTTTGGAAACTACATGCATAAATATAAACAGAGCTTTACAATACTGATTAGTCATGACCTTGGAAACTCATTGGCTTTTCGAAGCCCTTTGAGGGCAAATGGTAGCTTTATATTGCATGTAATGAAGTTAATGCAATTATTATCAAAAATAAGATCTAGATAATCTAGAAGAAAGAGTAGGGCAAAGTGCCCTGGAGTAGATTTGGAAGCCTGCTTAGAAGGCCAAAATGAAGCAGCTCGCTTCCTTCCCTGCCTTAGAAGGGTTTAGAAGTGCGTCTGGGCAGAGGCCTGAGGCTTGGCGGCCTGCCTCCAGTGCTCTCACGGCAAGAGGCTGTGGCTTCCATGGCATGAAGGTGAAGCTAGCGGTACACAGCGGCCTCCGCTGGGGGGTGGTGCAGAGATGGGATGGCATGCATGGGTCATGGGGTGGGGGGGGGTCCTTTCAAATCGAGTGCACAGGTGATGGATTTCTGATCCGAAGTCAGATGACAGGCTGTAGGGATATTCAGGAACACACACGCGCCCATGTACACGCAAAGAGGCCGAAAGCGCCACCCCACCCGCACCGCCCCACTCACTGTTGTTGCCGGAGTTCTTGTCAGGCAGCGAGTAGCCCAGATTGGTCATCTCCTGCTTGGCCTGCAGAGAGGCCTTCCACTGGGCGTCGGGCAGCTCCACGGAGAGCTCGTGGATGCTGGAGGAATGCAGGATCTGCGTGGTGGCGTAGGGCGTCGCCTGGGAGCCCTGACTCGGGCTGTTGTAGCTGGCCTTGGTGGTGAAGTCTATGCTGCTGTAGATGGCGCCGTCTGACATCATGGTGCCCGTCTTCTCGCCCTGCCCGGTGGGCAGTACGTCTGGGGGGGAGGCAGACAGGGGCGGGGTTAGGCTCTGAGAGCAGAGGGGGTGGGGCCAGGCTGTAACAGAAAGAAGGAAGGAGAAGCAGCCATTGTCATATAGGCAGAGGGAGGGTGACCATTTCCCAGTTTTAATCTCACTGCCGCCTCACAGTCTTTTGCACTGGAATCACCAACGAGCTGATTCGCTGTACAGATGCACAGAGCCCACAATGGCCACGTGATGGGAAATGTAAGGCAGTTAGGGTGCTACAGCAGGGAGAGTTTGATTCCCATTTGACAGTGATAGAGCACAGGCTGAACTGTGCCCCTCTATTTCAGGGAATTAATACTGAGTGCCGGCATCCCTGCAGATCGCGATTGATCATATAAGTGGAATTAGCATTCATATGATCATCACTGACAAATATGTGCGATTGACACTAAGCGCAGGTCAAGCCTGGGCTCCTCTTTGAAGTCCTACCTCACTGCTTCTTAATATGTTCAGTTTGAGTGTGTTCTGCTTATTCATTCATCGCAGCCCCTAGATGGAGCGCTCTTCCCCTCTCAGCTCTTCCGAAGCCTACCCGCTCGGTTGTCCCGTCGGCACCTTCCCACTGCTGACTGAATGCCGAGCAGCCCCACCTTACTGTGCGCTGCCTTGGCACGGTTTGATGCATGCGATGCTTCCACAGGTGATTGCATGCTATTCTAAGGCAGCCAAATGCACGCCATCTCGCCACATTGCATCACCTAACTGCATGGCTTCCTAGCACGGCTAACTGTGTGATGCTCTCCCGCAGCTGATCACATGCTGTCTTCCTGCAGTTGTGGGCTCAGTGAAGGGGGGGATGATGTACAGTCGCAACAGAGAGGCCCGCATCTGTGCCAGTCAAATGGTGTCCGTCCTTCATGACTCGCTGCACAGGGAATCTTCCCATACACAGTGCTCCCCCTCCCCAAAACACTTCACTGCACTCTTTCTGTGCTCTCTCATAAGAGCAGGATGCCTGTGCCTGAGGCGTGACAGTGTGCCTCTGCTAGACAGATTCTGTGACAACATGCCTGTGCCAGACCGAGGCTACGACAGTGTGCCTGTGCCGGACCAAGGCTATTACAGTGTGCCTGTGCTAGACCGAGGCTATGATAGTGTGCCTGTACCAGACGAAGGCTATGACAATGTGCCTCTGCTAGACCAAGATGATGGCAGTGTGCCTGTGCTTATCCATGGCTATGACACTGTGGCACTGCCAGGCAGATTATATGACAATGTTCCCCACAGCATCAAAATAACAGTTTTGTTATCACATTATGGGGACATTTGGTCCCTACAATGTAATAAATACATGACCCACACATACACATGTTGGTATTTTTATCTTAGTACGCACCATATATTCAGTTCTCCTGACCCTAATCCCAATCACGACACCCTTAACCCCTACCCAGCCCTAACCTTAACCATAAGTAACCAAGCAAAGCAGAAGACTTTTGGCGTTTTTCCTTTTTTGTTTGCAGTCACCGAATTTTTATAAAATGAAGTCTGAAGTAGTGAGAATGGAAAAAATGTTTTTAAGGATTTGCTATACTTGTGAGGTCCTTTGGTTCTCTACCTGTACATACAAACACACACACATGACAGGCTTTTTGGCTTTTCATTTTCACCATTATGGAATATGAGTTTCCCTTTATTGTTACTCTGCCAGAATGGATACTTATCAGAATAGAGAGCCTCTAGTAAGAGCAATATGAAAAAGCAGAATTTGTATATAAACACAGTGCAGAAAAAATAAGAGCTCTGAGGCATTGTACTATTCCACACTTGAGGGAAATCATTCTGAAAGTGTTTGCAGGCTTTTATGCTGTACATCATAACAGGTAACAGGGGGGCTGCTGGCATAGAGTGGGATCACAGGAGCTGGGACACTTACCTCCTCGGCCAAAGTTGCCCATGTCATTGGGGCCCCCAGAGCCATTGCTGACGGGCAGACTGGTAGCGGGCCAGGAATCGGCCAGCCAAGGATACGCCGGGTCGCCGGAGTTCAGGAGGCCGGGCCGGCTGTGGGAGAGAGCGGGCGTGAATCAGCCGTGGGTTTGCCGTGCCAGCTGGGGGCGTGGCTGCTATAAATATTCTCTTTTTTCAAAGGATTCGAGGGACTGAGAACAAAAAACCTGCCTGGAGTCTATAGGGAGGCTGTGTAGAGAAATTACATCAAACATACATGAGTGTTTGTGCATGTGTGTGTATTTATATGCCTGAGCAGGGAGGCTCACTCGGTAATGAGGCCCTTCCTGACACGGAAAATGAGGCTTTTCCTCCAGGGGTTTCAAATCCTTGAGGCTGGTTAACTGCGACTATTTCAAACAAACCGCCCCCAACCCCTACCAACTTTCCTCACCCCCTCTCCGTTACCCTTTTATCGTTGAGGCAGATTCACATTCAAATTCCTATTCTTTCTCGTCTGTGGCCTCTTCATCTCACTCTGCAATACCATTTACTACTAACATCTCCCCTCTACACTGCACAAATGGTACAGTCCATTCTATTCTGTGCCCCCCCCAACCCCACCCCTTACAACCAGTCACAGGGTGAATCTCAATACGTATACTTGACCGTACTTGTATTCTTATGTACCCGTTTTACGTCATCTGTCATTACCGAATACAGATCCAATACTGAAGAACAGCAGTCCAGAGGATGGTAAATATCCCCGGATGTTGTTCTTGCCCCACCCCAAATATCAAGCATGCATTGGATGCATCCTTGGCAAATAAGCCTAATCCCATTATTCATTGCACACCAAGTTTGTTCTTGGAAGGCAGGGCAGCAAGATGATCTTTGCATTCTTAGTATTGAGATTCACCCACAGTGAAATGGTAAAAGGGCTTGAGAGGTGGTGCAGGTCTGTCCCACGTCACCCTGGTCCAAAATGAGAAGGCTAAGGCCTTAACATGTATAGCATGTCATCAATAGAGCCATTACGCCATACCCTGATATGTAAACCTTGTTACTGGGGCCTCACTGGGGCGTAGCTCACTGCTGGGAGCCCCGTGGAAGGGTTTCTCTTGGCAGCACAGTCTGAGCTGGAATCTGAAGTCCCAGATGCTGCGTGGTGGTAGGCAGTGGGATGGGGCTCAGAGTGTTGCCTAATTAAAAGGAGCCAATGGAGCAATTGTATGCCAAAACTGGCCCTGAGGGGAAGCCAGTCACTCAGTGGCTCATCAGACACCCTCACTTCTGATTGGCTAATGCCTCTCAGTATCTAACTCCCCCTCCCCAATATTCTGCTGCTCCTTCACCTCCGCCTGTCACATCGTTACCCTCACTCTCCTCTCCTCCCACCCCTTGCCCTCCATTTCATCCATCGCCCCCCCAGCACTCATCAGCCCTCCAAAGTCTGAGGGTTTGACAGAAATGAGGAGCAGGATACACGATTTGACAG
>JAODKM010000035.1:15233130-15247059 GCA_026780845.1 Petrocephalus sullivani | reverse complement strand
CCCCCTGGGAGTCGGAGAGGGGGTGGTGGTGAACATTTGCGGCGGGGGCCCCCTAAGTTCCCCCCCGGGGGGGGGGGGGGGGGGGCGCGCCCCCCCCCCCCCCCCCCCCCCCCCAGAGAATCCGTCGCTCCTCGAACCCCACCCGCTGCGGCGAGCGCACTGCCCATTTAGCCGGAAAATTGCAGGACTTGAGCGGAGCGGAAACAAGACAACAGGGCTGCAAACGGTCTGGCTCATTTTCCCGAGCGCTCACTGGAAACACAAAAAAAACTCACCCTGGCAGGACCAGAACACATACAAATTTATACGTGGGCACACGGGCGAGTGTATATATATAACTCCATTTACTACTATGCAATTTCCGGGAGGCGGCAAGTATATATATGTGTTAACTGAAGTGTGTCTCTCCGCAAGTGAATGTGCGTGAGCACACATGTGTGTCCGTCTGTGTGGCTGAAAGGGTCCTAATTAATTTTCAGTCCCAGGGCAAGTGTGTGAGAGCAGTGCTGGACCTGCCTACTCAGGTGTGATAAGGAAAAGGAGCGAGAAGAGAGGGGGGACAGGGGTCCCAGGGGGCTCTGCTGAATACCCTTATCGAGTCTGTAACTGGTGTCATTCAAATCAGCTGCTGCCCCAGACGGGGATGAGAGGGAGGGGACTCTTTGGGGGTGGGAGGGGTTTCCTGCACATGGCTCCCCTGGGTAATTATTTTTACATCATTACACATGCTCTGATTCCAGCCGCCCGAGTGAGGTGACAGGCAAATTCATCACTCTGGGGGCCCCAGAATTCTTTGCAGTAACGGCGGAAGATAAATGATAAAATAAAACCCCTCTTGGCTTAAATTGTTTCTGCTAATTCTTTCAGGGAGATTTATGACTTCATCTATTAATGCATGAATGTGTGCATGTTTTGGATGCATGCTTGCAGGCATGTTTATGTGCACGGTATAAATGTATAAATAAGCAAAAAGAAACAGACATGCACAGATGGAGGCAGACACAGAAAGCCCCCTTTAAATAAGTGACCACAATAGCTTTTGTCAGTAGAAGCCAATTTCTAGTCTTCTAATAAGTTCTAATCCTGTTGCAAAAATCTGTTGTGATCCATTCAGATGTGTCAGGCTTCGCGAGTCACATCCAAAATGTCATGGTGTCCCTGACTGTACACCTGTGACCCTCACTGATCTCAGGCATCGCCATGCCCCACGTTCATCTCGGCGAGGATCTTCACCCGTAGAGCACAGAGGCATCTTGCAGGTGGCCTAAACCAGCACACGTGAAGTGAAGGTGAACGATCTCACCATTCCGTGCTGTAGTAAGGAGAAGAAATCTTTCACCTTTGGAACCACCTTTTAAATAATCGCATGGAAAGCGAAGAGAGATTCATTTTCTCTAGCTTTCACCTAACATGCAATTTTTATGTAACATATTATGGTGTAATAACAAAGAATTCCTCTTTATCTATATACAGTACGTATATATATCATTTTTGTCTAACTGCTTATCCAGAGCAGATGGGATGCCAATCCGTCATGGGGCACATGCACACACACACACACACACACACACACACACACACACATATGCACATTAACCTAACTGCAGGATCCAAAAAGTGCACCCTATCTTTGGATCGTGTCGGGAAGCCTGCGCACCTGAACACAGGGATAACATGCAAACTCCACACACACACACACACACACAAACACGTATATATAAACACACATTTGTAATTATATCTTAGTGGGGACACTCCATTCATTTCTATGGCAAAAACTCCAACATCCTTAACCCCTATCCAGCCATAACCATAACCATAAGTTATGGTAATAATAACATTTTTGCCATTTTTTGTTTTTAGGTCTTTGTGGGAACTTGAAAGAATACCCCCCAAAATTAAAATAACAGTTTTTTGGTCCCCACAATGTAATATAATCATAATCCACAGGGATTTGAGCCCACAACCCGAAGGAGGAGAAGCAGCGGTACTGCCCACTGAGACACCATGCACCATGGATCTATGTGCATTTATATTATATTATAACATGAACCAACCACAGTGAAGAGGAGGGATTTGAGCCCACAACCCAGTGGAGGAGAAGCAGTGGTGCTGCCCACTGAGACACCATGCACCATGGATCTATGTGCATTTATATTATATTATAACATGAACCAACCACAGTGAAGAGGAGGGATTTGAGCCCACAACCCAGTGGAGGAGAAGCAGTGGTGCTGCCCACTGAGACACCATGCCACCATGGATCTATGAGCATTTATATTATATTATAACATGAACCGTACTCTGTCAGACCAGCATAGAGGCCAATGTGTAGCTCGAGGGACAGACAGCTATAATTCTGCAGCTGAAAAGCACTGAGCAGCATGCTGAGGCATGTGCCGGGACACCCCCCCACATCGCCTGCAGCGGACACACCCCCCACCCCCCCGGCAGACGTCCCAGGGCTCTCACCTTCCGTTGCTCATCAGGCCACCGTCCACACGCTGGAAGGTCACTGGGGGAGGCGAGGGGCGGGCAGCAGGACCCAGAGAACGGGGAGAGAGAGGGGGGGCAGCAGGTGAGCGCAGGGTCACCTCTGACTGCACCCGTTACTGCAAACATGGTGGCACGATGGAGACACTCAAAGGCCTTCTGCTAGTGGAAGCAGCTATTGCTACTGCTAGGGTCCCTCACACGGCAGCCATGCTATATCTGTGCTGATGCCTACACCTCGGCTCAGCACCATTTCCATATCTCCACCAGAACACAGATATCAGAGCCGGATCTGGGTAAATCCTTGGCAGGGTCCTGGAGCAGTAAACAAACCCACACCCTGGAAAGTAAATCAGTGACACAGGTGGGGGGAGGGGGGGGGGGCACTGACTTCAAACCTCTGTTTTCTATTTTGTTGTTTTCCATCAGCGAAACCCCAAGAGATACGTCAGACTGGCATTTTTGGAATACCTGGAAGATTGTCCCCCAGGGTGCCAGTGAGGAAGGGAGAACACCCCCCCCCCGCACGCCCGCCCCAGGCAGAAGCGCTACACAGGACACGGGTGACATTTTCCCCAAACACGGGCCTCTAGCACCATCCCCTCCACACACACACACAGCCCTGGCGAGCTCACGCTGCTGCTCCCGTGTGCCGTGGCCCTCTGATGTCCGTATCTGCAGACCACCACATTTCCCGCTTTAAAGTCGGCGGGCAGGCGCACCCAGCGGCTCCTCTCTCCTTTCCGATAAACACTTTCTCCAATATGAGCGTGGATTAATCCCCCTTAATAAGCATTAACAGGGGGGTGGGGGCTGTAATCAGGGTATAAAAATTCCATCAAATCTTCCCAGCTGCCTGAATGCCAGCACTGCCTGTGATTTACGCACCCCCACCTCCTCACACCCAAAATACCCCAGTCCATGCGGCGAAAGCTTTAAGAGCCGACTGCATGACATTTCCTGCACACCGCATTTATCTCTCGGCCCTTCCCGGCCTCACACTCCACCACACCCCTCAACAAAGCCCAGGTTAAATCCCGAACGAGTCATAAGCCACTATGCTAGCAGACGGCTATATGAAGCTCTCACCCACAACCTCATCCTTGTGCCCAGTTTAGTGCCACATTTCAACCACAAAGACACAAATACAGCCCTAGATAAGTGTGACAGGAAGGTAACACCCACCAGCTTCATCACCGTCGGCACCCGTATGCACTCAGCGCCTACCTTTTCCGACACACCTGCTAGTTTATGCTAATGCTAATTCTGTCTCCCCTAACAAACACCAGGCAACAAATCAAGGCATAAAGCATGTAGAGAGGGTCCAGAGGGTCGGCGATATGAGTCATATAAGTGGTTTTGAAGACAGTATCCTTGTTTTTGGTTTCCAGCAAACAACAACCACACTCTAGGTCTTTTAAAAGTAAAAGTAAAGTGTCGAGAGTTTACAGAGAATGATATGATAAAAAATACCCAGTCTGAAGGTGAAACCCTTGCTGATGAGTGATTAGAGAGGAAAGGCCAGATTGTAGATAACAAGAAGCCTACAAGAACAAAAATGTTCAGCCTGTCCTTTAGAGAAAGGGGCACCCTACCCAATAATAAGTGGGTGTGCTTAATGAAGTGGTCGCTTCTCCAGTCAGGTCATTGTGATCCATAGTCTAACCATGGGAGGAGAAGTCAAGGTTCTGCATGGAGAGGATCGGCGCTGACTCACGGGCACACACACATACAGAGACGCGACACAGCAGGAACATTCAGTCTGTGATTTGTCTTTAGAGTCTGTGTTTGGTGCGTGGGAGGAGCGCAGAGCTCCTAAACGACCCCCCAGAAAGAGGGAGTGAACACGCAGATTCGGCAGCCCCCCCCCGGGCTCCCATTCTGCCCATATATGTAGATAAACTGGCACAGGCACCAAGATGAAGGGTGTGTGTGGGCGAGGTTAGGCGCTGAGTGAAGTGGTGAATATGGAGGGGAATTGAAACAATCTGGTGAAATGTGTTTAGCATGTGATTAAAGCCAACTTCACAGCCTAGTGTCTAATACCACAAGCGCGGGATCATGGGAGTGGACCGTGTTTTGGGCTGGGTGATCTAAAGAACCCTGTTTATAATCACACATCTGAATGAATCCCCCTTAAACAACAGAGCAGATGAGAAATGAAAGTCTTCTCCAAGCAGAGAAGCTGCAGAGAGGAGGGTCAGCAAACGGGTCCCATCAGCTTCTCTGCGTTCCTTTCTGTCTGCCTCGTGAGGGCAGATGAGAGGAGCAGCGGAAGATCATTCCGCAACCTCAGAGCACCGGCATTGCTAGAAAATGCAGCGACGTCGCTAGCAAAAGCACAAAAGGTCACCCAGAGAAAAACATCACCCAATAAAGTCATAAAGAGAACAGATATACAAGTGCAGCCATCAAAATTATAACCCCAGACTAAAAAACAGCGCCAACGACCACTGGATAGTGAAAAAGCAATTCGAACACATGACCTGGAGAATTATATTGGGCTTATCAAATACTGACAAAGAGCGTAAGGGGCAGGAAAGCCATTCCTCAGAAGGGCTAGAGTAAGACTGGCGCCTTCGACAGGGTGCCAGGGGACCAGGGACGGGAAGGTGGTGAACACCGGAGAAGGGTAGAAAGCAAGGCACACCAGCGGACGACGGAAGGTCACAGCAGCAGAGGGGACGGGGACAGCGTATGCGCATAGTACAGGGAAGACAGACACACAGGCACAGCACAGGGCAGCTAAGGGCGGTGCCGTCCTCGCAGTCCTTGGATCTTTGGCTCATGATTTTTTTATGTGAATTAAAAAAAAAAACTAAGAACTGACTTTCTTCAGGGATGTATTTTTCAGTGATGCTAAGGAAGGGTGTGGCTTTAAATAAAATTAAAGGGATTTACAATAATTTACAGCATCAAGCCACAGTTTATCTACACCAGTCTCCTCCCTCTGTCTGCATTAACATAAATGAAAACATTAAAACATCGTATACAAAAGACATTATTACAGGTGGCTGATGACAGAACTGGGAGTGTCACTGAGCGAGGAGACAGGACAAATGGACAGTACCTGCAGGGGTGAAGGTGAAGGACTGAACTGCAAAACAAGAAGACAGAAAGAGTTGAGCATTAAAAGCCTGAGAGGAGGTTTGGCTTTGAGCGTGCGGACAGGCAGTGGGCGTGGCTGGATGGGGAAGAGGGAGGCGTAAAGCGGGAACATGCAGGAGCCCAGCCAGCGTGCAGGGAAGGGCGAGCGCTCAGTCAGGGCAGACAGCTGCACAGATGGAGGGGCGGGAGAGAGATAGAGGGAGAGACAGAGAGAGAGCGAGAGAGAGAGAGAGAGAGAAAGAGGAGGAGGGAGAGGAGGAGAGAAAGAGGGAGAGAGAAAGACAGGCCTGCTTCACTGCCGGATCCAAAAAGTGCACCCTCCAATTGCAAATCCCGGGAGAGGAAGGAAGATGGAGAACATAATGCAGAGAGCGGGAAAGCTGGGTGAGGAAGACTCCGGGCATTTAGGAAAGGAGTCCTGGTATGAAGCCAGGCACAGCAGGAGAGACAAGGGGCTCAAGAGATAGGAAAGACAGACAAATTTGGGAGAAGATAAAGCCTGGAGAGATATACTGGATATTCTAAAATCAGAAGGAAATATCTCCAGAAACCACAGTAATCATGCGATCAGAAATTAAGATCAAATGAAACGACAAGGTTATTACGGGCTCCGGTCCTGCCAAATCATCTGGGTGCAGAGCAACACACTGAGACATTAACATTCGGCCCATTAGCCTTTGCTGCACCCCACCCCCCCACCTCCTTGTCAGCCAGCCCCCACTCTAAATGTCAGGGTGGCTCCAAAGGCATTGGGGGAACCTGGGAATCATGAGGGCTGTATAGCAGCGAACAAGGCAGCTCCCACTCTGCTATGTTCAAGGATCCCATCTGTGTCCTCCTTACAGCATACACTCAGCATATACATGGTCATTCTCCACATGGGCTGATATAGGCCCACACTAGCAAATAACGGGACGTATCTGACAAGCCCGAAAATGTATCCCGGGGTAATGACGAAACAGGCAAATGAATATCCTTCGTACAGGGAGTGATTACTGCCTTGGAGTCATTATTAATATCAACAAAAAGTAATAGAGGATGAGCATATATTTGCCGTTGATGAATCAGCAGCTTGCATCACCCATTGCATGCATTTGGTCAAGCAGATCGGCGGGCGGAAGCCTAGGCTCGTCCTTCTGCTGGGATCTGGTTACACCGACCGATGTTGGCAGTGTGAGCAGCTAAGCCGTGTGTGCTGGGTTTACGTGTCGACAAGTAAGCTCAGTGCAATACTCATTGCAGAAATGTGTAGCTCTCCATTCACACTGCTGTTTGGCCCTCATGAGCAACATGCTTCAAGAGAGAAGGTCTTCCACCCTCACAGTTAGGAAGAGTGCGCCTCATCTCTGTAACTACTCAGAGGGTGTCACAGAAGTCCCCAATGCTGTTTTTGTAAGTTTGCTCACCTGCTGCATCTACACGTGTGTTTCTGCAGGTGGGATAAGTCTCTTCTGCTGCATGCCCACGTGTGTGCTTCTGCAGGTGGGATAAGTCTCACCTACTGCATCTACACATGTGTGTTTCTTCAGGTAGGATAAGTCTCACCTGCTGCATGCACACGTGTGTGTTTCTGCAGGTGGGGTAAGTCTCGCCTGCTGCATGCACACGTGTGTGTTTCTGCAGGTGGGGTATGTCTCGCCTGCTGCATGCACACGTGTGTTTCTGCAGGTAGGATAAGTCTCACCTGCATAGTTGCTGAGGCCTTTCCTCTTCTTCCTCCTCCAGTAGAGCCAGATGCTGAAGCCCATGAGGATGACCCAGCACGCCCCGCCGATGCCGGCGATGAAGGCCGGCTGCTTCACCACGTCCGTTATCTGCTCCGTGATGCTGTTGTTCCGGTTCCCGCTCATGACCACGTCCCTGAAATCTTTGCCTTGGGGGTGCGGGGGACACAGAGAGCCGGTCGACACATGCGAGATCAGAGCCAGCATCACTGGGTAAATCATGCCATCGCACGACCCCAAATCCTTCTGCTCTGAAGTAAATAAGAGGCATTTATATCTCTGTTTATTTGCAGCTTTTGCATTAAACTCGGCAGCAACAAAGACAAATTCTCAGCCAATAAACAGATTTCCTGGCAAGAAAACCTCCTTGACTTTTCCAGCTTGTGAGAAAAACGGAAATCTTGACACCGGCAGAATTAATCAATCCAATATATATTCTGTTTGTCAATCTCAGCATATATAGACAAGGCTGACAGAGAGATTGAGACATGGTTTGACTTTGTGATTTACCTATCGTGCTGTGAAATTAGATCTGCAGCCTACCGTCTTTGAGTGAAGGCTAAATTTTGTAATTAAGCCTCAAGTGAGCTGGGCTGGTTTTTGTTCTGTGTACCGATTTATTTCTGGCCCAGAGAGGAAAAAGAAAAAGAAAAAAAAAACTATATCCAGAGACCTTTTGGTATTGATCTGTGGCGTAGAACTGGGTTGTACTGTTTCATGAAATATAATAAGACTTGGTTGTCCGGGTCACACGCACAATAACACAGTGTGATTTGTTAGCGTGTGCGGGAAGGATATTGGAGTGGATTATAGACATGTCATCTGGGAAATAAAGGAATGTTTGGGCCAGGCTACCGGATAGAGGTCAAATCTGGCGGGATCAGCTGTTAGCTACAAAACCAAAGAGCATTAGGGCAAATGAATGCAGAGATGCACACATGCCACATTCACTTGGACATAAGGAGAGCCTACAGATAATCCCATACGTAAGTCTGAATATAATCCTTTTTATATTATCTTGGAAACAGGCCCACATATACATAACTTTCAACAAATTTAAAAACGCACCAAATATAATCTGCAATTTCTGCCAAAGTGAAAAAAATAAAAATATAAAATTCACAGCTAGAGTAAAAGCTGACGCATTTATTCATGTTTATTGCTATCACTGAACAGTGGTGATGCACCATTTTCACATTTGCTGAATAGACGTCTATGTCCAGACACAACACAGACCATCGTAATAAAAGCTGATTTAAAAAGTACTGCTACAATGTTTGCGGTAACCTAGAACCAAACAGCGTACGCAAAATAACCTCCAACACATTAGATAAACTGTTTATTTCCGCACAGCACAGTGTAACAGCTGCTTAATTACATGTGCATATATCCTGGCATAATAAGTGGCACTTATCTGTAATAGTTCATTCATCTTCATGCATGCTAGCTTACGTGCTGACGGCGACTCACCGAAGCTCTGTGGCTTTAAAGGCGAGGCTTTAATGTTGCCCCTCACTAACACTGACACTTCCTCTCAGATACTTCCATCCTATCAAATATCCTACGACTGTAATTAAATTTTTCAGCAGCTAGTATGATAAGTTTTCTGTTAATTCGCCTACACTGATTATCATCTTTTTGACAGTTTGGCTAGAAAAGTTATTATCCTTATCTGGGGAATCAAATTAAATCTACATTTAAACGCACCACCAATCCATTTTTATTGTTACTTTCCAATTTTAGAGTTACTACTCTGCCAAATTACAAACAGAATATTGCAGAGGTAATAATGAATAATTAAGGTTTGGCGCCACCCTGCTGGCCACACCCACACTCATATTCTCACCTATGATGATTGGCTGGGGCTCGCTCTTGACTCCGACCCCGGCGCTGGTGCTGGCCGCCACCTCCACCCGGTACAGCACCCCTGCCTGTAGCCCCGCCACCACCACGGAGCGGATGGCAGCATCCACGGTCTTGTTTACGTGGAAACGGGTCTCATTACCCAGGCACCAAATCTAAGCGTGTGGAGGGTGGAGCAGAGACAGAGACAGAGTGGGAGAGAGAAAGAGAGAGAAATTCCCTATACGAATTTATAAATTGTCCCCCTTATAGGCTCCTTATCTTAAAAACATAAGAAATTCCACAAACAGGAAGAGACTATTCATCAATATATATATGCCGGCAGAATCTGTGCTTTTTAAAATGACTTCAGATGATGGAGAGCCACACTGGTACAGCAGACTCTGCTCTGATATGTACTGCTTTCCGACTAATTAGCGGCCTTCTGTTCCCGAATCGCCTGGGAAAGCAGGCATCGGGGATGATGGCTCAGGCTGGCTACCTTGTACTCCTGGATGATGCCGTTCTGGTGGTCCACGGGCGGGGGGTCCCAGGAGATGCTAATGGAAGTGCTGTTCTGGTTCCCCACGGTCAGGACGGTCACCTGCTGGGGGGGGGCGCTGGGAGCTGTGCCGGGGAACAGCAGCTGACATATGATCTGGCGAAATAGGCCAAACGTGCTCCCCAAGTGCACCGTCGGGCTCATTAAAACACTCTTGCATGCAAAATAAAGCACTATTTTTACTCGGGGAGGGAGGGGCTGGGCCCTGCTTGGGAGAATCATCCTGAGAGGCGGCACGGCAGAAACGGGGAAAAGGGCAGGCCAGACATGGACGTAGCGGCGCTTGTTCCTGCATAATTGCTAAGCTCGATGGTGAGATATGGAGGCTGGATGCAGGGAGCCGGGCACAGCCTTTGACTCAGTGATGATCCAGTGTCTCTGGGTCACTGTAGGCCAGGTTACGGAGTCAGACATGATGGACGACAGTCAGGTGGCCAGGGCGAGCCACCTGACAGGATGCCCACCGATAGGCAGGCAGGCGGCCAGGAGCACTCGCCCACTGGACCATGAACTGGGGGGCAGTGGGCCGATACAGAAATGAAATGTTTAAAAACATTTTCTCATTTCCACAGCCCTGGGCTATGGAGCCATGCTACAGCAGAGTACTGACAGGTCAATTACTCCAGCGCCCTCTCTCTATCTCTACCCCCCCCCCCAACCCCAACCCCACTAAAAAAAAAGAAGATGTGAGCACAGTTCGGAATCTCCTCATCTCTCACCTCATGCAGCCCCCCCCTCCCCCCCCGAGAAAGGCCTTGCCAGCAGAAGATGAATGACCTGCGTGCCGTAATAAATGTCTGCATTCTTTAAAAAAAGCAGCAGAGGGCTCCGCTTCTGGCTGTGCTGGCTGGCAGAGAGGGGGCACGCATGAGGCAGGTGGGGGGGGGGGGGCACCCAGCCAGCGCAAACACCCAATGCTCTGGTTCAGCCGGAGCCTGTGCCAGCAAACCCACTAGCCTCGTGACATGCGTTTTGGGGGGGTGCTATGGATTTTTACAGCGTCTGTATATATCATGAAAGATGCCGAAATGGGAGGGGCGAGGGCATGGGACACCCCAGGGTTTATCTCAGATTCATACAGTAAAATAAATACACTCCTATACAGAAAGGGCGGGCCTCGTGCTCCACATGGTGCTCATGAACCCAGCCTTTGCCCGGCTGACACTTTTACAGGGACCTACACTTTGTAACCTTGCATATTTTTACTGGACAATGGCAATCTTCAGATCACAAGGCTCTGTCACCCCCTGGCCCTTGTCCCCACCCCACCTGGTCATTTCCCAGCACCCCTGAGGTCCAGCCAGCTAAAATCATCAGGAGTTGTAGTGGCACAGAGTGCAATCCCCCCGCTGGCCAGTAGGGGCACTGCAAGGAGACGGAGATACCTTAACATCCGTGCTCAGATCTACATGCACTTTCATTACGTTCCCAGAGGTAATTTCAATCTTGGTCCCGTTCAGTCAGCAGTATCTGTGGGAGGCCGAATCACTCCCCAGGGAGGGGCTCTCCCCGAAGCGGCTGGCCTGACACTGGCTGCTCTGCAGGGTCGGGGCTAAACGCAGCTTTGTGGCAGCACACGGTGAGGCGGCATTATTAAAATCCAGACACAATGTTCATGCTGTAATTGGTTTTGTTTCTGCCGCCTTATCTCCTTCAGCGCATAAGAACGGGGTGATTTGCGTGCATTCATTTGCTGCGTATCTCAGGCGTGCCTTTGCATTCGCATTGTCCTGCGCGTCGGAGCGCGCGGAGCGGAGAGTGGGCTGCAGAGAACGTAGTGGCACGCTCATTTGTTCATTTACTTTATCTTTCAAGAAACGAGCCTTCTTCTGTGTTTCGATGTTTTCGCAACTCGGGGAGCAGGGGGGGCAAGGGGAGGTGGGCTCCCTGGTTTTGGCACAGTGTGAACAGGGACAGCATGCAGATACGAGCAGCCCGCAGGTCTTGCCGGGTGACACACAGCAGGGAGCCAGGCACATGTGACTTAGATGCAGCCGGAGGCAGGGCCAGGCGCAGCAGATGTGGCTGAACATGGGGGCCTGTCACTCTGCTCTACAGCTGCTCTACAGCTGCACCCGGCGCTGCAACTGGAATGAGGACACCTTAAAAAGCGACTGTGTGCCGAGGTGAGTATCCTCACATGCGAGAGATTATTTGTCCTTGGACAAACTGGCAGCATTTACTGACTGGTCCCACAGCCAATCAGAATATTACAAGGGTTTAACGAGCCAGGGGGTGCTCAATATAAACTGCGCCAGGTAAAAAGCATAAGTAATATGCGGTGGCTGTCCCCTCTGAGATCTGTGGGCCGGGACTGTCCCCTTACCTTCCTCAGTAGTGCGGGCGCTTCTAGACTCGCTGTCCATGCCCTGGAACTCGTTGAAAAAGGGCCGCACCTTGATCTCATACATGATGCCCTTCTTGAGGGACGAGAGAACCACGCTGCGCTCCGAAGGCACCTTCACATCCTGGCTCTGCCAGATGCCGGGCACAGACACACCAGACATCTGCCTGTAGAGCACCCTGTAGCCCTGGATGAACTGGGACTGGCGGTCCACCTGCCGGGGGGGAGAGGGGGCAGGTATGAGATCTGCCAGGGCCAGACGTGAAGAATGCTGGATGCTGGGAGGGGGCTAAAACAGGTTAGGAAAAGCAAGAAGCAATAGGTATTCTGGGGAGAGCATCAGGAGCGAGATCTACAGACTGAGATGAACCAGATCATCAGGAGAGAAATCTACAGACTAAGCTGAACCAGAGCATCAGGAGAGAAGTCTTCAGACTTAGCCGAACCAGAGCATCAGGTGAGAGGTGTACAGACTGAGCTGAACCAGAGCATCAGGAGAGAGATGTACAGAGTGAGCAAAACAAGAGAATCAGGAGAGAGATCTACAGACTTAATTGAACCAAAGCATCAGGAGAGATCTACAGACTGAGCCAAACCAGAGCATCAGGAGAGATATCTACAAACTTAGCTGAACCAGAGCATTGGGAGAAAGATATACAGTACAGAGCGAGCCAAACCAGAGCACCAGGAGAGAAGGCTGAGAAATATAAGAGAATAAGACCGGCACACAAAAAGGGAGCAAATGAAGCTAAGAAGCGAATGAGTAATGACACCAAGGAGGCAGAACGCGAGGCATGCGACATCCCCAGGAAGCAGGCCATTGGCACGCAAAGAAACTATTTCATTGTAGTTTTCCCTGCATCCACATAAAGAGCAGCCATTACACCTCCCCTACACCCCCACACTGACTCCACTGGATGTCATGTGGGACACCACAAGACTTTCCCTCACCGGGTCCCCTGCCCCATCCCATAAAGGCTGGCAAACGTGACCATTAAGCACATGGAAACACATGCGGTGTTAAAGACCCCCTCAGCGGTGATCTGTGCCGCACCCGACCGGACCTGATCCCTCATGGGGGCAAGGAGGGCCCGGAAATGCGAAACGCTCTCATGCCGGCGGCCCAGCCTGTGGGACGGTGGGACGGTGAGACGGTGAGACCTCCTCCTCCCCCATGCAGCCGGGTCGCCTTCCAGAGGAAAACTCTAATTTATTCATGGGGGGGGGGGGGGGGAATAACTCACAATAATGGCTTGTTAACAGTGGGAAAAGGATGTGGGGCTTTTAGGGAGGATATTAAACAGCTGTTTGTGTCGGGGGCGTCAGAGTAAATCAACAGAATGGTTTCTTGGGTTCGTGTTTAATTTTCCTTTATCGAATGATTCCGGAGCAGAAATGCTTTGGGGACATTTCACCTACTGAAATATCCGTGATGGAAAAGGCCCCCTCAGGTAAATCATAAATGGGGAAAAAAAGGCTGACAACTGTATATTTCACTGCACAGCATGAAACCATGCAGGAATTAGAGCACTGCTGTTTCTCCCCAAACAGCTAAAGCCTCCATTCCTCAGTTAAAAGCAGAACCATTATTACAAAGAGCATGGTCATTTATACTGTTTTACCTTTACATGACTATATACACTTTACTTAAAACACTGTTACAGCACCACTCTGGTAATAAAGGCGACTAGAGATAAAAAAAAAAAAACATGGAGAAGAATAGTACAGAAAGATTTTATATTTAGGCAAGTATTTAATGAGCAGTTAAGACCTGATAGAGTGTGTGTGTGTGTGTGTGTGTGTGGACATGTTTATATTACGTTGTGGGGACCCAATGTCCCCACAGTGTGATAAAA
>JAODKM010000035.1:15200774-15211866 GCA_026780845.1 Petrocephalus sullivani | reverse complement strand
CCTACTTTTGGGGACATCTTTTCAGGTCCCCATTTGGAAAACCTCAATTTTATAAAAATCTGTGAATGGAATCAAAATTAAATCAAAAGTAAATTATCAAATTATCAGCTATCAAAAGTAAAAATGCTAAAATCTTGTATTTGGGTGGGTTACTTATGGTTAAGGGTAGGGCTGGGTTGGGGTTAAGGGTGTCATTATTGGGATTAGGGTTTTTCCCATAGAAATCAATGGAAGGTCCCCATTTAGTAGCTAGGTACGCCGAGGCTGTGGGTGTGTGTGTGTGCGTGCGTGTACAGCCGTGGCTCCTCCGTCTAGTGGAATGTTTGAACCTCGTGTGGTTTAGCGTTATCCCCCCCCCCCTCCCCCAGTGGGCAGCCTGTCTGATGTTAGGATGCTGTAGATTAGCCAGAGACACAGACGTCGGGATGTGTGCTGGATAATGGCTTTCGGCAGATGACACGGGCAGCTATCAGATAACAGCACTATCGGAATTATTCCTCCCTATCATAGCTCCATTTACATGTGACATAAGCTGTGGAAAATAAAGGTTAGCACAAACATTGGCGCTCGTCAGCCTTACTGACATTAGCACCGCGGAGATAACGACTCGCCCGCTTTCTCTCCTCACTCTTCCTCTCCTTATTTCCTCCCTTATTTCCTTTCTTTTCAGTTATAACCTCAAAAGGCCCGACACACAAGTCTGTCGACTGTCAACCTGAATGGAAATGGCTTCATAAATGTCTTCGCTTAATTCCTTTCCACAAGCCGAATTACAGCAGCAGGAACAGATCGGCATCGTCTTAAACTGGAGCCTACAAGTCAGCAAATACAACGACTCCCAAAGCTGTACAAGAAACCGGACCTGAGACAGTATACGGGACACCAATGGGAGGAGGCCAGGAAGGAATGAGACCAACCAATAGCGGCCAGATAAGCAGCAGTGAAAAGGCTGTTTGTTCATTATCTCAGTATGTGTGGTCCTGCTGACCTCCAGCCTATCAGAGACAAACAGGGGGCCAGGTCACAGTGCTTCCCGACCTTCATGAGGTCATTGAAAGGTCACTGTTGGCTCAGACCAGGTTCAGATAACACCAAACAACCTCTGGAGGCAGGTACTCTCACTGGGCTATTACTACACAATACTGGAAGCTTCTGTGAGCGACAATGATGGAACCCAGACCATACTGGTGGCTGGTGATGGTCAAATGACTGTGAGGAACCACCTAGAGAGCAGAGACATTTAATAAACCAAGTGGAATGACTCACAATCCAGAGATGCACACGATCACACACACACATACACACACACACACGCACACATATACAACCAACATAAAGCATGTGCAAATGTAGACAAGAGCTGGAGGCGCTAACTCCAGAGGAGAGCCAGAATAGCCACCACCACCCTCGACACCTGTCCACATGGATCCAACCTTCAGTATGCAGCTAGAGCAGGCCTACACTGGATCCTCCTGTCTAATGAGAGCCGTTTACTCAAGAAACAATGGGAGCCATAGAGCGGACATGGCTCTGCTCGGAATGAAGGAGAGAGGCAGGGTTTCTGTCTATGTGTGTGGGACATTAGCTATTTTATAAAGGTAAATTCCGTAATTGAATTTCTATTGATTACCCTTGAGAAGCCCTGCAGCTCATCAGCTGTAAGGCCATGTCTTAGAGGAGCTTTATATAACACTCTTACTTCCGACATCAACATTTATCACCAAAGGAGCAGGTCATGCATCCAGTTGGGATTTAAAGCGCTGCTCAACGCCGGGGTGCCGCTCTAAGCAGACCCTGCCCCTGCCGGGTCGCACCCCTCCGAGCCTCATCAATAAAGTCTTTGGTACGTGGCTTGACTCCTTGCACCTCCAGCAGCACGCTGTCAGTCACCTGCGCAGCTCACCTGTGAAGACGGTCTGTTCTGCTCTGTTCCCCTCCTCACAAGCCCACAGCTCACCTGTGTGTCTGCGACTGCCCCAGCAGGTCAGATTTGGGTGGAGCTGGCCAGCATGTGCACAGAGACATGCCTTTTTCCCCATGAACAAGCTCCTCATCTGGCTATGATGGCCCCTGACTGCTTGGCAGCCCCCGCCGGGTGAAGGGGGGAACCAGGCAGGTAGGCGGCGTAAGGGGACGGTGTGGGGAGGAGGCATATGGGGAGAGCGCAGGGAGGGGACAGGGGGTCAGCCTCACCCACCTGCCGCGGGGCACGTCCATGTCGTCCTTTCTCCAGCGCACCGTGGGCTGCGGGTCACCCTGTGCTTGGCACCGAAATTCCACCACCTCGTCTTCCAGCACCACCTGGTTGATGGGCCGCCGGAGGAAAGTGGGCCGCTCTGGGAAGGGGCAGGGACAGGATGGTCATGTGCATGCAGTCATTCCCCAGTACAAATAAACCAGTTCAAAAGTGAAATGTTTGCTTGGGTACAGATATGATGCAGACCACATGCAAACGTTTCGGTATGACACTGCCGAAGGCATAATGCTGAAACGGCTGTGCATGGAGCCCAAGGCGGGGCTCCAATAAAATGACACAAAACACCAGCGTTCAGACCCAATCCCCATTATTCCAATTGCTTTCCGTTGTCTACTTACCAATGGTGTCTATCATGCGAGTGCTAAAATCCATGAGTGCAGGCAGGAAAGGTTCATGACATTTACTACTGATGAACAGTTCTTGGGACCAGCTGATAAGGTTTGCTGGTTTGCACTGGAATTTCACATGGAATACTGGGAAAATTGTGTGGGAAGCAAGAATAGTATGCCACTAATACAGTGACAGTAAACCCTAGAGTCATATACAAGTCTGAGTATGAAGGAGAGCCAGAGTAGTGCATGGGAAAGGGCCCCCAAGTGGCCAGTGGGCCTAGCAGAGGCATCAGTGGTAGCTTACAGTCTGCACAGAGACCTCCTCTAATCTGAGGTCATCTTCTGCCCCTAGCCCAGATGGGAAGCTTGTCCAGCCTGACAAAACAAGTGTACGCTCCTGAATAAACCCATTGTGCGAAAATGATGGTAATTATCTGCAATTTTCCATTGCCAAAGACGCGGGCTCACTTTCTGTATGCAGTGAGTGTGCCTGGTGTTTGGCATGTGAGCTAAACTCCACAACAAAGCCAAGTAGGTATAATTTAAACAGCAACTAAAACGTGGGTTAAACCAACAGGGCCATGTCACTCTCCACAGACAGGGGCTTTCGGAGGCACTGCAGGGGAAAATCTTTCAGTCCCCATGAACCACCACCTCATTCCAGCCATGCCGGAAGCCACAAGTCGTCATACTTCTGAGCCCAGTCCTCCAATATTACCAAAAACGGTGAGTTGAGCCGTCTCGCTGTCTCTCTCGCCCACCATGTTGGTGCCCACGCAGATGTACATGCCAGCATCACTCTTCCTCGTGTTGGAGATCATGAGCTTCCCTCCCCGGATCTGTGGGACACACACCCATCAGCTACACAGAGCCCCACAAAACAGCAGCAGGTCCTGGCCAGGGGTGGGGGGAGGGGGGGTCCTCATAGATTCTAGCATAAATCCTGGCAGGTTAACTGCTTTGGTGTATAACTGCTCTTGGGCATATTAAATCAAACCTCTTCAGGACACACCACTCCGGCTGAGGAGGTGGTCAACAGGCTCAAACTGAGAGCCATGCAAGGATCTAGATCAGGGATTCTTAAAGTTTGGCCCACGGTCTGGATGTAGACCAAACGGCGAGTTAATCCGGAATCAATATGGTCAATTTAAAAAGGCTTAATGTGGATTGAAGTACAAAATACAATGTCGACCCACCAAATTTCACACACACATAACTCGTCACAATAACCCCCGGTGACAGAGAGTCTAAATGATCTGTGAGCATTAACCCAGTATTTGCATTAAGTCCCCATTATTGTGATATATGTCTGCATTGAAACTTATTGTTAATTCATTAAAGGTCATGAAATGCAGTTTTGTTATTGATAATAGTCCTGGACCTCAGACACATCTGATGTGCCTCAAAACGTCCGAGAAGCCTTGACCAGATGGTGGCTACATAATGTGGTAGTCAAAATTAACCCTAATCATCTATGGCTCTAACAATCCTCTATAATTCTATCGCTCTCACACACTTAAATAAAACTCCGGACCTCGCATGTGATGAGTACGGTTTTCTTCTTTTATTCAGCAATCCAGCATAGCGTTCCAGCGACACTCGGGTACAATGCACCCCGTGCCCAGAAATCAGCACAAGCACAAGAAAGTCAACAGTACTGTTACAGAAAAGTGCTGCTTCTCTCTTCCAGCCTCCTAGAGGACACATCAAAGGCAGTCAGAAGAGAGAGGGCATCACTCACCGTTATCCTGTCGTCTCTGTCGTCAATGCGCACCTTGTCCTTCTTCCAGTAGATGGTGGGTTCAGGATGCCCCCTGGGGGGCTGGCACTCCAGGATGGCAGGCTCGCCGGCCCCCACCACCACATCAGTGGGATTCTGCCGGAAATCATCCCGCAGCACTGAGATTGAGAGAATAAGAGAGAGAGGGAGAGCGAGAGGGAGAGAGAAACACAGGGACCATCAAGGAGATATTCAGCACACAGCCCATAATAATACACTTTATGTTATTGCATAGTGTGATGATACCACTTATGCTTTTTTAAATTGTAGTGAATCTGATTTGCCTCTGGAATTACTTTAATAAAACCGGCAATATGTCCAGAATTATGTGGGATGTGGGATCGGTATATTTTAATGACTCATTTTCACACCATGCACTATCGGGGTGTGTCACAGGTGAACAAAATTGGGGGTAATGAGAGCCTTAATGTTACTGCGGAAAGGAGGCCCTGAGAGCAGGTGTAGGAAAGAGCCGGATAGTCGGGAATGAGGTCCTTGTTTCTCCGAGAGGGACAAGGAGAGAGGCCCGGGATGGTCGGGAAAGAGGCCCTGCACCTCTCTGAGAGGGACAAGGAGAGAGGCCCGGGATGGTCGGGAAAGAGGCCCTGCCGCTCTCCGTGAGGGACAAGGAGAGAGGGTCGGGATGGTTGGGAAAGAGGCCCTGCACCTCTCTGAGAGGGACAAGGAGAGAGGGCCGGGATGGTCTGGAAAGAGGCCCTGTGGTTCTCCGTGAGGTACAAGGACAGAGGCCCGGGATGGTCGGGAAAGAGGCCCTGCGTTTCTCCATGAGGGACAAGGAGAGAGGCCAGCGTGGAGTGAGTGTTTGAGGACACCCCGACCTTTGAGTCTGCTCACTTGCTTGAACTAGAACTTTCTAAGCGCGTGCTCATTATTGAGAGGCACAGTCGAGCCTCAGATCAGCACAAGGGCCTGGCAGGCACCCCTCCTATTTCTCTGCAAAGGGTTCATTAGCACATGGGCGCTATAGGGAAAAGGAAGGGGCTGACGGGCAGTGACCAGCCAATGAAAATGCGCCAACGGCGTGGCACCTTTTTAGGCCACGATGGACGGGCGATAGGGATGTGGGGCCTCTCAGTCCGGCCCACATGAAAGAGGAACGTAACGGGCATTTGAGGAGGGCTAAATCAGGCCTGGCTCTCAGTGTGCGGAGTTACGGCAGTGTAACGAGCAGGATTATACCGGGCTAACAGGTCCCAGAGCGCTGCCACGGTGGGGGCCGCACTGCCCGCTTATTTATTTATTTACAGAAGGGGGGAGGGGAGCTGGCACTTTCAGCCCAATTATCTTACGGACAGAGCAGCACATAGCAGGACACCGTGTGACATGAATTTCAATGAACGCCACGCACCAGGAAGTGCTTCTGTGCACAAAGACCAGCGCCCTCTCTCTCTCTCTCTCTCTTGCTCGCTCTCTCTCACTTACTCTCCCTCTCTCTCGCTCTCTCTCTCTTTCTAATATACGTCCCAGGGAAATGAACGGGTTGATGGAGAACCTCTTCCATTGTCGTTTATGTTTTGATGCAAAGAGCAAAAAATAAAAAAAACAGACACCTGCCACAATCGGCAAGCACAACATTGCAGACGGGGGCGGGGGGGATGGGGGAGGGCGATAGCAGGCGCTCACCGCAGGTTGAGAGCAATTAGATCTGAGGCAATGGTAGGTATTTGATCGTGAGACACGCGATTATTCCAGTTCGCATTTCCTCTAATTGCTTCACTTGGTTACATCTAACTGTGTGCACTTGGACCGTTTATGGAAAAGCGACACGCGTAAGAGGGAGAGAATGCAACAGCACAAATACGTTAATTAGGACTAAGCGTGTTTAATTACAGTGCGGAGGAATGGAGGACCCTGGGAAAAGGGCAAATGCTGCATGAGGCAGATGGCTGACAGGGTTATGATGGGAAGACAGGGCGAATGGCCAGGGCCTGTCTGTGTGTGTGTGCTATTTCTGTATTACATTGTGGGGACTAAATATCCCCACAATGTGATAAAAAAACTGTTATTCTTTCAGTCCCGCAAAGGGGAAATCTGTGAATATAATCAAAAACTAAAAATTCCAAGTGTTATATTTAGTTTGATTACTGGTTAAGGTTAGGGCTGGGTAGGGGTTAAGGCTGACATAGTAGGGATTATGGGAGTACAGAGTTATGCATGGAGAGTCCCCATAATGATATAAATATATGGACTGTGTGTGTGTGTGCGTGCGCGTGTGGGTGTCATGTCCCCGCCATTGCATGGAGCAGGCCGCCCCGCAAGGCGCGTTCACCACCATGGCAAGGCCGAACCCTGCTCCCGCTTGACACAGTGAGCGTCACGCGGCTTGGCCATGCGGGCAAATGCACACGCATGGCTGCACAATGGCAAAACGAGTGCGAGCACAGACGGCAGGAGTGGCCAGTGGGCGGGAGCGCCACAGGTCAGGGCTCCGCAGGGGCTCTGCTCGCCCTCTATGCCGGGCAACAGATTCCATTAGGCCAACATGTTGTTTTGGACAGATGACACGATGGGTCGGGGGGGTGTGAGGAGAAATAGGCTTTGGGCCTATTGCGAGTCCCATCCTGCCTATGGACTGTGCCTGTAGAGGGCGTCCTCGCGAGCCGTTTCTCTGTGTTAGCGTGACTGTGTTAGGTCGTGCATATGCTAAGCATGTGAGGGCGCTCTAGCCTCAGGGCCCTGGGCGTCGAGAGGCTCAGCGAATGACAGAGGACTGGTAATTGCATACCCCTCCCTCTGAAATCCACGGCCCCTCAGCCCCTGTGCCCACCTCCCCTCCCGGGGCTGGGGGGGAGGGTGGTGTATTTTCACATTAACATTTATATATTTACACACCCATAACCAGCTGATTTCTGGGAAGGGCTACATATGTCAGTGTGCCTGCAGGCTACAGAAAGCAATATCAGTAAAATATTAACTTGGGGGGGGGGGGGGGTGGCATTTATTTCTTGGGGTTTAAACAGCCTGAGTGGGTGGAAAGGTGAAGCCCAGTACCCCCGACAGAGCCCCCACTCCCCACCGAGCCCCGCATCAGTTTTGGACTCAGTGAATCTGGACTTAGAATTCCACAGTGGAGAGATGCATGGGGAATGCACTCCCACCCTGAACTACCTGGACCTCCTCTGTTGTTTGAGCAGCCTAGGAGGCCATGGGCAAGATATGGGAGGCCTCTGCTGTCTCTGGCCAGGAAGGAGCCCAAACCTCACATATAAACCCCTCCCCCCCAGCCAGGGCATTCATCAACCACAGATGACACTGGGTGCTGAGACGATTCGCAAGTAGCCTTGACTCCCACAAACCAGCTGCTAAATGGGGAAATAATTTCCCCCAGTGGAATGTGCTGTTCCTGCTTCCAGAGTGCTCCCTGAAACTCGGGGGTGGGGGTTACGTTTCAGAGCAGACCTTCACCTGCCCTCCCTTCACTTCTTACCCACTAAGGAAGCGGCCCTCTCTCTGGGGGCCAATACCATACTTCCCCAGGTATTACAGGGGCCCACAGGGCCGGAAGCCACCGGGAGGCCTTGCGTTCCAGCCCTGATGAAGACCAGCCACAGATGAAAGCCGCCCCCCCCACATGGCAGATCCAGAAAGAGCCACGCGGCCTGAGCTCGATGGAGATTGATCCCTGCCGCCAGGGAGCCAGCTCTCCCTTTCCTGAATGCCTTTCCTTAGAGGCCGCCCCTCCCATCAGGCACACAAACATTCACTCCATCACTACTCTGCAACAGTGGGGTCAAAGTTCACCCTGGGGACCAGAGGAGTGACTGACGGCGTGGGCTACTACCCTTTTCCATGTGGATTAACACCACGACACCACCTAGGAGCGTGTCTCTCAGCGGCAGTGACCCCCTTCCCCCCACAGCGCCCCCCACTGAGGTGGGGAATTATGACCGGACCACACAAGACCACAGCACAGAAGCAGATGCAGCTCAGCTCCCTGTTGTCATATTGAAGCTCCACTTATACCCATGCAATTTCCACCAGAGCTCTCCCGCCCCTCAGGGTCCCAGGGCCTGGATCTCATAAAAAATGTCAATTTGACATGAGTGGGATGCGAGCGCCAGCTGTCTCTCTAAATGCCCACACGCCACTGTGTGTCATCGCCCTCTAAACTAGTCAGTGACAGCGGTGACAGCTCGCGGAGCCTGGATGCTCTAACACAGCTGGGAGACATGGGGGGCCACGTGGGGTGGGGGGGCACAAACAGAGCCAGGAAAGGGGCGGGGTGCAAGTGTGTGGTTATTTCCTACGACCAATCAGACCATCGACGACAGCTTTGGAGCCCGTGACTATCTCACTGCAGGCAGGCCAAAACAAACAGCCATTAACACAGCTATCCCATTTGAAAGGGAAGGCCATAATTCGTCCTAACGAGTCACCCCCCACACCTGCCCTAATGACAGCGCGCCGCGTGGTCCAAGGCATCAGGCCCACTGCCATGTGCCGCACCGCTCGTCATGAAACAATATAATTAACTCTTAATGAACCTCTCTGCTGCACTGTCCCCACACAGCACACTTCCCAAATTCAATTTAGCCTAATCCTCGCTTTATGGTAATGTATAGCTCATTAAAGTGTTGCTCAAAAATCATTATAATTTGTGGAAGAAGTAATGGCTTCATTCCAGTAATATGGCGAAAAGCAAAGAAAAATAAGAGAAAGAAACGGCTCAAAGAGAAGGGAAGAAAGGCAGCTTTCTAATCATTTTATTGTGACTAAGACGGAATACATTAGCATGATAATAATGGCGTCCACCATTTCTGCAGCGCTGCGTAATTAACAGGCTCTATAATTAAAGATGCCTCCCAAAAATGATGAGAGCCCCCCTCTCTCATACCCGCTCCCCATTCTCCCTGCTCGAACCTGCATCCTGCCCTCCACTCTTGCACCCATGCCCTGTCCTCCTGGCTCACATCCACAGCCCACTCCCCTGCGTCCCGCCCCCTTCTTTTGCACCCGCGCCCCGCCCCCCTCTCTCACAACCAAGCCCCGCCCTCCTCGTTGGCACCTGTGTCCCGCCCCCTTCTCTCGCACCTGCGGCCCGCCCCTCCTCTCTCGCACCCGCTCCCCGTGTTTCCCCCACCCCGGGTCCCTCCCAAACCTGCAGTCAGACAATGCGAACAAATAATATGCCCTCCCCTCCCCGGCTCTGATTCGGGGACCACCTCAGCCTCTCGTGTGCCGTTTCGAGGAGGAAGGACAGACGGCAAGGCCACGCTTGACTTCCTGCCAAATTACTGAGCGCGACAGGACGTTAAAAGCGGAGCGGCCGACTGGTGGGCAGGGGGCGGGGCCTGGCGATGGAGGCGCGGCATGTATGTGCCAGTCAGCTCTGGCCCGCCCCCTGCCTCACGCCGAGCTCTCCAACACCTCTGCCCCATGTCCCCAAATGCCTGCACCAGTGCCTCCTTTTTAAAGCAGCCGGTTTATGGAGAATAATGAGAGCTACACCAGGCCTTCGGGCAAAAACGTACCACGAAGTCAGCAGCACACACTCTCAGCCAAACCTCTCTAGGGACGGGGGGGGACGGGAGTAGAGACGACCTCTCGAAAAAGCCGGCAGGACCTTCGACATGCAAGGGCATTCCTGCCATAATTGGAAATCCAAATGCAAATTAAAGTTTTGCAATTCCATTTCCTTCCCTGGGCTGCTAAAAATACACAGTGATACACAGTTTATAGCACTACAATCTGCAGGCGGCTGCGAGCTCTGAGCTGGCAGACGCCTGAACAGCGCCCTGTGAATAGAACTCTCCCAACGTTACGCCGCATCGGAACCCCCCAACCCTCTCCGACCGTACGCTTGTAAAGAAAGATTAAAACCACGCCCTCAGCAAATGAGAAATCAGCTGTCAAATAGTATTTGGTCGGAGAGCGGACGCAAAGTGAGGATTGCATTTTTGGTCTCCCTCTGGCACGAGCGCCAAGCACACAACGAGGTAAAGAGAAGACGGGGGGAGAATTTCAATTTGTGTGTTTTTTATTGGGATTTTGGCAGGGATATAGCATGGAAGGAATAAGGAAAGCGATGTTAAATTGAGCGCTGCGTTTTATTTATCAATTTG
Source organism: Petrocephalus sullivani (assembly GCA_026780845.1). Taxonomy (NCBI): domain Eukaryota; kingdom Metazoa; phylum Chordata; class Actinopteri; order Osteoglossiformes; family Mormyridae; genus Petrocephalus; species Petrocephalus sullivani. The sequence goes on along the minus strand of JAODKM010000035.1, from coordinate 15,201,414 downwards.
GCAGACGTTACGGTTCAGGCAAGCGAATGAAAAAGGAGCGCGGAATGGCAGCTCACATGCTTGCGGAGGGAAATGGAATTGCAAAGTTTTGACGTACACGCTCCTCTAAGGCCATTCTCAGGCAGCTGCCTCCGCAAGATGACTGAAGCTGCATGGAAGTCTGTCCCCCAATCCATAGTCTCATAAAGTCTCATAAAGATGATCTGAGGCAAAGGAGCTGTGGTAACATAGTGACTAAAGAGGCCGGGGAGGGGGGGGTGGCTTCAAGTTAGTCTGAAGGGGGTGGCAGGATGGCTTCAGGTTAGTCTGCGAGGCAACCAAGGCTGGAGCATGGGGAGGCGCGGAGTTTAGCTCTGCGAGATGAAACGGTACAATCTGACACCAGCTTGGGACCACAAGGAGCCCTGCTTACTTCATGGCAGAGTGGAGCAACATGTTACGAAGAACTAGATTAGTGCGGCCCCAAAGTTCTACGGGTGACGTACACAAGAGCTTCGGTATGACCGATGCATTAGCTTAACATGAGGAGGGGTCTGTCAAAATGCACTTCTCCAGAAAAAATGCACTTAAGAACATAAGAACATAAGAACATAAGAACTATACAAACGAGAGGAGGCCATTCGGCCCATCAAGCTCGCTT
>JAODKM010000035.1:15188490-15199153 GCA_026780845.1 Petrocephalus sullivani | reverse complement strand
ACTTCCTGAGTAGCTTCCTCAAAAAACTCCAGCAGATTTGTTAAACAGGATCTACCTCTCCTAAATCCATGCTGGCTTGTCCAACCCAAAGCTCTTAGTGAAGGCCTTCTCTGCAGTCACCGTGCTTTCGGGGGCACCCATGCAGAAAGCGCAGCCTGCCATCGCATGTTAGCGTCGCATATGAACACCCGCCAGAGGCGCTGGGATGGACCGCAGCCAATGAGAGGCCAGGAAAGGTTCTGTCCCTGGCCATGCTGCCGGGTAACGGGACGGGGCACAGTGGTAAGACGGCGCTGCTTCCGACTGGATAAGCTGGCCGAGGCCAAGCCCTCTAATTAGCCCGTCAAAGCCCATTGTGTGCTGTCGATTTCCCCCCCCCGGGACGTCCCGCTAATACAAAGTGACGAGCTTCAGCCCAGTCTGCATGGAGTTGGACGGACCGGATCAATGCAAAGTCTGGGTCAATGCGGTGGGGGGCACTGAGTCTCCCAGCCTCGGTGTGTGCAGGAGTGTGTTAACGAGGCTATGCGAGGCGCCACACTCCTCTATCGGTGCTCTAGCTGCCCTCTACCCCCAAGCCATATGCCAGCGCCCTTAGACACCTATTCCTCCATGTGCACCCCTGTTTTTACACGTCCCCATACACATACAAACAAGGTGAATCTCGCGGCCGGCCCCTGCATTTCTCCATCCCACCACACGGATGTTGGTTCTTCGCGGTCACAGGGCTGGCGAAGATACAGGACGGCCTGCTGGCTACTATGGGGGCCCCTCACGGCAACCCGATGGAGGAAGTCAAACCAGCACCCCCTAGTGTACGGACTACACAATGCCTGCAAAATTTGTAGCTGCTTTTCTTCAAACGTGAATCCTGGGCATCCTCCTGGGCATGGCGATCATGTGACATGCCAGGGCAGCGCTCTGCCGCAACCCCCCCCCCCCCATCGCGTGGCCGACACTGGCGCAGCTGCGGAATCTGACGCACATGACTGCCTGAGCTATCTTGATGCTCCTTCTCGTTTAAGTCATCTCTGCACGTGATTTTACAGCGCTGGACGTAATTGGATTGGCAATGACGGCAGTGCCGTTGGCAGCGTGTGAAAGGTACCACTCCGCAGCGAGAGCCCCCTTTTAATTACGCTCTCCGCTGGAGACGGGTTTATCTTGCATGGTCCAATGCGCCGCTGCAGTGCTGTGCTGCACAGAGCCGAGGGGGCTTTACAGCTGTTATTTCCCATAGCAATGCCCCCCCCACTATAATAACTGGCTGCCATGCTTTCACTGTATCACCCTGACATTCTGAGTTGTAAACTTCCCAATACCCCCACACCTCACCCCACTCGCAACATAACAGTGTTTATATTCCCCAAAACCCCATTACCCACAATCCTCTTCTTTCAGAATGCATCACCATCTGGTCCAAACACCCACTGCAGCCCCGCCCACCAGCCAAAAGGCACAGTAAGCAATGTGGCCACCAAAGGCAGGCCTTCCAAGTGGGAGGGGGGGTGTTGATCCCATAATGAGGTATTTTTTCTCTGCCCTCGCCCGGGGTACACATTCACTGAGGGTGTTCATTACAGCCCCCACCCCCGACGCACACGCCTCAGTCATCTTAATGGCTCTCCCAGACTATCTTTTTCCACAATCAATACTAGCTCAGGAGGACCGTCACTATGTTGAGGACATTTTATCGTGTTTATTCCGTATCCCCCCTGATCCCCCCTCCGGCGGCAACAGCCAAAGAATGGGCTAACCAGAAGGTTTCGCCTGTTAAATCCGGCCACTGCCCTCGCTGAGACAAGGGGATGAGGGCCACGCCTACAACGTCACTGGTCCCCTTCCTGGGGGGGGTGGATAATTCTGAGATTCCATCAAGGTTGACACTGTCAGTGAACAGGCGGGTGTTAAATCACAGTCAGTCCTCATGCAGAGACATTAAACTAGATTTATTGATCGCTTTATAGATCTTAACTGCTGAGGAAGAGCGAAAATTAAACTGGATATGGAGATGACCTTTATGCGACAGCTCCGCCCACCACCCGCTGGTGTGCTGTTTGTGTATTCGCCTGCATTTTTCAAGTTTGCGTGTAACCACTCATAGAGCACATGTGACCAGCATGCTGCTAGGCATCACAGCTAAGCAGCCGGGATGCAAACGGCTGCACCTCCCTCCACAGCTGAATGGTGCATTAAACATGCCTATTCCTGCAGCCCAAACACTGCAGCTGAAATAGCCCTTGTCGTGCATTGCTACGGATTGAAGCCTCGCCCATGCTACTGACAAGCCAAAGGGCTCAGCCCAACACCAGGGGGCGATGTGAAAAGCTCCGTTCAGTAGCTGCTTTGTTTTTTCTTTTTTTATTTAATGTGAATTATAATGCATGTCGAGGGTTGCAGGAGCAGGCGGGGGCATGTGGCAGCCAACTTCCATCCTGCAGCTGAAACGGGACGCATGAGAATTCCCGAATCGTCACTGCCCCGGAAAATCAGCACAGGGCCTCCACAGAGGCACCATGGAGTGTGTCAGTTAAGGAGGGATCCATATGAGGCCCCAAGGACCCGACACTGAGGTTTAGCACAGTGACCCTTTACTGTGACCCCAAAACACTTGAGTCTCTGTAGCACAAGTTTCACTTCCAAATGCCAACACTCATTCCATAATCCAATTATCGCTAATTGCATGATGCTCAGGGAGGGTAATTGTGTTTGTCCTGCCCGGAATCAGATTAGCTAGAAGCCAGACTCCTTCGTGCATATAATAGCACAGGGCTAAGTTGCATAACTCAGGCACAGGAATGATCCTACCCTGAAAGAGATGGGGCATTACAGACTGGTCACCCACCAACATCATCAGCCACAAAGCTGCCATCATCCTTCACCGTGATCACTAACGCACCTCCCCGCGATAGGCGGAGTCAGCAATGCCTGATAAACATCATTGGATAACGGGCCAGTTATTCTCCGCCCACTCCATCCCCAAGACCACTCCCCATTCTCCGACAGATCAACTGTCAACAGCAAAGGGGCTGTGGGGGCGTGACACAGGGAGCAATTCCCAAGCCTCCACATTCATCAATAAGGGTGATATCTGGTCACTGCTGGGTTAATTGTCTTGAAACAGACACAAAGTTAATAAAGCAAGATCCATAGTGTGACAGGCATTATAATGTTCATTAAATCCCAAGTGGTCAGAACATGTGCTGATGGAAGACTGACCTAATCTACTTAACAAAGACAGCTGGACGAGTTGGGCAGTATTTCCAGGAACAGGGAAAAGACTAATTATATTTTACTTTAAGAGAAACAAGTGATGTGATGTAGCAAGCCAACGATGATCGTTTAAAAGCATTTGAAAGAGTGTCAGCTCATCACAGTACAATGGGTGCACTGGCTCCACCCACTCTGTCAGGATGCGAAGGAGCATCAGTTTGAGGACCTCCCCTTTCTGGGATCAGTAATCATACAGTATATTGGGAGCACTGGCTCCACCCACTCTGTCAGGATGCGGAGGAGCATCAGTTTGAGGACCTCCCCTTTCTGGGATCAGTACTCATACAGTATATTGGGAGCACTGGCCCTACCCACTCTGTCAGGATGCGGAGGAGCATCAGTTTGAGGACTGAATGATTCAATGGAGGTTCTGGCCGTTATTATGGGAGACCTTTATTTTAATCTCAAACTTGTTTCATGTTTTGATGATATATTTCCCACCACTTCCATTGGTGGATTCCCTGCCTAATTTGATGCTGACACAGGTCCTATCCCTGCCCACTCCTGCCTCTGACAGAGAGAGAGTCCTACCCCGGCTTGGTTACCCAGCATGCATTCCTCAGCCGCAATTAAGCAGCGAAGAGCAGCTGCCAGTGACCTGCCGCACGACACCATTAACATCAAGCGGAGAGAAAATGTGGATCAATACCAAGCCCACTCACAATTAGCAGACCCTCTGCTGCGCCTGGGCCAGCACCATGGAGAAAAGGGGAGGATTCCAGAGTCGGGCGAGCAGGTAGCATTGCCTTAAAGAGAGGCCGGTGCCCCCAGTGCCCTGCAAACAGAGACCCCCCCTGCAAAGCGCTTCCCTGGCTCGCAACAGACTCTAACCCCATTGGCCAGTGACGACACTGCTGCTCGTTGTTACTTTGAATCGCTAGTGATTTTCTCATCTCTTGTCTGTTAATTATTGCGATCAGTGCAATCTTCCATCAAGTCCAAGGCAGGACAGGAAGGTGGGTGGATGGGGGTGATACTGGGATTTTCAGGTTTTGAGCAGTGACGGCTGATTCAAAGGGCCATTCATTTCAAATGATATGGGTTAATGCCACCCCCACAAAAAAATCAATCAGACAAATAAATAAATCAAGCGCCCCATACAAAATCAACTGAAAGGATTTCTCAGCTGTGGGCTTTGGTGTATTTTTCTGCTACAGTTGCTCCCTAACACAGGATAAACACCAAAAAGGGAAGAGAGCGCTACTTGGACAGTTGGACCAAAGAGCAGCAACTATCTTTGATTGTCTGATTACTTCCAGGTCAGGGAAAGGTCACTGTGATGTAATGACATTTCAAATTGGTCATTCTGTTCCCAGGCGGGGGCCATAGGGAAGCCATTATGGGGGATCTCTATGGAACCATTTCTTCAGAAGTGACTAGAAACCATCACTATCCACCTTGGCTGCTGTTTTCGGGGTTTTAAATGCTATGGAGAAAGCCCCCTAGTGGTGTAGACAGATACATCTACGTTATGGGGCTTGACTGACCGGAAGTTAAATAAGTGTTAATAAAATAAAAGCAAGCACTTCAAACTCTTTATTTCATCACCAAAAACCATGAACCATAACTGTATCAAGATAAAACACACCTAAAGATCAAGATAACTGACTATCGAGCTGTCAATCGGAGAAAAAACAGAGCCGATGTCTGTCACCGCCTGCTATGCCATTTCTAACAGCTTGATCTCCTTACAGCACATTATGGTATTCTGTAGTGAACTACACCTGTATTTTGCTCTACACAGCTTAGTTTGTTCTGGATAGTTTTTGGGTAGGTCAGGTACAAATTTGGCAAATAAAATATAGATTTCCCTTGAACTGTGTTGTGTCTGTTTTATGTGAGAAAATGTTTGTTATGGGCCATAAGTGGTAATGTTTTTAGAAAAATGGAATTATCCCCTGAAATACAGCCAGTCACATCATAGCCACTTTGGGTAGGTTTTAGATTTAGACACGTCAGACAGGGGCACCAAGGTGCATCACTAACTCTTTCCTCAATAAAAACCTGTTAGGCTCCATGAAAATATGCCAAATTGGATGCATCTGAAAACAAGTTTAAGAACCACATATTTAAAACTTCACCTAATCCACTATGTTGTTTTGACATGCATTTTTGTATTTTTTTCAGCTTTTTTATTTTCTCCTGTCCATAAATCATTCAGAAGTTAGACATATTGTATTCAGGTTTCTGCAATTAATGGTACAGCTTTGATTTTAGGTATCAGACATGCATCTCTGACGTTGACATCTAAGGTTATACGGTGAGCATTCCGCAACTGGCCTAGTGCAACATAAACCCCGGTTGATTTCAACAGGGTTAAGAAAAAAACTAAACCTGGACTGATCCATCGAAACACACACTTGCATAAAAGGGAACAATTATAAGTAGCTTCAGACAAAACTGTTTTGCAGATCAGCCATATAATTATAATATTACTTTCTTGCAGTGAGAGGTACCAATCATGGTGTTTGTAGGCTTTCAGCAGCTGGGAGAACTGCTCAGGACTATGCAGCTCATAGAGGCAAATGTGTGCCTTGTTCTCAACGCCTCTTGTAAAGTCAGATTATGACCACCATACAACATATGCACTGCCTGCTACAGGAAGTCTGGCATCCTGCCCAGGGTATCCCTGTCTGTGTGCCCTGTGCTTCCTGGGACAGTCTCCAGCTCATGAAGGGAGACTGGTGAATGGGTAGTATAGAACGTGCAGGTGACTGCACTGCCCCCTGCTGGACAGCAGGAGGTCCCATGTGACAGGACTAAGTACTGTATATGGGGGGCTTCAGTGGGATTATAGCATGGACCGCTGACACTTGGTGTGCATGATCTTGTGGGTGAACTCCATCCAGACCTATGGCGGCATGGGGCAGGAAGCCCTCTGCTACGTCTCTGCGAGGGCGGGCTGGCGCGGCGATAAATGCCTGGATTAAAAGCATTCTTCTCTGCCTTTAAGCACACCTCAGCAGGTACCTCATTTTCTGTCTGCAGATGGAAAACCCCTGGAAAAGGCAGGGCTGGCAGGCAGTCTTTCTGTGTCATTTTCCTGCTGCCTTCAGACACCAGTGTCTCCGGCTGGGACATGGGAGCCTGCTAACAAGGCACTGCTTCCCACTACATGATGAAAGATGGTGAAATACCCAGCCTGCCATTCGCCGAAACTGGCCAGATAAGGAAAAGCAAACAGTTTAAACTTTCTGCGTAATTCGGTGTCGGTGTGAGTGTGTGTTTAAGGTGGAGAAACACTGAACTGCTCATTCAAAAAAAAAAAAAAACATGTGTACAAGTACAGAATCTGGAGTCAGAACCAGGACCTGCCTGGATCCGGAGGCAGTGGTGACAAGAGAGCAGATCGCGCTCGAGATATGTGCCAGATCTTGTCAGAGGGGGTGGGAAGGGGTTAAAATCTTTTTGGGAACGGGCATTCTGTAGAAACGGAAACGCAAAGAGCGACGAGGAATCAATCTTGCGGAGAGAGTCTTTAAATTTGGAGATTGCCTCAGCTCATGCGTGACCGTTTTACCTACGGCGTCCTGGGTGCATTCCAGCATGTGCCCCCCACCCCCCCCCACCACCACACACAAAGAATATAATAATGCTGAAAACTCGGCCACTCACTCTGATATGCGCCTTCCATTACATTAATGAAGCAATGAAGCGTATTTAATCAATCTTAAGAGCTCTGTATCATTATTTGGGCCCCATTTCGGAAAACGGACCCGCCGAAAGCGGCGTCTCCATTCAGCAGCGGCTTTGGGAACCAGTGACCCCGTTGGTGCTGGTCAGACCAGCCCCGAGCACCCGCTGAATAATTCATGGAGGGATGTTTTAAAGAAGACCCTGATGGGGGGGGGGTAGCTCTGACATCTGAAGGAACTGCGAGGGAGGGGGACCCGCGACCCCAGCGATGCCCCCCACCACCGAACGCAGTCAGCCGGCTCAGCAGGAGGGCGGATCAAGGCAGGTAATTGTTCCATGTTTTACATCAATATTATTCTGTGTTGGGCATAGGGGGTGGGCACAGTCTGTGTGTGTGTGTGTGTGAGTGTGGGTGTGCATAGGGGGGCTTTAGTGGACACCCATGAATAACATCTGCACCCCCCTCAGTTGTCATCCTCATGAATAACATCCCCCCCCACCCCGACCCCAGCTCTCCGTTTTCAGGGACAATTTCAGCCCAGGCATCAGGAGGCAGGCGGGCCGCCTGATGTCGATCGAGCCGTTCGGTAAAAACGCCAGACTTAAAAGCACCTTTCAGCGCTCGAGCGGTGCGAATTTGCATAATCAACGCGTGGCTGACAATGTTGCTGTTAATGCAAGCAATTACATCGCATGAGGGACTGCACCAGTGCGTTGGACATGCCAGCTACGTAGCCGCTGCGTGTATGTGTGTGTGCGTGTGCAACTGTGTGTATTACTGTGCGTCTGTCTGAAAGCAGCTCTGTATCAGTGCGTGTCTGTGAGTATCGCTGTGTATGTACGTGTATTAGGGTGTGTCTGTATCAATGTGTGTCGGTTTCTATGGGTCTCTGTGTCAGTGTCTATGTTTCTCAGTATCAGTGTGTGTCTGAGTGTATCAGTGGGTATGTCATTGCCACATTGTGGGGATCAAATAGCTCTCTCTATGCCCACAGGCATACACACACACACACACACACACCAAACAGGTTTGTAATTCTATCGTTGTGGGGACTGTCCATTCATTTGGGGAATACGGGGAAAACTCTGGTCCCAACATATCAACCTTAACCCCTATCCAGCCCTAACCTTAACCATGAGTAACCAAACGAAATATGAGGCTTTTGGCATTTTTAGTTTTTCGATTGCAGTTACATATCTTTGTGAGGACCTGAAAAATGGTCCCCACAATGTCAAGGTTTTTATCACATTGATTACTCTGGTCCCCACAAAGTAATATAAACATAAGCACCCCCACACACACCCACACACATACCATGTACACCTCTTTATCAGAAATTCATTCCTATGGGCATAACCCTGATCCCATCTATGACACCCTTAACCCCTTACCCAGCCCTAACCTTAACCATAAGTAACCAAACAAAATATGAGACTTTTGGAATTTTTAGTTCTTTGATTGCAGATACAGATTTTTATAAAATTGAGGTTATCCTTATGGGGACCAAAAAAAATGTCCCCATAAGGTAGAAAATAACTGATTTTTATCACACTGTGGGGACATTGGGTCCCCACAACGTAATATAAATATGTCCACACACACACACATACACACACAGACGTATGGTGCATTTGCCCCACCGTGTGACGTGGGCCGCACCCTCCTGTCCCGTTCACGCTCGGCTCGCCGCTGCTCAGAGCACACAGAGACAGCAGGAAATCTGAGGGACGGGAAGCCTGCAGGTGTCCACGCTCCGGCATCCCACCCCTTTCCCAGCTGCCAATCCCGTGATCAGTGTGTAATCCTCTCCCTTCGATAGCCAGCATGGCATTTCCCTAATTTGTAGCTCTTTATACTTAATTCATGTTTCCCCTACAGGATTCTTTCCTCCGGTCCCCTGTCCTCCTGGGTGATAATTTCATTCTGCCTGCCAGGCCCGATGTCCCGGTGACCCCCGCGACCTGGGAGGATCCCCTAACAGGCCCGTCTCACACGTCAGGATCGACCGGCGGGTGCCTCCCTGTCAGAAGGAATCAATACGTCATTCCATCAGTGAGCAGGGCGCCGTCGCCACCCCTGCCTCGCTTCCGTTATCAGTGAGCAGGGCGCCATCGCCACCCCTGCCTCGCTTCCGTTATCAGTGAGCAGGGCGCCGTCGCCACCCCTGCCTCGCTTCCGTTATCAGTGAGCAGGGCGCCGTCGCCACCCCTGCCTCGCTTCCGTTCTCATACCATCCCTCTGAAGGTGGGCCGGTATGGTGTGGCCTCCCGTTAGTGACCCCACCTGGCTTTACCGTGACTCTCACTGCTTGTCATTAGTGTGACCCTCACGGCCCATGGTCTTTTGTTACCGTGACTCTCACGGCCTTCCATTACCATGAATCTCGCGGTCTGCTGTTACCTTCTCTGCCTGCCGTTACCGTGAGTCTCACAACCTACCCTTATCTTCTCTGTCTGCGGTTACTGTGACTCTCGCGGCCTGCCCTTACCTTCCCTGTCTGCTGTTACCATGACTCTCATGGCCTGCCCTTATCTTCTCTGTCTGCTATTACTGTGACTCTCATGGCCTGCCCTTATCTTCTCTGTCTGCTATTACTGTGACTCTCGAGGCCTGCCCTTATCTTCCCAGACTGCCGTTATATGACTCTCACGGCCTGCCCTTATCTCTGTCTGCTGTTACCGTGACTCTCGTAGGACAAACTAAGAAAGAGTATCAGTGGGGGCATAAGCAGCAAGCAAATCGAGTGGGGCACTACATATCAAATCTGCTTAGGGGCACCGAGCTTATGAGCCATTACTCAAGCCGACAATGTCTTTGGCGCGATTCCCAGCCACAGTCACACCAGGTGGGAGCAGAAAAGGCGGGTGACACCCCTGACGGACTCTTACCTTCATCAGCTAGTGAGGAAGCAGCCCGCAGCACAACTACGACTGAGCAGAAAACATCACTGGGGTGACAGTTCAGCAGTATAGGGTGGGGGGGGGGGCCCTTAAAATTCAGACCACTCTGGCTTGTCCTCCCCCACCCCCTTCACCCAGCAGCTCTGTTCTGCTTGTCTCTCCCCACTATTCAGGGCTGAATAACAATAACGAAAGGCTGAGTTTAGGGGGGGGCACACATACACCGCCCAGGCACACATTAAGCAGCCACACACACACAGGCGACCGGACACGCACACACACTGGCGCACACGCACACCGACAAGCCCACACACATCACGACACACAAACACACACACACACACTGATACACACCGACACTCACACGTGATACGCACAGACCGATGCGCAAACATGCCGATGCACACACACGGTCACACACACACCCCGACACACACACTGTTGCCGAGAGACAGCCCGACGCGATGAACGCCATCACTCAAGCTTATATCGGGGCTGGGAGGACGTGCGGCTCAGCAGTAAGATAACTCAATAACGAGCTCCGTCGTAATTAGGCCAATTTCATAGAAGAGGTGCTAATGGCGCCTTTAACATGGAGCGTCTGCCTTTGGCCGTGCTCTAATGAAACCATATTTCTGCGTCTCCACCTTGAACACGCAGCAGTCACCCCAGGAGCCGCGGCTGAAACTGATTACATTCCAAAGCAGATCTTTAAATCAGCAACCCCCCCCCCCCCCGCAACTTTGGCCACCTGGGTAGGGGGGGGGCGGGGGGGGGTGCAGGGGGGAAAGCGGGGGTTGGACGGGGCCATGGGAACGGGGCGGGGGGGGGCGGGGGGGGGGGGGGGGTCGCG
>JAODKM010000035.1:15133730-15144222 GCA_026780845.1 Petrocephalus sullivani | reverse complement strand
TGTGGGGTGCGGTGGTTTGTTTGTGTTGGGTTGGGGCTGGTGCGGTGGGCGGGTGTGTGGGGGTGGGTGGGCGGGCTTGACGGCCCAGCGATAGCGATGATTCAGGTGACAGCTGCAATTTACTGCTGCAGGGGGTCTTTTTACTGTAATGAAGGCCAGTAAATAGGATTTTTTTGGGTATGGGGGGGGTTACAGGTTACAACTGTCAATGGGGTCAGTAAGTGGCTTCGGTACAGGGGTCACTGTCCCCGTAAACCATGTTCACGTGTGTGATTTAGGAAATGCAGCGGTGGTGTGCGTGTTTCATTTTTCTTAATGAGCTCTGTCTTTAATGATATGTTGCTTATATCCATCACGAATGCATAATCGCTTGTCGCATTCAGGGTGAGAATAGAGCCTGTGGCAGGGGGCATAAAGCAGGAGGGTGGGGGCCACAGCCACACACTAAGCGGCGGACAGCAACCCCCAGTTACAACTTTTATGACTGTATGTCACCCTGAGGGCAGCATAATAAACGCGCAATTAATATGTCCCGAAATCAGAAAAGAAGCATTACACCCCTTACAGGCATGACCTTCGCTTATACGCACACAATAACATTACTGCAGTCAGCAGTGTGGAACGGCGTGATACAGATGACACGTAAAATTCAAACAAGTCCAATTCTACAGCTCTGGAAAAAATCAAGAGACTACTCCATATAAAAAAAAAAAAAACAATCTTGTAAGGTGGAAGAGACTTTCTAATGCCAAAGCTGACCGTTAACTCATCTGATCTGTTTCTCGTGAATCCAAGGATGACATCAAGACACTTATTAGGAAGTGGTAAGTGGTGTGACGCGCAGTGTGGACAGTTAGTATCAGGCTCCTAGAAGCAGGACTGAAGTCCCATATACGCTGGATATAAAAAGTGTACACACCCCTGTTAAAATGGCAGGTTTTTGTGATGTAACAAAATGAGACCACGAAGAGACTCCTACCCAAAAAAACTGAATTCTGTAATTTAATCAAAAGGTGCTTCAACAAAGTATTAGTTTAAGGTTGTGCACACTTATCCTATGAGCTTGTTTTTATATTTTCCCTCTAACAGATTAGTTTTTTCATTGAATTGTTATAGGTCACATTAAAGGTGGGAAAAGTTTTGAAATAATTTATCATTACATCACAAAAGCCTGGCATATTAACAGGGGTGTGTACATTTTTATATCCACTATAGCAAGGCAGAAATCCTTCATCAATGAGAAAAGGAAAGAGCCAGGCTGGAAATGGAATATATTTAAAAAAATGTATACTTTACACAGGAACATACCCATAAACTGAGATATGAATGAAACAAAAAAATTCGCCACGGTCTCTTAATTTCCTCCAGAGGTGTATTTTTTGCTTGTTTTCCATGCAGTACTGGGGCCGGCTTACTGACTGGATTTGAGTCAGGGTGTCGCCACCCAAAGTTTGCTGAGATTTATTACTGTATCAGCATACGCCAGAATTATAGATAAATCAGAGCGGCTCCGGACCAAGCCGACCTGTGGCCCTCCAGGTGCTGTGAATCGAGAGAGCTCTCCATTTTCTGTTTTTTTGTGCTTTAATCTGGCTGAAAAGAGGCATGCACTAAGGGAGGATGCTCCCAGAGAATATGAAGGTAGCCAGAGAAATGGAAATATCACCAATGTGCCCCCCCTTCAGAGCAATGAGGCGAGGGAAGGGTTGGGTAGTGAGCATGTACAAATTAAGGAAATATAAAATGAGTAATGATTAATTAAGATCAATTACGTTAAATGGCCTTCATCATGACTTTATAAATGAGTAAATACTATTACACACTGTTAAGCCATGCCCCCACTCCACTCCCCCCTGCCCTGAGACGAACACGCACACATACATACACACTATCTAAAGAAGCTAGGACCTAAAACCTAAAACCTACATTTTCTACTGGGGAAGGGGATGAAGCTGTGTGTGTGCACACATGTGTGAGTGTGTGTGTGTGTGTGTGTGTCCACAAGTCTCATCAGTTGCTCCATCAGTAGCCCCAGGGCTGGAGCAGCACACAGCACTGTAGCAGCATGGTCTTTAAGGCCCACTGCTCAGTTCATTCCCATAATTCCTGCGAGGGGGAGGAGCTGGCCAGAGACATTAGAGCCTCAATGGCCGCTAATGAAACTTAATGTCCGCCTCTGACTCCATTCCCTAGTTTATTTTTCCCCTTTTCTCACCATCTGCACCCCACAAAAGAAAAGGGTCATGGGTTGTTTCCCTTAGTTTACCTGCCTGCCTAATTTTCCCTTATTCCAAAAAGCATACTTCCTGTCCCAATAGAAACACTGCTCAAGCACGGATATGCCCTGCCTGTAACGGTGGAGGTACACAGTGCCCTGTGTTTCCTGAAGGGGCGCCACCCTGCCCAAACACCATTCTTTTGTGCATCTCGCAACAGACAGAGTGCCGATACCTGAAGCTGTGAGGAGCGGGAGAGAGAGAGGAAGGGAGATAGGAAAGGCGAAAAATGGGATGGTGATACAGGGATCTGTAATTACAGGCCTGTAACTTTATACTTCTTCAGTCTTGCTGAGCATATGCCCAGTGCCAAACCTGTCAGCACTATGACAGCTTCACAGCTTAATGGAAACAGCAATCTGTTTACGCAGTGCATCATAAAGCATGGCAAAAAGGAAAGCCAGAGACACACCCTGTGGGCCCCGGGAACATCCCGCACGTTTGGCGAGCAGATGTGGGGGACCTGGGATGGAGCCATGAGGGACCATTTCTGGCCAGGCGAACCACAGTTAATGTAGCAGGCAGTAAAATTCAGGGAAACACGGTATGGGGGATTAACGGGAGAGACGACGACAGCGCGAAGCCTCCTTGGGCAGCAGTGAGGCCGATACTGATCTCTGCCTGAGATAGGCAGGGGAGGAGGGGCAAGGCGGGGTGGTGAGGGGCGGGGGCAAATGGCATTGGGCCTGTTTGTCCTTCTGTACTCTCAGTCTGTGAGGGATCCCCATGGGGGATGTTGATGGGAGGGGGGCTGTGATGGGTGCACTGGGGGCTTCCCCATGGGGGGTGTTGATGGGGCGGGGGGCTGTGAGAAAGCTGACGAGTCTGGGTCCAGGAAGCAGGCAGACGGCTCCCCCCCCAACTGCCACCAGCGCTTACGGCACTCGTTTTGTGCACGCGACTCAGCGCAGCGGGGGCCCGGGGGGGCCTCATTAGCATGTGTGCGCTAATAGGAGGAGCTACTCGCTAATTGCACGCTGGAACGGAGCTGCGCTCGATATTAGGAGGCATAACGGCCGGCTGCCGCGGGCACCAGCAAGCAAAGGAAGACACCGTGTCTATTTATCAGGACGGCAGACGGCAGAGTGGGACAGGCCAGCCAAAGCCGGCGCGCCACACCACAGCTGCTGCCACATCTGCCAGCCCCGGACCCCCCCCCCTACTCGCCGTCGGCCCTTCGGTCTGAGCAGAGACCCTAATTAGTTTGTTTACCTGTGCAGAGCCGCCTAAGCTGGTGTCAGGCTCTGCCAGCGAGCATTCCGGCGCCTTCTGATAGGTAGCTGCGGGGAGGGGGGGTGTTTGGGGTGACCGGAGACTTTTTGTTTCTCTCACTTTTTTTTCGGGTGGGTGGTGTCTCAGGGTACAGTGGGAGTGGGTTGCAGGGGAGGGTGTTTGTTATGTTCTGTGTTAATGCTTGTTCAAGTTCTACTTCCATTGTCTTTCAATAAAAGTTTGATCACAAAAGAATGGGCCAATATCCTGACAGAGTGTACATAAGCATGTACTAGGAATTATGTTCGAATGAGACGCGAAGATAACACTTGGAAAACTGGAGTCCATATATACTGCCTAATGGAAGGCGAATGTGCCACGGATTCTCCATTAACCAAGGTCGGTGTGTCAGGGATCCCAGCCCAAGCACAGAGAAGAGCCCCAGTAAACCCAGTACACATCCAGAGCCCGATGTCTTCAGCCAAGTGTGATTTGTTTTCTTCTTACATATCCTACTTATGTAGCCAAAATAAATGTGGATCATTAAAAAGCAGCATTTCATTAAAATGGCTCGTGAGTGTAATAACTATTCTGTGGCGGGAAGGACAGTCTGCCTGTAGCAGGCTGGGTGCAGGCCTGTAGCGTGCCAGGGTTTGGGCCGGGGTGCACGCCTGTAGCGGGCTGGGGAGCGGGCCTGCAGTGGGCTGGGGTGCACGCATGTGGCGGGCTGGGGTATGGGCTGGGGTGCGGGCTGGGGTGCACGCTTGTAGCGGGCCGGGGTGTGGGCCTGCAGTGGGCCGGGGTGCAGGCTGGGGTGCACGCCTGTGGTGGGCCAGGGTATGAGCTGGGGTATGGGCTGCGGTGCACACCTGTAGCGGGCCGGGATGCGGGCCTGCAGTGGGCCGGGGTGCACGCCTGTAGCGAGTCGGGGTGCGGGCCTGCAGTGGGCCGGGGTGCATTCCTGTAGCGGGCCAGCCAGGGTGAGCGATAGGCCGGCCTCCACCCAGGGCTTCTCTTATTTATTATCCGTCTCTGTGGTTCTCCGGGTGTCGAGGGGAAGGGGAATCTCATTCACGCCTCCTTTGCCCTCTGCAGCGTCCCTAATGAGCTTGTCGCTAACAGAATTCATTCCTTATTGTTTAATTGATCCCCAAACAGCTCTCATCTATCATACAATTGTTCAATACCGTGCGGCTGTCATCTGCACAGGCCCTTATTACCGCTGGAAGGAATAAAGCACTGGCACAGTCCCCAAAGCCATGATCCACCAAACACACATACATCTAGGCTGAATCTATGCAAAGGCCCCTCCCCCTGAGGCATGGTCCTCCCACAAACACATACATGCGTTTTCACGGGGGCAGGCCCTAAGTGAAGGCCCCTCCCATACATAAGTACATGTGCTTTTACCGAGATGACCAAGCTTGTGCAGCTGCCTGCCCCCAGGGAGGCCACATCCACCCACCCTTCTTGTGCCCCTGGTGCCTCTGGTGAGAGCCTGCCCATCAGTCCTGGAGAGAGGGTATAACTCATGGAGCCCAAGGACCATGCACGACGGCTTGTTGATGGCCGCCGTTTGTCATCGAGAGCCGAGGCCTTGGAGAGTCAGCAGCCGACGGCCCGCCTGCGCTAAAGGCCGAAGTACCTGTGACCCCATTATGTATTAGCTTAACGCCTCCCCATGCTCCTGGCAGCAGCTCCTGGCGGGGGGGTCTGGCTCTTTTGTGCGACCTGCGGCCGCATGCGACACGTGGCTAATGCGCGAGGCGTGAGCGGGCGTGCGGGCTGGCGGGCGGGAGCCCTTTCTGTCCCGGATTAGCTCATTAGCGGACATTATCAGGCCCAAACAGAAGCCATTAGGCTGCCGAAGCCCCCGGAGCCTCCCCACGGACGCCGGCCTTGTCTCGCCGCGCCTGCCCTCTGCCTTACCACGCGGGTCATTTATTAAATCTATAAAAACTCATTTCGCTTTTTTAATGAATCTCTAATTGACTTTTTAGTCAGATACAAATCTGGATGATTCCCTGTGTCTGTCTGCCACCCCCTCCCCGGCCTCGTCCCAAACAAGCACCCCACCACTCAAGGCGCTCTCCAGCTCTCCCTAAGACAAAGGCGGCTCCGTTCGTCTCCTTCCGTCTGCTCGGCTCTCCATCCGGCACTCCTGCTGGGCTGTCCGACTCCTTCCCCCTAGCAGGGTTGGCGCAGACGATGCAGGCGCAGCGTCGTGCTGCCGGGCGAGCGGTGCTGGGTCACATGTCTGACTTAGCTGGGCACCAGTCCCGGAATCTGGCAGCGGGGCCGGCCGCCTCCACGCTCTGCTGCTGCTCGCCAGCGACGCTAAGCAGCGCCTAATTGCTGTAGTACGTCGCCATGCACGATTCACGGCACGATAATTTAATAATTCCACCATAATTTGACAAGGAAACCCTGCACACTATTTAAAACGATCTGCTCTGCTGTCTGTTCTGGCCATGTCTGGGTCCCGTGACCCAGCTGGGAGGGCTGCAGCCGCTCCTGGATCTGACCCGCCCAGCCGATTAGCCGAGGCTGATCTGACAGCCAGCCCGCCGCTGTCTTCAGCGAGCAGGACCCTGTTTAATTATTTCTTCAGCCGAACAAAAAACAATGGAAGGCAAGGCGATATGCATTAATCAGTATATAATTAAATGGCAATGTGATTGACTAACTGGCTAATTGACGACCCCTGCAGGAGCCTGACGAGCTGCTCCCCGGTGCGATAGGAAATGGGGGTCCCTCTGTCTCTGTGGGAGGAGGAGACTTTTTGTGAATTCAGGAAGCATCCTATCACAGCAGCTAGGAGGCTTGGGTGGGCCTTATCCCACCAGAAAAAGCCATTTCCTTTAATAAAGGGCACCCCTTTAATGGTGGGTGCCCCGTTAATGATGGGCGGCCTTTTATTGGTGGACACATGTGAAGAGTCCCTTCAAACATGGCCGCCCTAGCTCCCTATCAACAAAGGACTGGACGCCTCGACCGTGACCATGTGCCAACGGACACCAGCCCTGGGGCGCTGTGAGACACATCTGTATGACCAAGGCAAAGGACGAAACACAGCACCGCCCCCCTTGGAGAGCAGGGCTCCCCAACAAAACAGCACCACACCTCTGGAGGTTAACACTGAGGTGGGGGTGGTGGGCATACATGAGGGGCTGGACCACCCGCTCAGGGGCTGTCGGAATAAAGCGTCAGCAGCCGCAGCTACCAGCCAGAAAATTGCGGAAAACGGTAAATAAAAGCAAGAGAGAAAGGGGCCGTTCTGCTCTAATTGGATCCTTTGGGTCTCGACTGCCAGTGATCAGAGTCCTGGATCCAGAGTTGGGTTTCATGGCTCCCAAACAATGGGATTTGGTGGGGAGGAGATCTGCTGTCCCCAGGGACTCCTGCTTAACCTCCCTGTGACGCTGTACTCCTTTGTTTCATCGCTTAAATCCAATTTGGGTGATTAATGGGAGTGCGGTGTGGCGTCAGGTGAATAGCCGTGAAACGGCGTGCCTGAGCCAGCGCGCATGTGCGGCCACGTCTGCAAACGGCCCTCGTCACACAGAGAGATGAAACAGATATGGTGAAGCCGCAGCCCGCACCGTGCCTCTTAGCCCCAGCGCTCGTGCCAGGCCGGCCTCCCCGTGGGGGAGGGCTCTTGCTTAGCCTGCATCTCACCCACGGTCACATAACCATGGCTGGCAGCGAAGACGGGGTCCTGGCAGTGAGATGTTTAAGCATTAGATGCATTTGTGTTTGTAGCAGTTAGGGACATGTCCTTGACACCGAAATCAAAAGAAGGACTAAATAGGAACATCTACGACTCCTATTTGGAGGTTAACACCCCCACAGCAAATTCTTGCGATTGATAGGGCCAGAACACATGCAGGCCAACCAGCGCTGTCTGTGTGCAAAGTAACCACACCTACAAATGGTCAGTGTTCACTGCTGCATGGACTAGAGAGGAGCAGCCATCCCCACAGTGACCGCAAGGATCCCCTCATGCCTGCCTGGGGCCAGCACGGCAAAGGATGTCCCTTTACGGGTCGCCCACCTCGTCGGCAAGGGAGACCCGGCTGCGGGGAGAGCAGCTTGCTATATTCCCACTAGCCGCCCCACCACAAGTCGAGTCCCCCTCCACCCACAGTGAGCCACAGGGGCATCCCCGTAACAGTAAGCTGTTCACAGCTCTCGGCTCTGCAGCACACCCCATAACCATCAGTCTGCATCCACGAAGGCAGCAAACACTTAAGTGCCTGGGAGACACTAATGACTATAGATGCTGAGGAACTTCTTTATGCTGTTTCTGCTTCTTCTAGCACTGCAAATGAGATGTCCATGTGAGTGCATAACCTAACACATGATGGGGGTGACGTGCAGGGGTGCGGCTGCGTTGGGGGGAGACCAGGGAAAGGATAAAAGAGGAAACACTGGAAAGGATAAAAGAGGAGACACCGGAAAGGATAAAAGAGGAAACACCGGAAAGGATTAAAGAGGGCCAGGCCAGGGCGGGCGACAATTCAGCCAGGATTTCCCCGCCTCCAGTTGCATCTGTGTGATCAGCATCTGTGCTGGAAGTCAGACATAAAGATTTAATCCAATAATAATCAGCCGGCATCCCCCGCCCATTTGGCGCTTTACTCATTAGCCTCCTGGAGTCAGCGCATACAGTGTTTGCAGTCTCACATGTGGAATTACACCTGATTTTAACAGTGATCCTGCAGGACGACCCTCCCGCCGAGCCCCGGGGAATTAACCAATCAGCTCTGCTAATTACCTCTGGCACCTGACTGCTCCCCTCAGACGACCTGAGACTGCGTTTGCTCCACGTAAACAAAGAGGACGTCGTTGGTTGCCATGGAGCGTTTTTGATCAGCCTGAACCAGGCCATGTTTCGTCTTGTTTCCATCTGCTTTGTGGATGCAGGCGCTTGTAAAATCAGGCCCATACACGCATGCTCCCGCACACGCCTGCCCCCGGCAAGCACACGCATGCATGGACACACACCTGAGGCATTCCATTCATAATCCATACCTTCCCTGACAAATTCTACAAAAAGCTATAAGATAATAATAAAAAAGTAACGTTTGACAGCAATGGAGACAATCCCAAACAGGACTCCAGAAGCCATCAGGATAATCTGACCATGGCACAGCAGAAGATGTTCCCATGGCCATCATTTCCCCTGATGTTTTAGAGGGGATCACAAATATTAGCAGAAGGCTAACTGACAGCATAGCATAGCAGGGCAGCGGGAAGAGCAGGATCCTGGCTACATTATTCTTCTAAAGCGATGTCCCAGATTATTCTGCAGAGACACTCCGTGCACTTGCTGGTGAGAGGGATAACGAGAGGTGTTAGTGCTTAGCTCACCTGCTGGCATCCGCATAAACACGTCGGGATTAGTTCCAGCTGCGTGCCCAGTCGTAATAAGCTGCATCATGTCACGCGACAAAACGGATCACCGAGCCGCCGGGCCCTTCCTACCGCATCACAAACCAATGGCTTTTCCGATTGCTTATCGGGTATGGGGTCACAGGGAGTCTGGAGACTGCCGCAGGTAACAGAGTGCCCAAGGCAGGGGGCGCACAAAACAGAATGCCAGACCAAAAACCCAAGGCAGGGGGCGCACAACACAGAATGCCAGACCAAAAACCCAAGGTAGGGGGTGGCCAACACAGAAAGCCAGACAAAGGACCCAAGGCAGGGGGCGCCCAATACAGAATGCCAGACTAAGGACCCAAGGCAGGGGTCAGCCAACACAGAATGCCAGACCAAGGACCCAAGGCAGGGGGCACCCAACACAGAATGCCAGACCACGGGCCCAAGGCAGGAGGCACCCAACACAGAATGCTAGACCAAGGGCCCAAGGCAGGGGGCGCCCAACACAGAATGCCAGACCACAGGCCCAAGGCAGGGGGCGCACAACACAGAATGCCAGACCACGGGCCCAAAGCAGGGGGCACCCAACACAGAATGCCAGACCAAGGACCCAAGGCAGGGGGCGGCCAACACAGAATGCCAGACCAAGGGCCCAAAGCAGGGGGTTCCCAACATAGTCCAAGGGCCCAACGAGAAAAGTATAGGTGACCCCTGAGGCATGCATACATGTGTCCATGCACATGAGCACACATGCAAACGCACACGATTGTATTCATATCTTTGCTTGGACTCTGCACTCATTACTAAGGGCACAACCCTAATCCCAATCATGAGGTTTTGTAAACAGCAGGAGAACATGGCTGTCTATACATACATTGCCCCCTACACACACACACATAATGCGTGGGGTACTCACTCCCCAAGGGATGAGGACACTGAGAAGACATGCCAGCATCCACGTGCCCACAGGGGCCCCCTTGCCACGCGGCACTGGCCTAGCCATGGCAGGTCCGTATGCTACCGTCTCCCACCTGTCACTGGGGCGGAACCCTCTCCAATCACACCAGGGAAAGGTCACCTCCTCCCAATTAGAAAGTCATCAGCCGAGCACGAGGGGATTCCACGTCTGCCGCTATAGTTACCCAGTGGGGGGGAGGGGAATGAGGAGAGATGTGGGGGTTCGTGCTGAGACAAACTTGTAAAGAACAAAGAAATTGGAGGATGAGACTTTTTATGAGGTGGTGTCAAAGTCCCAGGATGGAGGCGTGAAGAAGCCACATAACGGGGCACACCCTTCCCATAATGACCTCACTTCCTGTTCCCATCACCCCATGACCTTTGTAATTAGCATCAGTCCCACCCAGCCTGCTCTAGCCCAGTCACTATGATGCCAGGGGCACATCATATAGGCAGATCGCAGACACGCAGACAGGGGCATCAACGACTCATGGCGCGGGGGGGTGATCCAGCCGCAATCACGGGGTTGTCCTCTTTTTTGAAAAAAACAGGAGAACATGGCTGTCTGAGTGGGAAACAGGCTGTTAAAAATGGGTCAGTGAGCTTGGAGCTGGGGGGTGAAGGTGTTGGGGGGGGGGGGGGGGGGGGGGGGGGCGGGGGGGGGG
>JAODKM010000035.1:15093444-15111363 GCA_026780845.1 Petrocephalus sullivani | reverse complement strand
GCTTTTTTGTTGCTGTGCAGGTAATTATATGCCTCGGTGCTCTTGTAATTACGCAATTCCTCGCCATCAACATGAGGCAATTAATAATGTCGATGTAGCTGACATCGGGCCGTAGTTTCATGTCATCTGCTACTGAACTGTCCTCACCGTTTTTTAAAACTTCTCTACTATGTATCCACCTCCGATGTGCTGCCATTTATGACAGGTGAGAGAAACTAGCTTTATCAACAGTGAACCCCGCAACTGTCAGCAGCGCAAGCGGAAGTAAGAAACCGGCTTCCGCTATGATTTATGGGTAATGGCGCGAACTCAGGAATATTGTGGATACAGCTGAAAACACCGTAACCTCCACCTGATGTTACTCAGATTGAGGCGCGGTTTCTCAAATCAGTTTGGATCCCCCAACAGTCCATTATTTCCGACACTTTGCAGGGGAGCTGGGAGAGAGCAAAAATGTGGAAGGTCTGGCGGTCCCCACGGACTGGGTTGAAAAACACTGGATTAAGGAATGGCATTCGCATGAGTACACGTAATCCACAAGTGCCCCGTCTTGTAAAGTGTAATTAAAGTGGTCATGGCAGTGCTGATTTTGTGACCATGGAAACTAGAATTATTTTGTTGCTGGGTGCATTTTTAAAGAACAGCATTTCTTCCGGTTACTGTGCTTTATTTCTTGTTGTGTAAATATTGTGCTTATTTAATCATTTAAAATGATCATTAATGGTAAAAAATTCCGACATAAATAAGAATTTCCCATATTTACACCTACCTAGCACCAGCACTCTCTAAGTGGCCTAAAATGGGTGGCTGAACAGCACCATTTAAAATGAATTAACATAATGCAAAAAGCCAGCTGACCCCATGACCAGCCTGTCTCAAATTTCCCATAGCCCTAAAACCATTTTGTGCTTTGTTTTTAAATTGTATGAGCTGGAAAGTTGCAGTTGCATAAAACTCATCCAATCATTTTCATATTTTTTTCCTCCGTATTACATAACGCAAGGTTTCTAAGCTAAATGTTTAAACTTGAAACAATACTCCAGATTGCCAGTCAGGAAATTTACCCCTGACTGTCACTTATCGGCCTGCCCCTGGGTGTCACATGAACTGTTACTCATGTTAGCTGTTGCTGAGCTCGTTACAAATCAATGTGTCACCAAAACCAACCTACACGTACCAAGAAGAACTTAAACATTCTGAAGCAGTGTGAGCTCTGTCGGTTTTGCTGTTTCTCACGAAGAAGAAGGAGATTCAGAGTAGCATCGGATGCGCTTGCATGACAAAGAAGTCTCGGAATATTCCCTGTACTTTCTTCTGATGTTTAAGCATGATGTAGATGTCGATGGTGATATGCATTAAATACGTACGACTTGTTTGTGTTGTCATGCTGATTAACGGAGATTAAACGAAATAACAAATAAATCCGAATATCTCACGCTGTCATGTCTGAACTGCACAGTGGTGTCACCCGCATCGACATGTGCCCTACCCGTGGGCGGTGCTTCGTCGACATGAGCATGCCAGATTTCTCGTCAGTGACATTCTTATTCGGTATTTCCTCTTCCTTATTATCGTCATTCATATCTATTCATTGCCTTTAGCGTCAGGTTTCCACTATGCATCCCATATTTATCAGATCCTAGCGTAAGGTAGCGGTAAATGGGTGGTGGCAGGGGGGCGGCCTTTCCAGCGAAATGTTGCATTTTGGCCAGTCGACACATAGCGAATTTTCCATTTGCGGGTGTATTTGTGAATAAATATATCTCACTTTCCAGTTCTGTGTCAGACATGGCTACATCCTTATAAGCCCCTGCTCAGTGCTTGATTAGCATGCGGTTCATCGCTAGCGTACGTGGGGCGCTGCGTCTCCGCGCTGTTCATCCTCTCGCCCAACGGCACCAGAATCCTGCCACCATAAAGTATCTCGTCAAAGTGGCCTCAAATTACAGGGTGCCACATGCCCCAGACTTCTCAATCGTTTAAGTTATCAGGCCCCTACAAGGGTATTGTCCGTTTTTATATTTGGTTTTGGTTATTGTTCAGTGTTTATTTCTAAAAATGCATACTTCAGATGTCAGGCATGAAATGGGACAGGATTAGATATTTATGCTGAATATTAACTGGCCTTTCAACCAGGGTCTAGCCCAGCCTTGTGCTGTGTGCTGCCATTTACATTTTCGTATTGCCAGTGGCAATTAAAAACAACTATGTATGAATGAAGAGACTATGATATGTACATATGATAAAGCTTGTATTCTATATGTCCTCAACCATAACATACACATATCTGAATTACTATGCATATTTGTGAGGAGCGTTACCTGAGGCTATCATCAGAAAAGATAATTCTACACTCTGATGTTATGTTAAGGCATTAATTGCTCACAAACGCAACCCACAAAAAGCTAAATATCGTGTATCTCAAAACAGTTATTAGCCTTCTTGTATAACAGTTGTACTAAGTCCAGATTTAATGACTGAGTAGCATAGCTGAAAAAAAGAAAAGACCCCTGTAATTTAGCATAACAACTGTGTGATGTTTTCTCCAATTCTGTGCACAACAGAGCGGTGGCCATAATTATGGACAGCAGAGGATTGTGAGTCAACACTGCACACAGCATGGGGCAAGTTGTGACAATTATATCTGTGACAGAATTCCTGTCACTTGGTGCTTCCTATGGCTTCCTAAGGTGTGCCACTAACTATGGCATGTGCTGTTTGCCATATAAGTGACAAGAACTGTGAGGGAACATCATGGAGGGTGGTGGGGTGGGTGGGGGGGGGGGGGGGTCGCTGTTTAGCATGGAAGCATGAAGGGAAGGGGCCGCAGCCTCGGCAGGGGGGGGGGACCAACCGGCAGACCTGCAGAAGCCCCTCATTCAGGGCCGCCCACTGGGCTCCTCACACTGCCTCACATGCCACCTAATCCCCGACTCCCAAACCTCCTTTTCTGCCCACTTTTCAGTGTCTCTGCTTTTCTTTAGCCCGGTTTCTTTCAGGCCTGACGGCGGCCCATTCCCCCAAAGCGCGCTCTCTCTCCCCAACCAGCAGTATTAATCACGGTGCTCTAAAAGGCTCTGACTGACGCCATTCAGCTGGCCCGCTTTGTCACTAATGTGACCCGGTGAGCACAGCTCCACACGTTTTGTCTCCCTAAGTGGACTCTTAAAGGTGGCTCCTCCCTCCCTGAGGGCCATCAGAGTGCCTCTTAAAGGCAGCTATTTTTTTTAGGGGGGGGGGGGTGGGCAATACCAATTTGGAGGGGGGGGGAGGAATGGCCTGGGAGCAGGAAAGAGAGGAGACCCGCAGCTCCAGCAGAGCCCCGTGTGTCCAGGCAGCCATGCTTTCAGCCCGCGCTTAGCAACCGGCGGGCGGGCCCAGGCACAGTGAGAGGGCCACGCTAATTCTGGAGCGCGACCGTTACGAGCTCCTTTGGGAGAAAGCACTTCCAAAAACAACGAAAAAGGCACAAATAGTGCAGAAACTGGACATCAGGAACACGGTGGTGACCGGAGCACGTTTGCAAGGCTGCAACCCAGTGCTCCATCCTGATGCACGCAACAGCGACACCTCCTCAGGCTCCACACATACGCACACGCGTGCAAATACACACTCGCACACACACAGAAACATGCCTTTGATCCATCTTAGAGTGACTCTGCACATTTCCAGTGTAGAGGTATGCTCTTCACTCGGCTGATGATTTGAAATGCAAATGCTCTCATTTGGTCCCCTCTTGAAAATTCCCCTTTGTCAGATTAGTTTGTTTCTTCCCAACGGCCCCCCACTCCAGGCACACACACACATCCTCAGTGTTAATAGCCCTTATTTCTGGAGCAGGTGAAGAGGCTATGAGAGGTCAAGTTAAGGGTCTTAATCTCTCTCTGACAGTTCTGAAGAACTATGATTTACGAGCTGGGGGTGGGGGGCGACTGGTGGGTTCGGGGAGGGGGGGGGGTGGACTCATGATTAAGACACTCCTTTTCAGAAGGAGGCTCTTAGCTATAAATGACCCAGTAGCAAAGGCAGAGCAGTTTGCCGATACAAGCACATTAACGGGCAAACTGTACCTGCCCGCATTCTTTAAGCTGAAGTCACCTTAAGTTACCCTGATAATCATTGGGGCCTGTCACATGCAGAGCTGAAAAAACAGAGCAGAGAGATGTCAGAGCAATGAAATGAGAAGGTGTAAGAATGGTCTTTGGGGTGGTTTATACCGAAATGACAATATTGTCCTGGTAACAGTGTTGTTTTTTTTCTTTCAAACTCCCTGTAGGTCTGGTAGACATTCAAGGCACTGCACTAGGCAAATCAGGGCATGTCCTGTACCACAGCCAGACAATATTGAAAAAACATTGTCCATGACCACTAATTCAGTAATTAGCCCAGCGATGAATTTACATAATGAATCTGATCTGCTAAAAATATGTAGTACTGGTTTATAACCAGAGGGGGCGAAGTGTGTTACACAGTGGTTACATCAGGGCTGGTATGAAGATGAGTAATCCAATTGGGGCACGCTGCAGGCTGTCCTGCGAGGTTCCCACAAGCTCTATGAATCATGTTAGGGCTAACACTGAGGCAACTTTTAGCTGTAAATAATGTGCTTACTTCAAATGGGCTCTCACCCTGCCGACCCGTAACTGTTATTTGCGCAACATTTGTTCATTCGCTGAAAACAGTTAAAGCTGTATCGCAAATAATTAAGCCTTACAGTTAATAGTACGATGGAATAGATTTTCCTGGGAGCTGGCCCCTTATTGGAAGCTGGTACCATCTGGAATCCAGTAAAAGACCTTAACAGATTAACTGACATGTATATTTACAGATGGCTCTGACGAGTACATCACTACAGGCTACCTAACTGTAACTGGTCATTTAGTACCTGAAAACCAATTCCAGTCACACCAGTCATTAGCTTTAAATGCAGGCTAATACAGGACCCATTACAGCTGTGAAGCTACCTATGCCTTAAAACATGGTGAAATATCTTGAAGTCAAACAGATGTTAAAAACTTTTCGAAATACAGCAGCTTTTCAAAAACAAAAGTGCAGACCACTATTCCACAGCAAGTACTTTCCAAAGTGAATCACTCCAAGAAAGCTCTAAAATAACAGAGTGGAAACTGTACCCTTTACATCATATACACTAAGTGCAGTACATCCAAATCTGACTGCTCTTGACATTTTTATTTTCATCTCAAACGAAAGAGGGCCAAAATAATTTAAATACTGAAATTTCTAGGCTAAGAAGCAACTTTTTTTAATACAATACGTTTATAACGGCTTAATTACATTAATAAAACATTAAGCCTATATGTCCCCTCGTTGCAAGCGATTTGAAGAATAAAATGCAATTCTAAAGACGCGCTAGATTATTCGATGGTTCAGCAGAGCACCCCGACTAGACATAGGGACCCCCTCCATCAGTGTGTGCGCGTTTATTCTGCGTGTGGCTTCGGCCGCTCATCCCAAGGCTAAACGCCGATCAACCTGGTCACAGGGACCCCCGACGATAGCCCACTGAAGCGGAGAAATGCAAGATAATCCAATTATCTGTCTGCGACCTCTTCTGAACGGTGTCGCCAAAGTCAAGCTGCAAAAAGGTGCATCCATAGGCAGCCATGCCGTATAACGCTCACCCCAAGAGCCGATCCACTGCGCAAACTGGTGCCCGTGTTAG
Organism: Petrocephalus sullivani; assembly: GCA_026780845.1. Classification (NCBI taxonomy): domain Eukaryota; kingdom Metazoa; phylum Chordata; class Actinopteri; order Osteoglossiformes; family Mormyridae; genus Petrocephalus; species Petrocephalus sullivani. Next base: position 15,105,680 of record JAODKM010000035.1, on the reverse strand, counting down.
TAATAAAGGATGTTAATAAAGAAAGCAAACCGTATCAGCAGCTATGTTCCCCTAATTGGTTTGTCCAAGTCAATATTATGGATACGAATGATTTTTTTTTCGTATCAGGGGAATGGGTGCCGTCTAGTTACTGTCAGATCTGCGAAGAAAGGTGCAATCTATTTTATATTAAAATGTCTTTACAGAGACGAGCATTATTCATGGCCAGACCTACAGTCTCGCACTTACCGAAATAGGAGAAATTGATTAATGACACTATCAATGAATTAATGAATGAGTTAGGGAATCTAATTGTACTTTTAAAAATATCATTTGAAGCCTTTTAATTCCAACAAATGAGTGCTGGTCAGAAACCGCGGATCTCCGACACACTTCCAAGTGGCTGAAGCGTGGTGTGTATAAGGCGCCTTCGGACGAGCCCTCGGAATGGGTCTCTGCTCCGGGGTTCGGGCGAGGGGCGTTAGCGGAGTATTTAGCGGGCTGTCAGTCCGGCCGGTCCCCCAGGACCGGGTCCCTTCGCTCCGATTGCTGACTCTCTACCTCCGTCCATAGGCGGTGTATGCAACAGTACCAAGAATAATTAATGCAAAATATGAACTGCATAATTTTAAGGAATATTAACTTACTATATTTTATATCATCACTACAGAAAATATAAAGAAGAGTAATTCACCGTGTTCTATTACTGGTGTTATCATTACTAGGACTAATTTAGACATGAAATAATGACATCATCAGCACATTATAATGTTATTATTGTCATTCAGATGAGATTATTCCATACTATTACCTGACAATCTTTCTTTCACTGAGCCAAATTACCCGTGTGCCCATGCATAGCCCGCTCGGCGCCACATGCTGCCTTTTTCTGGCTTAGAATGTGTCAGCCCCCAGCGCCACTTCAACACGCGATTACCCGGCCGGGCGTCTTCGGAGCGACACCGGTGACTCAAAGGCTCTCCATCCATGCGGTCCCCGCAGCGCAGCCCATCTGGGTTAAATACTGCAGGCTGAGCACAAATCGCCGGCGGACCCCGCAGGTGTCATCGGCCGGTGACGGCTACAGAGTCCCGCATGGAGGAATTCGGCAAGGGCGGGCGGTACTGGACCGGACCAGCGTCCCCTCGAGCCGGCACTACAGTAACGATCGCCGCTCCCCAAGTTCACCGTAAGCCAGCGAGCCAGTAATCCGGTATATTTCGCTAGTAGAGACACAGCATGTAAAATCCGGAATATATCGTAATCTGCGTGCACATGGAATCTAGCCTTTTTATTGCCCTATACGTGCGTATGCTCTGCGCAGGCATGCATTTCAGGACAAGGAAGCCTGGGTCAGTCAGGGATACTGGGAACTTGCACTACTGATCTTTTGGTTTAAGTATGTCGTCAACCAGAAAAAAATAAATAGAAATTATTACATACATACATACATACACATACATGCAAACACACAATATACTATAATATATGAAGAATAAAACATCTCGCAGTACAACTGCGGAATGTCTAGCCGCTCGATGCCGTTCGCATTAATGTTAATATAAGAAGGTGGAAGTGATTTTGCTTATTTCTAACGGACACCGTGCAATGCCCCTAAGATGTTTATTCTCAGAACTTACCACTAATTTGAATTGGCAATAATCCACAGAGAAAAGCGTACAGTAGTAGACTCATCCTAGCATAGCAAACGGCCACGTATCTTGTGCTCAAATCCTTGACTTAAAACCGAAATATCGGTTTGTGATGAGTGGGCAGGTTTCTGCGTGGCTCCTCTCCAGTTGCATATAGTTGCTAGTTAATAGACTGGAGCCGGTGTCGGGGTGCAGGAGGGAGATGCATGGCAGCGGGGCATGCAGCGTGTATCCACAGAGCTGTCACTGCGCTCCCAGATGTTTCTCCAGCTGCCTGCCACACATCATACAGTGCATCCTGATTTTTTTTCTTCCAAAAGAGAGCAGCGGTTAAAAAAAATTTCCACAGGGATAAAAGTCATAAAACACACATTTTCGTTTGTGCGGGATAGAAGCGTGAAAGTTTCCCCAGTATGGGGAGCCTGCGCCTCCGTTCTTCTTTCTCTGCTCCTTATTTTCAGACAGCACCTTTGCCAGTCTCTCTCGGTGTCCGGCGTCCCCCTTCAGTGCCTGTCTGTCCGCCACACTCCTCCTCCTAGTGTCCCGAGAGGCTCCCCGGAAGGGTGTGCTTAAGTACTGCAGACAGTCAGCCAGTGACTGTAGGCTGGAGAAAGTTGAGCAGAGCCGGTCCTCGCCGCGGCGCCGACAGCTGCCATTCGCCGATCCGCACTGCGCTCGGCTTCGGCCGCGACTGACACACAGGCGGGGAGGGGAGCTGGGAGGGGGGGAGGAGAGAGGGAGGGGGCACAAGTGTGTGCTGGCAGGCGTTATTATCACCACTGCCAGCGGCGGAGTAAGAACGGAGCAGGAGCCGTGCCACACTGTAAAGTCAGCAGCGGGGCAGCGTGCGCAGGACCAGCCGTCCTGGCGGGTGTGCCTCTGCCATTCTGCCACTCAATTCTCAGTAGATTTAGATTCAGTAATGAAACTCTATTCAGTATGTTTTTGAATAAGTGAAGTGCAGCATATTTGGATAATCACTCCATCTTTAGGTAGCCAGGTACTGTTACTGGCGCTAAACAATGTGGTTTTGGAGAATACCATTTCAAGTTCATTCCTTTTTTTTACATGGGCGATTTAATATGATTTTCCACGTTTAAAACTAGTCATGATAAGCAAGCTGTGAATGATAATTAGCTCTTGATTCAATCGGCACAATTATAATCATTCTTCTGTTTAAATACTACAGGAAGATAAAAACAAAACAAAAAAAATTAATCCCATAGTGAGCGGATTTGCCAGGGAAATAGTCCGGGGTTTTCAGGATGCCTCTTCGTACATATTCTGTGCGCACGGCAGGAACAGCGGGGTTAAATGGCCCCAAAGACTGATTGCTGGAATAAAGTGCCCATCTGATGAGACTCGCAGCACTGACACATTACAGACGGCACTGCGGACGGACCGGCTCAGACAGGCGAGCCTCGCTTCGACCAGGTGAAAGCTAGGCATCCCGACAAAAGCAAGGAAGAAAAAAGGGCACAATTATACAACGCACTTTATAGAGATGTATCACACATTCTATTTTCACAGAAAAAAAAATTACTGAATTAACTAAACACTAAAACAAATAGTAAAATGAATCATTCCTTTTAAACCATTAACCTTGGCCCGGCAAAAGCAGCGGCCTGGGAAATCGAGTGGGCATTGCTTTGGACCCGAAGTGGCGATCAGATAGCAGGCGTCTCCCACAAAGGCGCCCGCAGGCTGTTTGACGCTTAGCGGGTGATTACAGAGCCCGGGAGTGCGAGCGGAGCGGGGCTGCCGTCCGGGGCTCTCGTTTGCTCCGAGCGCAGGCTGCCAGCGCCCCCTGCCGGCGTGCCCGCGCACCGCGCAAGAAGCGCGCAAAGCGCCCCCCGATCTCATACCATGAGTACCGATGCATCCTGGATTCGCAGGATAACTGACAAAGGAGAATTAAAACAACTGCGCCGACGCGCACTAGACTATAATTTAGCGTGATAACTGTGTTGTTTAGAACCCTCAGATATTCTATGCGCTTTCGTCTAATTTAGAAATCGTTACTGCTATTCTAAATAATTTGATTTCTGCAATAATTGCGCCCGTCGTTACGCTGTTGATTATTTCTTTCAGACCAGGGGGCTGAAATGCAGCGAAGGCGCCCGGCTCCGCACAGACTCGCAGAAACGCACCGTCGGCAGGATACAGTACGGCGCGGCTTATCTACGTTAGGTTCAATGATACATCGACCGCTAAGGCTCTGCCGTGTGCGCTGTCTTCGCGTCTCTAAACGTCAATTTGTATTGAATTGGACAGCCTAGTCCAGTGTTTCCCAACCCAGTCCTCGGAGAACACCAGCCAGACCACGTTTTTGCTCCCTCCCAGCTCCCAGCCAATCAGGAACACCGAATACCTGGTACATGTGCGCTGGGAGCTGAGAGGAAGCAAAAACGTGGACTGTCCTCGGAAACACTGGCCTAGTCAAGCAGGGCATATATTTAAAAAGCTAATATTAAAGGGTCTTACAAGAGAGATGTATTTGTAGCAAAGAACACAACAAGGCTGCTGTAAAACGTGCTGAGAATGAGAAAATGCGTAACGTTTCCTCCAGAGAGCCTGCAACAGAAGGGGAACTGAGCTGTGCAACAATTTCTGGACTGATCATCGACGTCTGCGGCTGAAATGGCGTTTTGACAGGAGGTCCGCCGCCGCCTCCCCATCTTTCCACGGCGGCGGGCATGTTATCGTAACGCCCCGGGAATGGCTCTGATTTAACGCGCCGTTGTTTCATACACAAGGTCACATGTGCTGTACCTTCCTGGAAATGGGGCCCGGAAGCTCTGATTGACTGGCAGGAGGGAATGAGTTTGGAAACCGGCGGTCAAGAGAGACTGTGACCTTTGCGTTGATGGGAAGGTGCGATTATGACGGGCGTGATCATTTCTGGTGGGCGGCGAGGACGCGGAGGAGGCGCTTGCATCCGCAACACTCGTCCTGGCTCAGAAATCAAAATGCAAATAAACGTGACAAGCAGAGATGTACGGCTGCTGACATGTATGTCTGAAACACAGGTGGCAATTCACCGAGGCAAATTCCGGCCTTTTAACTTGTTTTGATTCATTCACATATCTTGTGCTATCAGGCATGTATTCTTATGAATATACACATTATATGTGCAGGATTATGTGTGGCTTGTGTGACGCGTGATTATTTACCAGGTATGCATTGCATTTGTATGTATTTAGCATTTTTCAGCTAGCTAATTTTAAATATTTTTTGTCATTCACACGATCAGTGCATTCAGACGTACAGCAGACAGCTCTGAACTTGTCAATGCACTGGAATCCCAGTCAAAGGCATCAAACATGGGACATGAATAGGTATTAAAGGTGACCCATGAAAGCATCAAAAGAGCTTGTTCCTTTAGAACTGGGGGCTAAACCTGTGCCGACAGCACACTTGGAAGTAGAGGGTCCGTGCAATGCTGGCCACGCCTGGTGGAATGCCCCGCTTGCAAGCCGTGGTTGTACTTCAAAGGGAACCAAAACAGGACTCACGGACGAAGAGACGCACACACACACACATACTGAGCCCTACTCAGAGAAAGGGAGTCGCTTTAGAGTGCCGTTAATAGCATCCTTAACTGTAAAGGGATGTTTTTTCCCCGCATCGTTGTTTGCTGATCAGACAGCATGTTCGAGCTTGTAAAAGCCTCTCTCGCCATCGCTCGGTGGTTTAAAGTCACTCTCAGTCAGGGCTTCCCTGTCAGCAGGCCAGACGCAGCAATTTGTCTTGATATTTTAATACAAGTATGGGAACTGCATGAGAAATGATGCCCCCCACCCAGTTATCGTCCTCTGTGCGTTTCTACAGCACACACACACACAGACACACAGTTCATATATTACTATCATTATGGGGACTCTCCATTCATTTCTATGGGCTGAAATCCTAATTATGACAACCTTAACCCCTACCCAGCCCTAACCTTACAAGACTTTTGGCACATAGTTTTTTGATTGTATTCATGTTTTTTTATGTAGAATTGAGGGACGGAAAAAAATGTCCCCACAAGCTGAAAAGTAACAGGTTTCATCACATTGTGGGGACATTTGGTGCTCACGATGTGGTAAATACAAACCCACACACACTTACACACGCACGCACACACATGCTTACACACACAAGCTCTCTTGCACATAATCTGAAGAAAGGAGCAATGTCTGTGACCCTTTTAAGTGATCATTAGAAATAGCAGCAGAGGATATAAAGGAGAGACATCACGAGCCTCAGCCATGGACCTTCACCAGCACCAGCTCAGTCCTGGATTTCATGTCATGCTTTGACTTTTTTTTGACGGCTGACACGCTTGAATGCTCATATGTCTGTTCAGGATGGCTCTTTCCAGTGTGTGCAAACAGTTCCATTCACTTTATTGAATCAGGAGAAAAAATACTCATCTTGGTCTTTCAATAAATCCACATCACAACATTGGGAGTGGTTCTTTGCTTCACTATCCAGAATGGAAAGTTCTATTTTATGGCTAAGACTAATGGCATTAAAATAATAATTTTCCATGTTATTTTAAGGGTAATGAAAAATACGTTCTCGCTAGGGAGCTCCTAGAAAATATTCTGCAGCTGGAAATTTGATGACAGCACAAGAAAGCCCCCTTAAATCTGTTGAGTTGGTGACACTGGTGAGCTAAAATGACAATAGCTAAAATTATCCTGTGGTCCAGCTACAACAAACATACAAACATCCCAGACCATCCAGGACTGCAATTTGTTAATTCCTCAAAGTTTGAGGTACCACACACAGCAGATGGTTTTCAATTTTTTTTTTTTAAATTGCTTGGTTGGCTATTCTGAATTCCAGCAAGACGTTCATGTGGTGTTCTTTTGTTTGATTTCAGCTTTTTTGTGAACAGTCTCTGATCATGCTTCAAAGATTAACCTTGCACTAATTTTCTTTTACGAACTATTTGAATTTATACTGATTGGATTTCCGGGAGTTTCCGGGATTTCCGCTTAAAATTCCCCTCAGAAATCTGCGACTGGTCTCTGTAATCTGTTTTCCTGAGCAAAGTGCTTCTTGCCGTATCTGTCTGGCCGAGGCTGTTTGTCGCACATGGAATGCATGGATTCACCAACGGCCCGAGTGAAAGGCTCGCCTCCCAGTGCAAGCTAGTTGTAAATTCAGCCACTGAATCTCTGTATCTTTTCTAGAGCATATCTCACCGGGGGGGGGGGGGGGGGTTCCAAATGTCGGACGGAAGGTGGATTTATTTTAATTAAAAACTGCAAATGTTTACTCGGGGCGGGCGGTGACACTTGGGAAAGGCGGCACCTTGGCTAAGCCGGCGGATGGTAAGTTATGAGCAGCATTAGCGCGAGCTTTCCCATCAGCCCCGACAAGGCGATGGCGGCCTGCTCCTTAATTATATGACCGTGTTGTCTTCAAGAAAGGCGTCCTCCCCGGATGCTGGCACATTCCCGGCTAACGCCGAAAGCGATACTAGCCTCGGGGAGTCACCTCTGCGGGCAACAGCGTGGGATCACCCTGCGATCACACCCGCACTCGCGGAAATACTGCTGGCACGGGCCCACAGCAAAACAAACATGTCACACAACGTTTGGCTCAACCGAGATAAATTCCATTTATAACTTACATTGTTTTTGGCCTATTTGTAATGTTACTATTACATTTTATATCAAGCACTCCTTGCATCCTGAAGCCATATGTAATGGGGTGATATGCAAAAAAGAAAAAGGAAAAGAAATAATAATTGAATTTAAATTAGTTGAGGCCATTTGAAATCTAGCATTGTTCAGCACTTAAAGGGGAACCTTGAACCCAGATGAAGGTAGAAGGTGATTAATTCTCTGGGGCCCTGCCACAAAACAGGCTCCCATCTGCACGACGGAACCTCTCTCCTATTCTCCTTCGCCCACCCCCCATCCTCCTACATGGTGGTAAGTGACCACCATCTCCTCGCCACATGCTCAAATGGATCATTTGTTTTTCTAAATAAATCAGACCCCAATTACTGTCAGCTCATTGATGAAATTATGTGTATCAAATTAGATAACACAAATAATCAATCAGGCAGTCTCCTTTTATGCAGCTTTGGACCATCTGGTCATGGAAGGTAATTTCTTGGGGAAGGTTGTGGTCCTTCCTTTAAAAGTAGGCGAGTTAAAGGTGTGCTCCTTTGGCGTGTGCCTATGACATTCTTCATTGTCTGACTGTTGGTACAGATGACCATTTAATTAACCCCAAAGAGACACAGTGTAGCACAAAAGCTGGTCCAGGAGTACTGGCTCATATCATCTGCACTGTCTATGGGCACAAATGGCCAGACCAGGAACGCCCACAATGGGCCTGCCTGCAATGGTTACTGCCGGCTCTGGGCCAGTTCTGTAGTCAGGGCCCACGCTCAGCACGCGGCAGCTGCACACTCACTCGTGCAGGTGTGTGTGCGTGTGTGTGTGTGTGTGCGCATGTGCACAAAAACCTAAAAAGACACAACTGTGCAATAGGAGCGTCATTTTTAAGGGAAAGCTGCAGCAGACAGGCTGAGGCAAGCATGCATACACATTCCTCATAGGCCAGTCTGCCATCATCATGTTTGGGACCTGTGTTAGGGTTATTTCAAAGGGGGAGAGGGCGGTTTTTTGCATGTGAGCTGATTAATGGGGATGTCAGAGTGCAAAGCATGCACCCACTGGGCCCCACCTTCCAGTCTGTACCCCCCACCCCCCCACACACATACACACCCCTAGCATCCCTAATGGCACCTGGGACCTCAGATTTAGTCCACCTGTGGCCCATCCTCCCCAGGATAGCACGACCCCCCCACTCCCCCCAATCCTCTGCAGTCAGCACTCCTGTCACTGGCTGGGATCAGCCCCGTATTAATGAGCCTCCTCTGTCACACAGAGATATTAAGCTGTGGCTGTGACAGAACAAAGCTCCAGCGCGCTCCCCCCTCGCCAATCCATCCAGCCCCTCCCATGATGCACCTCTCAATCCTCCGCCTCCTCCGACGCAGCACACTTCAATCCATCCGTCTTGTCCGGGACCCCACAATAAAGCGTGGTTTGTGTGGCGACCCGCACTGCCGCAGGGTGTAATTTATCGCACAGGCTGCATAGATTATTACAGCCATTCCTGCCTCGAGTTTCTCATGCTGATGCAGTTTTGTGACAGAAATCTGACCCTCACCCCCAAGCTGGGGGGGGGGGGGGGATTCGGGGACATGGCATTGAAAGGCTACAGGTTACTGCTGGACACACACAAGGTCAGTGAAGGAAAACGGAAAGGCAAATAGCTGGGGATGAGCGAGAGAAGCCTGAAGTGAAAAGATTTAGGGCCGCAAAGAAAAGACGGGTGCGTTCTGGAAGAAGGTCCGGAAGAGGAAGAGGCAGGCGGATGTGCTGTGAGTTATTTAAGCCCCGAGCCCCGAGTGTCTGCCTGGACCAGCATAGTGAGTTAAGGCAGGAAAGCAGGGAGCTTATCTGAAATTGACATTGCCCATCTTGGAAAGGTTGTCCTGGACCAGACACTTCACTGGCGTGACACTGCCTGGAGTGTGACAGGACCCTGGACAGATTTAACACGCGCCGGGGGGGGTGGGGGTGGGGGTTCATTGTTGGTCTCCAAAGGCTTCCCTGTGCATGCCAGCACATCTGGTTTTATAAACACCAATAAAACACTTGGACAAACCGGCTGCACAGCCAAGGGCCACCAGCGAGGGCCGGCCTGCTCCAATACTCCCAGCGAGACAGCAGTTAGAGCACACCTGCATGGCTCGCTTTGCCAGGGAGGCAGGGACAGGTAACAGAGCTCCGGTCCCGGAAGAAAATTTGGAAGAGGGATGTTTGGGGGGTTGGCGTGAATTATTGAATTATCGGCGAGGGCAACATTCCATGGAGTGTCACTGTTGCCACAATATGGAAACAGCAGTGTCGTGTTGGTGGAGAAGCTTACAAAGTGTACCTTTCCAAAATCGTTCGGGGATGACCTTGTGAGGATAAGAAGGGTGCGTGGTTACTGTTGCCAGGGCTTCAAAAATCTGAGTAACACTCCCTTTAACATGCCATAAAGATAAACACAGCAGAACCCCGTCAAGCAACAGGGATTTCCCCAATCACTGTTTACAGGAGGGCCATTCTGTCTGTGACCTGCTGTAATGAGAAGGTAGGCTGCATGCCTGAAATGCCTGCCCCCCAGAAGAGAGACAGGAAGCACTTTGGGGTGTGGGGGCGTGTCTTTGATGGCTGGGGGATTCAGCTTTGGGCACATCTGGTTGCTATGGTAGAATCACACTCTGGGTTACATCTGTTCTCCTTCCTTCTTTTCTCTCTCCCTCTGTCATCCCTTATTCCCTTATTGTCTGCCTTACTCTCTCCTTCATTGATCATGCCATTCCTCGCTCCCTTCTCTTTTTCCATGTCTCTCTCTTAGAAAAGAGTGAATCCCCCAATTCATGTGAGGTGGGAGAGTCTGCCGTCGGCGAAGGATTTACCTCCGGGGTCTTGTTCATAAGCAACGATAATAGCAGAAGACAGGCAGCTAGATTGGATGGACGGGCTCAGTATTGTGGCCACACTATAGTGGTGAAGAGGGACCTAAGTCTTCAGTTGGGGGTTGAGGTTCACCAGTCAATCTACGTTCATATTGTCGTCTGTGGACATGAGCTGTGAGTAATGACTGAAAGGGCAAAGTGAGACTGCCCGAAATGAGGTTTCTCCACAGGGTGGCCTGGTCTCACTTTCCATGACAGGGTAATGAATTTGGAGATCTGGATGGACCTGGAAATAGAGCTGCTGCTCAGATCAAGAGGAATCAACTGAGGTGGTTCAGGCATGTCATAAAAGGGGAGGGGCTGTCCTGGGCATGTCCCCCTGGGCGGGGCATCTACAATATAGGAAGCATAGTAGGAAATGCGCCCCCTAGAGGTATGGCTGGTGCGGGCAGGTTCCTGGTGGTGTGCCCTTCTTTCACTAAACGCTACCACTTCTGCACAGATGGGTAGCACTTGTGGTGTCTGCAATAAGAAGACTGGAGAGTGCCCTTGAGGTATTCAGAACACTGTTATTAGACACTAGGACTAATGGAAAATAATCATATTTGTGGTTTAACTCAAGAATAATAGTACGTGATTTGCAGAGAATGTGAATTCAATTCCACATATTATTCATTTATCTTCCAAGGTTTTTTTCCTATTCCAAACATCATAGGACACATTTTCACCTTGGCTGGGATGCCCATCCATCAGAGGACTCACACCCAGACCGAAACCCTGAGTCGTGGGGGGTCCAGACTCTATCCCAGAAGCTACGGGCACAAAGCAAGGAACTACCCAGGATGGGATACCAATTCATCCCACACACAAACACTAACACTTAGGTCAAACCCAAGACCCGTGGGCCACATCCGGCTTGCAGCACAATTCTTTGTAGCCCCAAAATGATTCTGATATTCTCTTGAAAATGGCCCAGGAATCGGGGTGCAACAGTATGCAAATTTCAAGGTTCGGTACAAACATAAGTTTTAGGTTCACACTTCAGTGCAATCTCAGTACAGTAGGGAAAACTGAATATTTTGAAATTATTCCGCCTATTAAAATTGTAAACACAAACACAATTAGTAAACCAATGGAACAACTGTAGACCAACGGCATGGCGTCTGACGTTGACATGTCTGACTAACAAAATCTAAAGGATACTTTTAGTGAAAATAAATGTGTACAATAAACAAAAATTCAGAAATGAGATTGCATAATAACAATCATACTGAACTAAATCCTCTATGGAGTGTGATCAGTACAGTAAATCGGTAGTAAGAGACAAACCTATGGTCCATTTTTGTCTATTCTGGTATGAATTTCCTGGCAAAAGTGCTTTGAATACCCCAGGAGAACTTCTGAGGCCATTTCTCATTGCTCAGGTCCTGCTCCAGTCCTGCACACACTATCTTCTCAAATGAATTATCAAGCTGCATTTGCATGTGCTGGTTGTTTTGATTTCCTGGGACTAAACTCTGCATATTTCTCATTTCAAAGATCCAGTGGATAATGTCAGATAAAAGCAGACAAATCACTCATTTGGACTCATTTGACTTAATTCTACATCTTCAGAGAGATGTTTTGTATATCATTGTTCAGTTTTATTAAAAAAGAGATTTTTCATAAATAATGCTTACTACTAATTTCACATTTGTAAATGTTATTTACATATATTAATTATTTCTACCGAATTACTGCAAATCCTTGGCCATACTGTTATTAACTAAATAAATAAGCCTTGGTCAGCACACACAACCATTGGTGTTATTTAATACGGCCCTTTTAGTGTCTGACACCCCAGCACTGAGATATCTGCACACATGCAGCAGGGGTAAGATGTGAACCGAACCCCCCCCCCAAGGCGTTATGTGATAGTACTGTTTACTGTGCTAATGTCCTACCCAGATACTATTCAAAAAGATAAAGCTGATTGTGCAGTGAAATGTAACGCATAAACTAAGAACAAACAACCGTCTTTAAAAAAATATATGTCAGACAGAAGATTCCAGAATCTTGGCTCAGAGCCAGACAAATCTGTCTTCACTTCTAGGGAAACCCTCTTTATGGCTTCACCA
>JAODKM010000035.1:15082015-15093344 GCA_026780845.1 Petrocephalus sullivani | reverse complement strand
GAAGATTCCAGAATCTTGGCTCAGAGCCAGACAAATCTGTCTTCACTTCTAGGGAAACCCTCTTTATGGCTTCACCAGCCAAAGAGCACCTGGAGCTTCACCCAGTGCTCAAAGTATGCAGACAGCGGCCTATAAAAGTGAAGCCGGTGGTGGCTGCCATTGGAGGTGAGCCGTGCCTCGGCACCCTAACGACAGGGCGAGGGGGCGGAGCTCAGGAGGAATTCCCCCGCTGAGCCATGCCTCGGCACCCTAACGACAGGGCGAGGGGGCGGAGCTCAGGAGGAATTCCCCCGCTGAGCCGCGCCTCGGCACCCTAACGACAGGCGGGGGGGCGGAGCTCAGGAGGAATTCCCCACATTGAGCTGGGGTGACCCAGGGACCCTGTGCCCTACCGGTACATCACGGCAGGCCGGAACTCCCCAGCCCAGGTCTCCTGACGCCAGCTGGGTTCTCCACCCCATGTATCCCCCCCACATTGAATACCTGACACTTTGCGGAATCTCCTCCTGTGCCTTCCGGGAAGAACATGCCTCCCGAGGAGGACCTCGTTCATTAGCGTGGACGATGCCCTTTAAGGGGGTGCCCAAAGCCGCACAACCTGTTTCCGTGGAGACAGGTGGAGATATGAGGAGTGGGACGGGCCATTGCTGTGTCAGGCCATGTAGCCCGGGCTGCTGAGCAATAGCTGGCCCAACACTAATGAGCATGACCCCAAACGCACGAGGTAAGGGGGCTCCCCCAAAGCCTTATCTGTCGCTCCTCGCCTTGCAAGGTCGTCCTTCCCAAAGTTAAAAGCATCATTAAAACCCTGTCTTCTGGTGCGGAGTTCTTCAGCAGTAATTACACCCCAACTCTGCATCTCTGCTCCACCAAGTTGAGGACTGTAGATGCACTCAGTCCTGAGAGGCTTGCTGGGGGAGTTTGGGTGCTTGGAATATGGGCAGTGTGCAGGAGCAGGACTCTATTTGAACCCCGCTGTAATTAGGGACCATCAGTGTGGAGGAGTCAGGGGTGTTCTGGCGGTAGGGAGTAGAGGGATAAGGCTCTGGCACATTGTCAGGATCATTTATCAGGGGGGAGCGACTCATAATGAGAGGAGATGCGCGCAGGAGGAGACTCTCCCCCGCTATCGCTTCTTCTCTGCCCAATTTCTTTGCAAGCTGCATCTCCACCCGTTTCTAATGTGGGCCAGCATCTACAAACGGCGGCAGTGCCGGGATAAATGGCTCCCAGCGAGGCGGTGGGCGGCACGCTGCTCAGAGGCCGCTGCGCCAGGGCAGTTTGTCATGTTAATTTAGACGACTCGGCGAGGGCAAACAAGTGCGTACAGTGACACAGGGTGCATTTGCATTCATTTGTTTTTCCCGTGCTCCCATAATTTTCAATTCCTCATAGACAAATCATGGCTATTTCCGGAACTTAATTCAGCAAAGTCTTGCACCGTTGCTGTTGAGGCATGGGTCTGGCTATTGTTCAGTGAAAAGCTTCCCCGCCCCCTCCAGTAACGCACATTCATGCTCCATGCGGGTCCCGGCAGATCGCTCTATGGAGGGATGGTGCACAGTTATCCATCTTTTTCACCTGCAGCACTACAGGAAAGAGGGCAGTGGGGGTTATGCTACTCTTGAAAGACACCACTCTAATGGCTCAGTGGCTGAGGTCTTTAGTCTCCATCACTTTTGAAGCAGTATTATTTTACGTGTTAATCTTTGCGTTTGGATGAGACTTGGGGACTCATTTCATTAGCTTCTGGAAGTTGTTCTCAGTCCTGGACCGGAGCTCAAATCTTAGATAATGTGAAGCACACACGCCCCCCTCCACAGAATGGCATAATGTGGCACTTCTTCACTCAGCAGGAAGTGGGCACAGCTACGCCTAGTAAAATGACAGCCCAGCATCTGTGTGCATTAAGGTCCCAAGTACGCGTATGTCACACGAATGCCACTCTTCTGGAGACCAGGGATTGGATCTGTGTGCCAGGTTCCATCCAGCAAGGGTCCCGGAACAAATCAGTAAACCGGTGATAAACTAGTTCTTCCTGAAAGGAAACAAATCCATGAAACAGAGAGACTGGAGGATGGAGAGGGGATTTAATTAGCAGCCTCAGGATAAAAATGGTCAGACCAGCCAAGCATGCATAACAAAAATGATCATGCTGATGTCTCTTCCTCGCTCATACACAGGGAACTGATTTGATCTCCCTAACAATCGGTTAGGGGTGAGTAGGCAGGTTTGTCCCTCCCCTCATCCAGCAATGAGGTTCTTCTGGTCTGCAGGGGCAAGTCCTCTCTGGTGCTCCACTGACAGCTGCGGGCTGCTGCACTTCTGCTCGCTGTAGGGCTCCTGCTCTGCTCACCATGTGACTCGGACATTCGGCTTAATGATGAAACGTTACAGCTGTCACGCATGGTACTGCCCACCATGTCCGGTGCATCACTCTGCATCCTAGCATCTTCCAACTGCTTATCCTGGTCAGGGTCACAGAGGGGTCCAGAGCCCATCCCAGACAGCACAGGCCACAGGGCTGGGGACGCCCTGGATGACAGTCCATGATAGTTTATCAGAGGGCACATACACTAACAAACTATGGGACGCTAATTAACCTAACAGCGTGTCTTTGGACTGCTGGGAAACACGAAAGCTCCTGGATGGAACACGGGCTCGAGCACACACACACACACACCAAGGGAGAGACTTGAACCACCTGCCTAGGGAGTGTGAGGGAACAGTGCGAAAAAAGACAAAGGGAACCTCTGAGCACACGTCCAGCACAGCTCCCATGCACATTGGGCCCACCTCCCTCTCCCACCCTCCCTGTATAACATGAGGATATGCATAGCTGCCGCGTGATGCGGTCAGCACGGCAGGACGGGGTCGCTTAGCACCGCGGGCTGGCCGGCTTCGGCACACGTGAAAGGGGTCGTGACCGCAGTTACACCTGTCGCTGTGACCTCTGCCAGCTCAATGACCATCTCCCACAAATCACTGGCGCTCCCTGGGGGGCGAATTACACAGCCGGTATGGATCCCCAATACCACCCCCCCCCCCCCACACACCTTTCCGGAGAGCTTTAATGAACCCGATCTAGTTGGCCTGCTATCAGGTCCTCTGCGAGTCAGACAGCGCTGGCTTTTTCGGCTGCCACCCCGGCCCCTAATTGCTGCCTGATAAGCGAGCTCCACGGCAACAAACAGGGTTAGGGGCCAGCCCGTATCGATCGGCATCATCCTCTCCCAGAAGGGGATGTGGGGGGGGGGAGCAGTGCTGGGGAATGGGGGATGGATGGGGCGGCCGGGGCGCTGCCTCTAAAAACCTCAGGGACTCTCGCATCCCTAGTAAAAGGCAGCTTGCCATGACAAAATAACCACCAAGAGAGGGTCAGGGTTACGCACAATTACGACTCCTGGGGCTGTGGAACAATGGGCCGCGGGCTGGGGGAGGTGCCCCCTAGAGGCAGAGAGGACTCATTACGGCTCCAAGAGAAGAAGACCCGTTCAATTTGCTCCATTAATGAGTGCTGAGAAAGCACTTTCCCGCTCATCCCCGCGGAGCCGCCACGGAGATGCTGGGGGTGGCAGCGGCGGCGGGAAGGGGGCCCAGCGTGTACCGGGGGCCCACAGAGAGGCCCTGTCTACCAGGGGCCCGTTTGGGCTGTGATTACAGCAGGAGCAGCCAGTCGACGGCCAAACACCGGTGCACGGGCCAGCTGTAACACGAATCCCAAGTGAGGGTAACGACGGATCGGCTAGTCTGGCCTTCATCTGCACTTTAAGGAGAATTTGAAGCCATTATATAGTGATTAAGCCCGAGCCGGCACTGGGTAAGCAGCGGGGAAGCTTGATGGGCACACTCATCATCTCCTAACACCGATGTTACACCCACGAGACACATCTCACTATGAGTCACGACCCTTGATGCGATGTGACTCTATCCAGTTCCCGTCCTCCTGCTCTGTCTGTTACTGACAAGGCAAGGCAAACCCCTTCCAGCACGTCCAGCCGGCTGTGAGGGCCAGGCTCAGGGCACGCCGCTAACCCCACACGCACGCGTGACTGTGTATGCGTGTTTAATGGCTGCCAGCTTGCCCTGTCGATCCCCAATCCTGCTGTGCACATGTGACACCTGCCCTACCTTCATATACACGCCGCGAAAGGCATAAAGAGGGGCTTTTCCTGGCCCATGAATGATTTATGCATGTGCGGGGTGAGCATGTTTCCGACACGGGCGCAGGCTGGGGGCGTGGGGCGGGCCGGCCTGGCAGATCACAGCACCAGTACATCTGGAGCAATTAAAGCAGGATGCTGATTGCGTACTTTGTTGTTGTTGTTGTTGTTAATTCATTTGCCGCCTCTGCGGATAACCCGGCAGCCAAGTCACATCCATGGCTGGCGCTCAGCAGACCCCCCCACCGCGCGCCCCCCTTCTGCCCGGCTCATTTAACACGGGTCAGGTGGTCCTGCGGGCAGAGCGGCGGCCCTGAGACTTGCCACGCTGGCGGACACCATCGCAGGGATTCACACCAACGCTGTGGGCATCCAGCATGTCCCCTGATTCTGCTCTCTGACCTCTCGCTCCTGCTCTCTCTCTCGCTCACTCTCTGGAGAGTCACCGAAGTGGACATGTGCATGTGCGAGAGTGGCCGAGTGCGGGGGAGCGTGTGGGGAGTGAGGTGTTGCTCGGCGTGACCGCATCGCCTGGGTGTCACGCGGAGGCCTGGCGCCGTCGCTGGCTGGACGGCCGCCCGCTATGGCACCGAAAGTAGCATGGGGGTGCCACCCGGGCTTTTCTGGTAAGGGATCCTGAGGCTGGAGATGTTTGAGCACGCGGTCAGAGAATAGCTGAGCCAGGTAATACACCACGCCACCTAAACACAGAGTGAGAAGGTGTGCCGCTTGGCAAACAGAGCGCTAACTGTGGCTGAACCACATGTGAATGATACACTTAAAAGCCAAAAAAATATCAGGCCTGGAACTGGGTGGGAGTCTCCCTATGACTAGCCCCCCCTACCCCCCATGTGTATACGATAAAACCTGAAACTTCCTTACTTTAGGGGACATCTTTTCAGGTCTCCATCTGGATAACCTCAAACCTTGTATAAAAATCTGTGAATGGAATCAAAGAAGTAAAAATGCCAAGAGTCTTGTATTTGGGTTGGTTATTCATGGTTAAGGTTAGGGCTGGGTAAGGGTTAAGGGTCTCGTGATTGGGATTAGGGTTTTTCCCATAGAAATAAATGAACGGTCCCCATTAACTGATCTAACCATGCCAGTCCTCTCCTTAGTGCGAGTCTCCCTCATCTCCATAGTGCCATAGTGCCACTCTGTGGCTAACTAGCAGTAGACTTAAGTAGCACCGAAACACCCATCTTTACCGGGAACGCCACAACTAACTATTCCAGTCTTTGCCCTGCCCTCCTCCATTATGGTCTCTTGGAAACGCAGGACACTTGTTTCCCTGATCTCGTAGGAATCTCCTGGCGTTACAGTACGCTTTTGCCATGCTTATCAATGAGGTGCTCTGCAATTAGTTTCACTGCTAACATGGTACCATGTTACTGGACATTCACTGGAAGCTCAGCCCAGCTGCACTTATAGGTAAGTGGCTCCTGACAGCTGTGTGCTTCTGATGTTCTATCTGCATGATAAATAAATGCAAATGTGGCACACCTCCTGTGAATTATCTGTGTATATGATAAGTGATTCACTCAGACCCACTGATTGGGCTTCACCTGAGGGGCCAATGAGCATTCTGACCAATCACTATCTAGCTGTATTCCAGACTGTTTCCAATGATAATTACAGAATCTGTTAATTACTGTAATAGCATATGGCAGCTTTAATATGATGTGTGCAAATATGAAATCAGAAGTGATCCAGATGCAGTCAGCAGTCTGCAGTCTGCAGTAACTAATTTAAAAGCAGAATATATATGGAAACAATTATAAGGATTTGAGCCAATAAACTTGAAAGCACAGAATTAGATTGAATTAAATGAAGAGTGTATTAAATATTAAACTTGAAGGCCGGCTGAAACTGGTTTATAAATTGCATTGTTATTGTAAACAAACAGCACTGTTGCTGTGTAAATTAGTGGAGGTGATGGGGGCAGGGTGGTGGGGGTTACAGAGCCAGCCAAAGTCACAGAGAGGTCAGGGATATGTGCACACCTTCAGGCATCAGCAGTGCTGTCAATGGCTCTAAAAATATCCACATAAAACTATCTTCTTGCATTTAACAAAATCCAGCACGTTTGATAGTAGCTGATTAGTTGTTAGGCTACTGACTTACACAACAGAATGGTTTAATTACGGCAGAGGCTGGTGCAGATGTCGAGAAGGAGGTCGTCGGCTGTCGTGCCGAGACGCTCACTGCGCTCGCACGCGCAGACTGTGGCCCGGGTGCCAGGAACAGGCGCCCAGTTACACGTGCAGCCAGCACACTATTGATCAATCAATTCAACGGCTCTCCATTTATTTACACGGCCAGCAGATTCATTAGCTAAACAAACCGCCTGCAATTACTGTTAGCTAACAAAGATGAGAAATGTGCTAAATTACCGCTACACCAAGCTAATTTGCTTGTGTTGTTGAGCACTCCAGAAATACTATAATTATCTATCAAACTATTATAATTTATAACTGCCAGGGTGTGGGTGTGCAATTACCCATATCCCGGGCGACTTCAGCGTTATATTTCAGGACGGTAAATCTGTGGGAAATGCACGGCCTGTTTGCTTCTCCTTGATGACGGCATCCTGGCGTGTTACCTGTCATTCTGGGCTCCAAAGCAGCGGTTCCGGCCCGTCGGACCCGGTGATGTCATTCCCAGTATGAGATGTCTCATCAATCATGACTGGCTAGCTGGCTAGGAAGTCCCACCTTCTGTCCCACCCCACCTCCGCGCAGCATCTGCCAAGTGCGTGTGCGCGTGTGGAAAACGCTCTGTGCCGCAGTTACCTGGCTGTCTGGTGCAGCTCCTCCTCAGAAGCCATACAGCAAAAGGGCATTAGGCCACTTCCCCTGTGGCTTGTGCCATCCAGAAGTGATGGCATATGGGAGCAAGGAAGCAGCCTTCCTGCATGAAACAAGCAGGCAGATCCACAGTGCAGAGTAAACATGGCACATGTCCCATTGCTGCATCGTGTACTCAGTGGCCAGGCGGCGGTATCCACAGAAAGCTGTAATTTTTATAACGTGCCTTCGAGGAAACAGTCCCACACATGCTTTCTATGATTTGTTTCTCAGCATCACGGGAGGTGACTCGGGACCACTGAGGGCGTGCTGTTTAATGGCGGGAAACTGAACGAGCACCACCATCCCTCTCAGAGGCTGATTGCACACATCTCGCACGCAGAGGTTCCTCACACAGGCGGAGGGCAAAGACGATACAGGAAAAGCCGCTTCTGCCCTAAAAAAGAGGCTAAACCTCCTTCAGGCCATAACAGGAAAACAGTCAGGATCAGAACTGAAAACACTCCATTGTTAGCAATAAGGACCCTGTCAACCTTATCCAGGCAAAATGTAGGAAGCTGTCCTAAGATTCGACTGAGCAGTCCCCTCTCAGATAGACCTGTCTCATTGTGTAGCTGTCTGTGTGGAGTATCAGTGGCGCTGCTATGATTTTCTGGGCTAGCAGAGATGCCTGCAGGGACTGGGGTTGGGCTGTCCCACATGTGAGAGTATCTTTACGCCTAGTGGTCACTCTGCCTTATGGGGGGTCAAATTCAATAAAGCTAGTTGCTACGAGCACATTTTCCTGGCACGCCAGTTCTCGGGCCAGACTCGGCTATTTTGTCACGGGAGCAATAAAAATTGCCTCGTAAACGCGCTTAAAAGTTATATTGCGCAATATATTATCATGGATGTCAGCAAATCTGCTATGGCCTGACAGCCGGAGCAGTATCTGGAAAAATGGGAACAGCCAAAGAAAACTGCAAGGACGATTACACGCTGTTTTTATGCCATTTACAACTACCTGTTATAAAACAAACAAATATCACAGTTTCCTAGTGGACGTTCTTCCGTACTCTTACTCTGGGGTTTCCAGATACAATGACTGACCACAACGAAAAAAAGAAATAAAAAATTGAACTGAACTTTGTTTTGCCTGTTGAATTCTGGGTAGAAAAAACAGAGAAGGTGTCACAGGATCTGCAGCTTCACCACCAGTCAGGAAGGCGGCAGCACACAGACTCCCAGACCAGTGCCATGTTGCCTCCGCCACTACTACGCCCCCTGCCGCCTCCTCTCTGTCCCCCGGCCTTCTCAGAGGGGCCAGCCAGATAGATTTGGCCTGCGCAATCGGAAGCATCATTTATAGTGCCTTGAAAACGTACTCCTACCCCTTGAACTTTTTCACATTTTGTCACCTAATAACCACAGACTTCAGTTTTACAATGAGATTTTATATGATAGACCAACACAAAGAAGCACATAATTGTGAAGTGGAACAAAAATGATACATGGTTTTAAAATTTTAAATTGGACTTCAGACTGGGAAGGAGACTCACCTTCCAGCAAGACAATGTCCCTAAACATACAGCAAGAGCCACAATAGAATGGTTTAGGTCAAAGAATATTCATGTGTTAGAATGGCCCAATCAAAGTCCAGATCTAAATCCCATTGAGCATCTGTGGCAAGACTTGAAAATTGCTGTTCACAGACGCTCTCCATCCAATCTGGCTGAGCTTAAGCTATTTCGCAATGAAGAATGGGCCAAAATTTCAGTCTCTAAATGTGCAAAGCTGGTAGAGACATGCCCCAAAAGACTTGCAGCTGTAATTGCAGCGAAAGGTGGCTCTACAAAGTATTGACGCAGGGGGGCTGAATACAAATGCACGGCACACTTTTCAGATTTTTATTTCCGTAAAAATTTGAAAATCATGTATCATTTTTGTTTCACTTCACAATTATGTGCGTCTTTGTGTTGGTCTATCACATAAAATCTCAATGAAAAACATTTAAGTTTGTGGTTGTTAGGGGATAAAATGTGAAAACGTTCAAAGGGTATGAATACTTTTTCAAGGCATTGTACCTCCGGCTGCTCCAATAGCCCAGCGCAGCATCAAACTGAGGGGGCAGGAAGAAGGGAACAGGGCAGGAAGGGCCACGGAGAGCCGTGCGCCTTTAAACAATCCGCTGTTCTCAAAAAGCCCTATTGATTTTTTTCTTCTTTGACTGTAACTGGCTGAAAGCTGCTGGCCCGCTCGCCCCCCCATACACATGGGAGCTAAATTGAGCCATTTACAAACTCGGGCTGTCTTTTACCCCAAGGCCCCTTCGCTCCACAAAGTCCCCTTCCAGCCGCTTTAATGCCATCAGGCGACAGAAGGAATCCACCAGCTTCCATCTCCTGCCCAATAAAGATGGGCGACTCCGGAGGGACTCACAGCTGACCCCCGACCCACATGGCAACAGCAGGCTGTGTGCTGGGAAAATGTTTCTTCTCTATGTTTCTCTCTGCTGTTGACAAAGATTATTTTCTCCCTTCTTTAGAGCACAACCTAGACCTGCCACGTCAAACTGGGTGATGTAATACTCTGATTGATCATGACTCCCGTACAGGGCCCTGAAGGATTCAGCTTGGTAGCGTAAAGGAGATTAAAATAATCAAAGGCATTGTGAAAAAATCACTTTGGACATGACTAAAGAATTTGCAGGCCTGAGTTCGTATGAGTCACATTTTATTGGCTCAGCCTTCGCAGATCAATTCACTGTGATTCCCATCCTCTCTGACGAAGGCCGCCTCAACTACACACAGCTGCTCCAGGAACCGCTCAGCGCCCAGTAAATGGCTAGAACTGGCCAGCCAGCACAATGCAAGAACGGGGATCCCATAGCAACAGGCAGCAGTGAGGAGGGGTCACCATGTTCAGCACAAGCTGAGAACGAGCTTTGCAACACTCAAAATATTAACTGCAATTGCAAGTACCAAGTATCTGAGTAAGTACTGAGTATCAAATATCTGGTTCCAATACAAGGCCAAATTCCAGGGACACCATATGGAAAGTACCCACCTAATCAGGGTGCCCGAAGTATGGCCGACAGGAATAAAGACAAATCATAGGCCATAAAGAGCTGTGATTATTGGATAGTGCATTTGTTTCAGCAACAGAAAATGGCCTATTGTAGGTGTGTTACTTCTACTGTCAGTACTAATTCCATTACACTGAAATAATGTGCAATTGATGCTGTGATTATGGGAGGCAGGGTTTTTTTTTTATTTCCTTTTACCATGAATGAGCACTGGTCCTGGTAGCTGAGTTTCCAGCACAGCCGCTGCTTTTTCGAATGATCTACATGCTGGCAGCAGATAGTGGCTCAGCTTAGCAGTGCAGTGGCTCTGTTATTTCTCTCTCTCTCTCCATATATATATATATATATATATATACAGACTCACACACACACACACACACACACATATGTGTGATCCCACTAAATATATAATAAATATACATGAATATCAACTTACACTGCATCTGTAGATACTACATTCACTCTAAACACAATGATTATAAATTTGTTTATTTCAATACTGGTCTCAAAGGAAATCACAGCGAACACCAATTACAGTTTCATACTAAATACATAAATAACAGTCAATTGATTATGACACAAGAAACACACAATGAGCAATAATTGATTTTGGGGTCAGCCTGAACATCCTAATCCTGATCTCACACCCAATATGTAAAAATCAGAATCACACTGACCACTGACAATGAAAATGAATTTGGACTGAAATGTAGAACCGGACTGACACCAGAATCACACACGGACTCATATCAGACGACCTAACACTGCAACCAGAGTGAAAACACAGCTTTCAAACTCACACCGAATAAACTCAGCAGAAATAACACACATACAACACGGCAGCTATGGACATATGCTTACTGGTGCATAGATCGCCACAGGACTAAAGTCACTCTGACTCATCTAAGGTGGAGCAGAGGTACAGAGAGCGCCTGATGTAATATTATAGCCTTGAATGTGTGGAATATTCGCTTGCTTTACGGGGGTGGCAGGGTGGCTCAGAGTCACACAGCGCCTGCCCATGCACATTTTTCCGGGAAGAACCAAACCCCCCCCAACCAAACAGAGAGACAGGGAGAAATCGGCTGGAAGGTGACCCTGGTGCGTTCGCTTTTCTCTCCAATTCTGTGAACTGTTTCATACTGTGGCCTTTCTAACACATTCCGCGCTGAAGCCAATTTTACAAGAAATCAATAAGGTTGAAATATCAGGCATTTATGAGCGGCTACAAGCGGCTGGAGGCCATGTGTGAGGGGAGTAACGCAGGCGGTGGGATTAGATTTAAACAGGCTGGA
>JAODKM010000035.1:15015424-15056830 GCA_026780845.1 Petrocephalus sullivani | reverse complement strand
CTGCCCCCCCTGCTTTAGGTGTCCCTCAGCTGCCCCTCCTACTGTAGGCCTCCCTCAGCTGCTCCCGTTACTGTAGGCCTCGCCCCCTCAGCCGCCCCCCTGCTGTAGGTCTCCCTCAGCTGCCCCCCCCTACTGTAGGTCTCTCTCTGCTGTCCCGCCTACTTTAGGTGTCCCTCAGCTGCCCCCCCCTACTGTAGGCCTCCCTCAGCTGCCCCCGTTACTGTAGGCCTCGCCCCCTCAGCCGCCCCCCTGCTGTAGGTCTCTCTCTGCTGCCCCCCCACTTTAGGTGTCCCTCAGCTGCCCCCCCTACTGTAGGCCTCCCTCCTTCATAATGAATGTAATATACTGTATGCTAAGTTAGCAATGTATGGCCTGCCTCCTAATGGTGATTCAACAACAAGAGTCAGTTATTGTAATGTCAGAAGTAGGCTGAATGAGTTCAGAGGCGAGATTTCTAGGAGCATTTTAGATTTATTGAGTTAGCTTTCGTTCTAGTAAAGAAAAAGAGCCGAAAAACACTGGCATGTTTGAATCCACAGCAATTAGGTAGTGGGTTGCCAGATGATACTGAAGTTCTTCATTTGCAAAATCTGTTCCACATTAAACAGACAAAATGCACTTTCTGCCAGCAATTTATCTTGTTAAAACTACTATTCAAAAGCTGAATACCATTTGATACAACTATTGGTACAACACTTACTATATCCAGAGTTTGAAGATGTTTTACTTTTAAAATGGCCTTTGAAATTGGTACTTTTTCCATTAAGAGCTAATGATAAACAGTGTGTTTTCTGCAGTTACAGTCAGTGCACAGCCAGCCGGAGCTGCAGAAAACACATTGTTCGGCATGAACAGTGATCTCTTGTTCCTCTTGCCAGTTATTAAGATAAGCTTGGGGAAGTGTGCATTAACATAACATCAAAATAAATATTCTAAAGATGTACTTGTGGATCTTTTGTTGAGTACATTCACCTGTAAAGCACACTTTTAGAAATACAAGAAGAAATATAAGAACTCCTGCATAGCTCCCTCCCATGCCACTCTGCCACCTCATGTAAAATTTTCTAAACAACTTCTATGCAGAAGCCCTATCTACGGAATCCTCTGCTTAAATATAAGGAGAAAGAGTCAGACAGCACATTAATGGCAGCGCTTATCATTATCAAGGAAGCCATGGAGCTGAATGCGCAAAGGTGACTTACAAAGCTGCACTGTGACATTAGTGTTTAACTATTTAGTTCACCAATAAAAATTGGCTTGGCTGTCTTAGCAGAGGTACTAGCTATACTAGCAGCACACACTCACACATACCCTGCCTGGTGTGGAACCAGCACCCCCTACTGCAAAGGGTGCAAACTACACCTCCAGCTGTATGGCAGCGGGGTGGCAATATATTAACATGTAGCTGAGTGCTACTGAGCTTTTGCTCTCATCTACCGAATACAGAGCAAATTGTGAGTTAAGGCTTCATTTCCATTTGGTGGAGAAAAAAATTAAACGATGCAAATGGACTTATAATCTGGAGGATTACCCGTGTGGGTCACACCGGCGTTTATTAAGATGTTAAAACGTTTCCTGACGGTCATATCTGGACAGTCTATGTCTGTGCCCACTCATGTCTGGCTGTCTGTTAGTGGAGCCGATCAACCCAGGCCCCCTCCTCCCGCCTGCAGTCACCGGCACTAATTACCGAGGAACCGACTTGCCACCGTCACACTCCGGCATCATGCCCCACAAAGAAAAAAACACCCCGCGAATTAATAACACCAATAATGACAGGGGGGGCAATGACAAGACATAATAGCTTGAAAGGCATTTCTTTTTTCCCACAGCGCCGGTGTTTTTCCACCTGATGAGAAACAAGGGTGGAGCCCCCACCCCCCCACCCCCACCCGAAAGCAAAGGCCGCTAGACAAATCAGGGGCGGGAGGCGGAGCAGCACACCGACCATCTGCCGCGGCCGGGAGTGTCGAAAGGAGCCGCGGACCAGAGTAAACCAGCCTAATGGAAAGTGGGCACAGGTGCTCGCGCTTATTTGCATGTGGGAGCTGTGGTTTCGGGTCGTACGGGGCCTGTGCTGGTGCTGGTGCTGGGGGGGGGCTGTCATTGGGCAGACCTTGACCGCTGAGTAATGGACGCTTCCAGAATGTCCCTTTTAATGTGAGGGTAAACAAAAGGGTCGGTCTCACCCGCTGCCCATTACGAGAGCAGAATAATCAGGACAAATAAACAGGGAGCAAAGTGTCCCTCTTGTTCCTGACACCCGAGTCGTTCTGTGGGCTGGGCCAGCTAAGGACTTGATGGACCAAACAAACCTATCTCATTTATAATGTGGGGGTCCTGGCTGTCCATTGCTGTTTTAACAGGCAACTCATTTGCGCTGCCTGATCACACTGTAAACAGACTGTTGGAAAAGCAGAAAAATGGCATCGGCAGAAAAGGTTGGAATCTATCCTCGGTGGACTCCACAAAAACGAGCAACTGTTCTTTGTTTTGTGGGAGAAAATCTACTTTATTAGGTCTGGGAAGCAGCTGATTTGGGACAAAAAGCATGCATTGTCTATAGGGTGAGGTTGGAAGGACTTAATCCAATCAGCCCTCAGTAAACAGTGGGTGGCGGCATGTGCCTCTCCAATCAGCTCGGAGTAAAGACTGAGGATTGCCGTGATCTTATTTTGGCCCATGCCACACTGTCCCACGCTAAAGAACTATAAGCAATAAACTGATTTTTGGAGCTTCTCTTCCATGCATGAGGATAGAAAGGAAGTGGTTCTCAGGGAGGTCAGGGAGGTAAGGAGGTAGAACCAGAGCAGAAGGGAAGCAGGAATGAAGGAAAACAAGAGCAGGAGCCATGGGGCTGCTGGTGCGGCCGAGGACATGCTGGGCTCCATTTGGCTACCGAGCAGAACACTGCGGTCTGACTTAGTTGCAGCACAAAGCACCACACATGCACCACTGCATGCACGCACTCCTGTTGCTACCCCCGCAATAAGATGGAGTAGGAAGCTCAAACCTTAAACGCCGCTACTAATTCAGCGAGAGGAAATTCTATCTGACAGCAGGTCTCTTTACAGGCAACCTTTGGCATTTGCTCTTTATCTGGCCGCTGGGCCCATTTCCTCCCATCACTCCCATCCTCTGTTATTCTTATTGGCACCCGGGGGTTCATCAGTGATGCAGGTAAACAGTGCAGTCGATGTGCATAAAAAGAGGGGAGAGAGTCGGACTGCTGTCAAGAGAGGAGGGAAGCTGACCTCTGCTGGCCGCGGAGTCAAGTCTCCCAGTGCACTCCACAGCCACACCTCCTTAGTACACGAGCACCGCTGTGTCCCCTAAGGTCACTGGACCTGGAAGCACACTGTCCTCTGTGGGACTGTTGGCTTTTGAATTTGTGACAAACGTGTCACAAAGCCTGACAGGCTGCCATCACGCTTTACAGATTTGCTGTCCTTGTAAATGCTGTGTGCCCTTCGGATTCCATGTCAAATGCCACTCTCAGCCCAAAGTGAAGCCTGTGAGTAACCAGCCAATAACACTGACAAGCAAAACGACATTGCATCAATATATAGAGTTGCAAAAGGGAACAAATCTCTTCCTATTTTTCTGGAGTAGCATTCTTCCTGTTTTTACCTTTGCCATTGTCTTGAAAGCCCAATAAACCCCAGGTATAGTGCAATGAAAGTGACACCCACAGCAGCGAATAACACAAGGCAGCTGCAGGAGACACAAGCAGGACAGCTTTGGCCACACCCATAACATCAGCAGGGCAGCTCTGGCCACACCCATAACACCTGCAGGGCAGCTCTGGCCACACTCATAACACATAACACCTGCAGGGCAGCTCTGGCCAAACCAAAAACACCAGCAGAGCTGCTCTGGCCACACCAATAACACTAGCAGGGCAGCTCTGACCACACCCATAACACCTGCAGGGCAGCTCTGGCCACACTCATAACACATAACACCTGCAGGGCAGCTCTGGCCACACTCATAACGCATAACACCTGCAGGGCAGCTCTGGCCACACCCATAACACCAGCAGAGCTGCTCTGGCCACACCAATAACACCAGCAAGGCAGCTCTGACCAGACCCATAACACCTGCAGGGCAGCTCTGGCCACACCCATAACACCTGCAGGGCAGCTCTGGCCACACCCATAACACCTGCAGGGCAGCTCTGACCACACCCATAACACCTGCAAAGCAGCTCTGGCCACACTCATAACACATAACACCTGCAGGGCAGCTCTGGCCATACCCAAAACACCAGCAGGGCAGCTCTGCCCACACCCACAACACCAGCAGAGCTGCTTTGGCCACACCCATAACACCAGCAGGGCAGCTCTGACGACACCCATAACACCAGCAGGGCAGCTCTGGCCACACCCATAACACCAGCAGGTAGGCGAACGTTGCAACCATAGATACAAAGTAGGTAGATACCTCATTGCCCGCATTACATTAAAAATGGGACGTCATTAAAGTTCATGTGTGTGTAAAGGCACGACCCAATAATTTTGGCAATATAGTGTATAATTAAATTACAATTCAGTAATATAATATGCTGACAATGAAAACCACAGGGATGCAGAATTCAGCTTTTTTGTTACGCTGATCAACTAATAGGTGCAGCTTACTGTATACGTAATGTTTATGTATTATTTCTAACTAAATTATACCTGAAACAATGAAATTATTTGATGACTGAAATTCCCACACCTTGTTATCAGTGATAAGTAATGGCATTTACCCCCTTCCAATCTGATGATCTACTGACCTTATATGAAACAGGGCAGTTACGTTAAAATCTTTAAATGAAATAATATGACAATAACTATATACAGATAAAAAGGAATAAAAACGAACCCAGCTCACAACAATGTTTTGGTAATGACCAAACAACTATCTTACAACAATCTAAAGGAGATGTTCTGTTTCTGTATCAGTTTTAGTGGTAGTTCCAGTTAGGTTAGCATGAGATCAACCACATGCTCATCATTCCAATTAGTTTCCACTGTATGTTAATGCTGTTTATCACAAAAATACACCTATCTTTTGACTATTTTATATGCAGACTCTGTTCAGATGGCCTGGAAAGGAAGTAAACACACATTCCTTCAGATGCATAGTTTTCCCAGTTCTATCAAACTCATATGCCTTGAAATGATAGCTACAGAGAACTGTGGTATCATTAGGCTTAAAATCTTTCTGTCGGACAGCTATGGTCCAAGCTTTCCTTAATCCGGGATCTTTGGGAAACCTTTGACAAAAACAAGATCATGTTCTACCACGTGGATGAATGGTGCAGATAGTGCATTAAGCTAGCACCATGATTTAGGTTAGTTAGCGTGTATAATCTCATGAGGGCAAACACATTCCTGCTGACAAGTTTATATAAAGTAAACTCTACAGTGAATGAGGTCACTGTTACGTAAATATCACGTTTACTCCTAGTCACGTAGTGCTTTAGCACTTATTCATAACGTTATGTTTCTGTTAGCTAGTCATCATCAGGATGGTGTCAGCTCATTTTCAGGATAGACTGAAGTGATACTTCATGTTCAGTAACTTGCAAAACAGTAATATACAAATCACCACTTATTTGGGTTTGTACACCCAAATGCCGCACATGCCTGCCGCATTTTCCTAAGTGATCTATCAGTATAAGTGTTGACCACTCCAATATAACGGCAATATAGAAACACACCCAGTCATCCTTTTTACACTACAATGGTGACCACACCCACAACAACGATCGCTCAGAGCCAGAAATGTGCATCGCTGAGGGCTGTGGAGAGACAGGGCCACACCAAACGTGTGGAGAGACAGGCCCACACCAAATGTGTGGAGAGACGGGTGCCACGCCAAACGTGTGGAGAATTATTCATGTGTCATTAAAATTTCATACACGTTAAATGGCTTCCACCTTTGATTATGGCTTTGGGTTTCATCTTCCATGGACATTTATGTTTTATTTTCAACTATTTGCGTAGCTTACAGGTTTGACACCTTGACTCCCAGGAATCTGATTTAACATGTTCTACCCAGACAAGCCATAAACCCGACAGCCATCAATTCATAGTCTGTGATTTATGGTTGAACCAGAAACCAAAGTGGGCTTAGCTGTTTCTGGTGATCTCTGTCCCAGCGGTATTGTAATCTTGTTCACCTGCAAGGGATTTGCCCAAAAGGGGATGCAGGACACATGCTTAAAAAAAACCCGGGCGGGGACAGATCGAGAGTTCTGAACCACCCCACCCCATCAAACAATCTGAGTGGATATAACTGCAGAAGGAGAGCATCTGCTCCCACCGTCACGCTCCTGCACAGCGGCTTTGCTTTTGCATAAAAAAATTTGTGAAAACGTGCAACGTAGTAGTGCATGCTGGGTGTGTGTTTTAGCCTGGTATTTACCAAAGTGATCCAGGATACCAACAATGCATCCCTCAAGATAACAAAAGTGGGCCCTCTCCTGGGCGATGAGGGAACTCCGGTCACAGCCCCTTGCCCAACGCACCGCAACATTCCTGGTTTATAGCAGGAACCAGCTGATTTAAGAGCTGCTGGCCCATGGAGAGTTCAGAGCCCTCAGACATTACCTGGCTTCAAAAGGTCACAGGAGGTGGACACATGCATGGTGCATTGGCAGCTTGATACATAATAATAATAATAGTAATAATAACTCGTTCCACTCCAGCTGTTAATTACCCACTCCCTGCCAAGGAGCTCTTATTGGGGGGTCAACTCTGATCCAGGTGAACCCTGGGCCCTCTCTCAGCCTGGGTCACCTTTCCTGCCATTGCTGCCTCGGCCCTGTTTATGCTGCATTTAATCCTACAAAAGGCTTCTCCTTTCGTCTCTGCCCACGATTCCTCCTTTACCGACACGCAGCTCCGCTGGCGGAGGAGGAAGGGGAGCGAAGCGATGTAAAGGACGCCTATGAGCTGTTTGCACATAGAGGCTGGATTAGTGCACCGATAGTGCGAGGACAGGAAGCGCAGGAGCTGATGGTGCTCCACAGCCAGACCGCAGGAAGTGAGAGGAGAGCGTGGATGAATGCGATCCGGCCTCGGGAGGCGAGAAACGCGGCGGCAGTGTGGCCTGGCTGACAGCCTCTCTGTCACGAGGTGCGTGCCATTCAAGGCCACCCTGGCCAAGGATATCAGGTTTTTATCAATACTACTGAAAGCAAAATGAGACCACTGACAAGCACACTCACATCACAAGATTCCTGACACAAGGCAGACGGAGGAACGGGAAGACGCCTTAGCGGCGTCAGTCAGTGTGTGTGTCTGAGTGTGTGTGCATACCGCTGTGTGCATGGCCCGTGCAGCCAATCATTTACGCATATCTCATTATGACACATATGTATAATTTGTGAGTGTACACAATTATATATGCGAGCCCAGACATAAATGTTACACACGTATAAGTGCATGTCCAGTCCGTGTGAATGTGTGTGCCGGTGTATTCCTAGGCATGTGTGTGCACTGACGGGGCTGTGTGAGTGTGTACCGAGAGCCTCATTACTCTGACTCCATAAAGCCGTCCCCTGCTCCCGGGGTAGGCATGTCAGGGAGGCCTGTGAATAGGAGAAGCAGCAGCATTCATTAACCTGTCAGAGCCTCGGCTCTGGGTCTCACGGCGCGGCTGACAGCACCCCCAAACCTGGGACCCCCCCCCCCCCCCACCCGGCTCCCTGGATAGATGGACTGAACCCACAGGGATTTTGGCAGGGATAATGAAGCAGTTTCCAATCACTTTGTCTGTCTGTCTTCATCCTTCTCTGTCCCTATTGGTGTGGGGTCTGTGCATGCATGTGACTGAGGTGTACTGAGTGTGTTTCGTGGATGAGTGTGTGTGTGTGTGCTTCACACACAAAAAAAGGAACAGAGGTTAGGCAGGGAAGTCACTCTTACCCCATAAGATTAAGAGACATGGCCAGTGACTGTCAGCCTGTCCATACACAGACAAACGCACTAGTGATAAAACTCGTCTGTATCTGTGGCAAAATGTTTTTAGTGAGGAAAGCAAAAAAAAAGCCACGTTTTTATACCATGCCTGTGGTAAAAATTACATTTTGATAAAAATGTGTGTCGACACGGTGATGAGTCTTGGACATGACACTGGTAATGCCTGTTTCCTTCATGCTATGGGGTCGCTTAACTATGAAGGGGAGGATCATATCAGCTTTGTATTGTTCGCTTGTGGGTGGCTCCTGACACAGGAATCGCAAACAGCAACCAGCAGCTCTACTCTTTTGCTGCTTGGATTTGGATGTTATGCTGCACCCTGCTGCCCCCTGCAGGCATTTTGTGTTAGGTGCACATTTCTCTGTAAAACTGCTGTGTGTACAGGTCTGTTATATCAAGCAATTCCGAATACAGAATGTTTATTTTTTCTTTCCCAAGGATATACTATGTTTTAAATGACTATTTTCATTGCAGCTGTAAGGGAAGAAACTCTTCAGTGACTAATGTAAAATCCTCCTTCCTGCCTTTGTATGGGATGCACGGCGGATACAATTTGATTGTATGTGTGTGTTTCGGGTGGGGCTGGAGGAGACATCCAGCCATGTTCACGTCTGTCCTTTGGCTACTTCATATAGGTGAGCGTTTAGGCACCAGCTGCAGCTGGAAATGAAAGCGCTCCTCGCCTGCAGGTGACTGATTTGCTCTCAAAGCCCATTGTTTACATTAACACCCCAATCGCTCACTGCACCCCCAGCTTTACCCTGGGGTGCAGCAGAGCGCAGACGCAGCGGCAAACATAATAAGCCCCCCGCCCCCCTCACCAGGAATGAAAACATGACACATTTGCTTTGGAACTGATTAAAAGGGTGCTGTTTTCCCAGCATGCTTTGCAGCAGGAGAATCAATTCATGTCCTTACATACCTGTGTGCCTCACTACCTATTCGTGAGAGAAAGAGAGAAGGTAACAAAAGGTAACAAGCGCTCTCACAAACGTTCAGTTACTTGCCTGGATAAAGACAACAGCTTAAAACTGGTGTAATCTTTCCAGGGACTGCAACATGTTCAGTAGGGGTTACTCTGATTTTCCCAACATGACATCCCAAGCCATAGTCAGAAGATAAAATGCAGCTAAGAGCACAGAAGAGCGGGAGACAAAATTCCACTGCGTTTGTGTCTGAACTCACATCCCCCACACACACCCCCCCCCCACCACCTTTTGATTTATAGGCCGCAGGAGATGAATATTTCATTGTAATACATGCAAGCTAATGTGGCAAGGCATCACCGCCCCAGTTTCGCTGCACCGGCCGCTAACCAATCACAGCCTGCGGTGGGTGTTGCTGCCCAGATGGGTGCTTCACTCTCATCCAAGGGAGGAAACGACGTGGTGGATGTTACAGGAGCAAAGCAGCTGGACTCCCAGTGCCCCTGCCGCTACGGCAACTGGAAAGGTGCTTCCATCGAGCAAAGACAGGGGAAGAAACCCTGCAGCTTGTGTTTGTGTAATATCCCACATAGACATGGGGCATAAACCTCTAAGAAACAATGCATTTCCCAGCGTTAAATACAACTGAAAACGGGACACAGACCAATCGCGTCTATTGAAATTCGAATCGAAAGAGAACATGGTGACACGTATTTCAACGTCAAGGACACAATTCCACAAAAGAAATGACGTTAAACATTTTCTAAAAGCATATTTTCTTCACACTGCCTAAGGAATCAGCATCAGCGACTAAGCCTCACTAAGAGCAGAGGTTTATAAGCGAAAAAAAACTGACACCTCAGTTTTAATAACTACCAGGAGAAACCTGTCTTGACGTTAAACGTTCTGTTAAGGAGCTTATGTGTGGTATATTTAGTCCGTGCCAGGGATAATCGCTACCCAGGATTGGCTCCACTGTGTCACGTGACCTGATCATCTCAAGGCCCAGGGAATCACCCCCCCCCCCCCCATCAAGACTGCATAAGACAACAAGCCTGGATTTGCAAGAGAGGAGCTTCAAATGCTAGTGATTTAGTAACGCTCAAAGCAGCCAAAGATGATATAATGAAACATTTCACTGCCCAGATTAGAAGTGGTAGGATATGAGTTGGATGGTGGTTAAAACTTCAGGCTCTCGGCAGGTTCTGACGTCAGTTGCCATTACCTGTACAGAGAAGTTTTCTGGAAGATGGAGATGGGTGTCTGAGGCCTCCAGATGCTGTTGGTTTTAACCCCCACCACCACACCCTCCTCCGGTGCAGTGTGGCCCATAGACTGGGGACTGTACCAAGAACCCCCCCAGCCTGCCGGGGCCTCCTGCCCCAAGCGTCCACACAAGCTGCACGTGGAGTGGAATGGACGGCTCAGACCCGGGCCTGCGGGGATCAGAAAGCGGTGGGCGGCTCGCTGGGTGTGTGCCGGATCTGTCACACGGGGCGGCGCTAATAAGGCAGAGCTAAACTGCTAACAGGCTTAAGCAGCTTATGAAGCAGAGGGAAATAAACATGATTCCAGAGCAGTTTCCAAAAAGCTCCAAATCCTTAGAGTTCAACATACTTTCTACCTGATCAGACCAGAAACTCACACCTAACATGTATCTCTGTTCTCTGTTTCGGCTTTAAAGGCCACACCAGCAAAGGCTGCTGGACGCCCACCACTGCATGCTATGCACTCCAGCATAACCAAACCAAACATATAATGTAATTACAAGCATAGCTAACCTGATTGGAAATATTTTCACCCATGAAGCTTGGGGATGTAATGCCACGAAAACAAGACACTAATTGCATCTGGGGGTCAATTTTTGAATTGATTGGCTCCACTTTCCAAAACGCAGTTGCCAATTCTAATTACATTTTCTGCCTGGGGTTCGGCGTTTCCCTGGATCCAGAGTACGTGGAGGAAAAATGAATTGCAATTGGGGAGCAAACTGACCCCGGCTCTTGTTATCCTCCTACCCCTCGCTTATCGTTCTCAGCCCAGGCGTCTCTATTTGTCCCTGGTGGTCCCGGTGTCTCCCTGGACGCTGACAGCCAGGACCTCAGGTCAATAAGCAGCACGCCTGCATTGGTACCCGCACTACCACAAGGGGGCGAGCCTGACGCTGACGATCAGACACGTTCTGACTCTCACAGCAGGAGCTGCAGGGTCAGAAGGTCCAGGGGTCACCCAGACCCCGGCACACCACCACACATTCATCTGCACTGATAATGACCCCAAAAATAGGTACCCCTCCCCCACCTAGAAAGCTGTGCAAAACTCAGATGGACAAAATCACATTGAAACACCCCAGCCAAGGGTATTCCCCACTTCCCCAATTAGACTTCAGGCATCATTTAAAGTCAAAAATATTTTGTCCATTCCTTTTAAGTAATTTCATCTTTGGTCACAGAGATTTTGTTCATGTTTTACATTTTATCATTCATTTTTATTCCGTCAGTTATGAGACTTCCTGTGAGAATTTTGAGATTTAGGGAGGGGTTGTCGACTCTACTGTAACAGGCAGCCCTCTCCCCCACCCCACTCTCCTGGGATCCCATAGCACCACTTACAGGACTAATCTCCCAGCATGCACTGCAGCTCAATTACAGGCCTGAGAGCCAGAAGACAGGCAGAGATGGCAGGCCCCGCAGGATCTGGAGAGTGGGGGGGTCCTCGGTAGTGTCACCGGCCGCCAGCCCAGCAGGGCAGGTGTGTGGGGGGGGATTGAGATTGATGGTGACAGGAGAGGGATTTGCAAAAAAGCTCTCACCCTGTGCTGCAGAGAGAGGACAGGAAATGGGCGGCTTTTACAGACGGAAAGGTGTCCGGATTCAGCCCCCCAGACTCAGGATGGCAGCAGTGACCGCCGCTCTGAACTTCTGTGCTTAGCCTCACCCGGCCACATGTCTGAGAAGTGCCCTGCCAGAGAGACGGCTGGGGAGGGGGAGGGTTTATCCTCACCTGGAGTTCAGTTTCTAACCCAAGCTTGCTCTTACATCCCAACCCAAATGATTTCCTGCTCCACACAAACACAGCTGTTTAAAAAGGGTGCCAACAGGCTCAGCGGAGGGAGAGTGCAGGGCTGCGCAGCCGAACCTCATCCGTCTGCCGCTGTGCAGCAAAGGAAGCCCGTCCAATGAACCCGCGCCACATGGAGAAGCTGCAGCCATCTCAGCCGCCGGTGCATGGCCGTGCAGCATGCGGTGCTGCTCTCACCGTGCCTCTGGAGCGTCACTCACCGCACAACACGCTGTGGAGCATCTCTCACTGCGCCTCTGGTGCATCTCTTACTGCGCTCTGGAGCGTCTCTCACCATGTGCAGCGCTGCTCTCACCACACGCTGGAGCGTCTCTCACCGCGCCTCACCGCGCCCGGCGCTGCTCTCACCGCACGCTGGAGCGTCTCTCCGACCCGAATCCTCCTCCCCAGCTTTCCAGCTCCATGGGGATCATTTGCTCTTGTCAGGCTCTTGTCTTTTGGTTCTGCTGACAATGTGGTGCTGTCCCAGAGGCTCCCCCCAGATGTGGAACATCCAAACATGCCCCCCCCCATTCAGCCAAGTCAGCTCCAGTGGACCGTGAATGTGGGGGCAAAACAGCATGGGATGGGCGTACAGCCCAGCTAAATGGGCGGAGGATCTGCCAGGCGGTTCTGATACTGGACCGTCCTCCGCTGTCTGTCTGCTTAGCTCCCGGACTTAGACGGGTCTATTTATATGCCAGCCCACCAGGCCACATATACTCACATACCCAGCAAAGATAACTTCATATGCAGGCCATCTGCTCCTGAGCTCATAGACCCACACAAATATGCAACTAATATCACTTGTGATTCATACATTCTGTAAACAAATAATTTATTCACCTTCCAAAGCGGTCAAGAAATAATGTTTTCCTGCCATGCATCTTCCATAACTACTTATCCAGTGACATGTCCCAGGTCTGAGGGAGGGGCCAGGTGTCCATTCGTATCAGTCTGTCACTCCCATATATAACATGTAGCATACAGCATGAGCGCAATACTGAATTTCATTTGATTAAATAACTGGTCATTCAACTGACTGTGTGATTAATAAGGGAGAGGTAGTGGCACAGAGAGATGCTCTGCCTCGTCGTACTATATTTAAAGGAAACCCTCTCCAGTGGGTTGTGCTTTCTAAGCAGCCAATCTGCCCCTGAGGGGGAGGGGCCACTACCACACAGAAGTTAATAATTGGACACCAATGAACATGTTTCAAATTCAGTAAAGCCCCGTGAAACAGACACAAGTTGGAACAGATGTTTGCAGCAGGTTAAAGGTGAATCTCCCATACTGGGATCCGCTTTGGAAACAGTGTCTAACTAGAGTGACCTAGGTTAATTACCCCAGGTTAATTATTTTGCTTAGTGCTTTAACCGCAGTTTTTAACCCCTTACCCAAACACTGCAACGATCAGCTTCAAAGTTACAACAAGGGCACCGCATAAAGCGAAAGAGGACATTTTGTGGAAGATCCTTGTAGAAATAGTTATGAGGCTATTGAATTCTGAGAACACAACTTTCGCAGGGCATTAATCGCAGAAATATAAGCATATAAAGGCATGTTTGTGCATTAAAATATTAAAATACACCACATCGCCATGAAATTAAAATATTCAGTTACATTTATTACATAATTACAGGTACACCAGGGAATCAGAGACTTCTATCAATCGGGAAAAAATAAGCAAATTTAAAAATGAAGCATTACCTACATGTTAATTTATTTATTCATTTTCACAGATAAGTGTGGTTAGAGTCAAATTCACTGCCCCAGATTAGAGTAGCAGTTCCAGTGGTTCTGGTACACAGCCCAGTTTCTCATCAGCTGCTCAGACTGGGCCGCTCTTATGGAAGGGCTGCAAACAGTTGTTCTCGGTATGCTCAAGCCCCTCCTCATGGCTTCCCGGACGCACATTAGAGTCAATTAAGAGTGGCTAATTAACAGTGACCGCTGAAAAGGGAGGGGCCGTTCTGAGCTGGGGGGAGGGGGGGGGGGCTCACAGCAGTGCAGCCGCGATTCAGCAGCTGTGGAAGCAGCCCGGAACTCGGCTCGCCTTCCCAAAAGATCACCCGCCACAAGGAGATTTAGCACGCATGGCCAGGCAGACAGATGGGCACTGCTCCGGGCCACTTTAAGGGCCTGCTGGGGCCCGGGCTTGCAGCGTTACTCCGAGGGTGATGCGGGAGCGTTGCCATAGCAACCCTTCGGCTACCGGAGCCATTCCTGCCTTCTGACCGGCTGCCTGCGCTCGAGGCCGGGTGCGAGCTGTGCGCCTGGTGGGGTGTCGATCGGCCCGGCAGCTAGTGCCGGCGGGGGCCTCCTTAGCATATTTACGCCAGGACTGCGGGAGAACATGTACCGCTGGCTCCCAGGCTGGCCTGGCAGAGGTGGGGCAGTGCGAGTGTGGGGGCGCCCTGGGCTAGTGCCCCACAGAAACTGACAGACAATAAAAGTGAAGCAGCGCCAGCAGCCGGCGCAGGGCTCACGTAGCGGGCCGGCCCGGCCCAGACCGCAGGCTGGGATGAGCTTTATTTTTGTACTGGGACTCATAAAGGGTGAGGTAATGGGCACACATCAGCCAGCACCCCCACCGGAGGAAGGCAGAGGAAGACAATATTACGGGAAATGCGCGTACCATATCTGCATATCTGAATATTTATATATCCCATATAACATTTCTTTAATTTCATTCCTGACGTTATATTCTGAGGTTTATTACTCTTGAAGCTCCTGTTTAAACTGTAAGTATTATTATCACCATTCAGACGGTTAAAGTGCCGTTTACCAGTGACGCCAGACAGACAGCTTCTTCACAGTGGGTGGGGCTAGCGTGTGCTGTCAGTCTCCCAGCGGCTGTCACCAATGAGAGGTCGGTTAAACCAGTCACCGGGGCACAGAACACATTAATGCCACCCACTGAGGGCTTCGAAGCCTCATCCCCCATCACGCCACTTTTCATTCAGCCTTACTCTATGTTGGTCATTTATCGCCCATGCTATTTTTATTTTTTCAGACCTGCTACAATCACTCTGGTACCTGTAAGGTCATTCTGCAAGGTCACCCCAGTAAAAGCAGTCTTGAACTGCACAGAATTAGTGTCACCAGCGGACAGATGGAACAATACAGTCCATTAATAAAGTACACAATATGCCACTGTCTGAGAGAGAGACGGTCTGGTTTAAACAGAAAAGCAGTCAGTGCTGCACCCAAACCTATAAATGAAAACCAACATAATGCAGCATAGAATTTAAGGATAACTACCATCTTAAAGAGACATGCACCTGATAATAGCAATAACACCAGAAAGGTCATTCATGCCTTTGCAACATAATGATGGAAAAACTCAAATACTTGCTTCAATCATGTGTGCACCAAACTGCGTGTGTCCCTAATAAGGAGTGTTATTTACGTGGATGACTCGTATTCATGGTGGTGGACCATCTCAAGGAACACAAAGGGAACCCAAGCAACATGCCTGCTACTTTATCTGCAAAACAGAAGCCACTGGGATCATGAAAAATCCAGTCAGTTCAGAGTCCCTATGAGTCACTCATGAAAATGAGGGGAGAGTCTCCCAGGGAGATAAGGCTAAATTGCACAGTGCTGCTTTATACCCATGACTTATGGGTATGTAAACACCCGCAGAGCACACTGTCTACGGCTGGGCTGGGCAGCCCCCGCTGCACCGTAAAATGAAGCGATTTCTAGACAGCGTAACAGCTCTGGGGTGGCAGCAACCCTAACATATGTTCTAATTAATCCTAGCATACAATAGGAGTGCAGGTATGACCAGGGGAGGTGCCTCTGAGTATGCATGAAAATGTGCAGAATGGTGCAGACACTCCATGGCATTCATTCAACTCCCATGAGGACTACTGCTGGGCAGGATCATGGAGAGCCTAGAGGCACTATCAGAATGTAAAGCGGGAGACACCCTGGATGGGATGGGGGACCGGCTGGGCTAAGCACACATCCTCTCACACACGTCTCTCACACAAACACACGCACACACATACCATGTATACCTATCTTTATGGGGACACTCCATTCATTCCTATGGGCATAACCCTGATCCCAACTATAACACCCTTAACCCCTAACCCAGCCCTATAAGTAACCAGACAAAATATGACACTTTTGGCATTTTTAGTTTTTCGATTGCAGACACAGATTTTTATCAAATAGAGGTTATCCTTATGGGGACCAAAAAAATGTCCCCACAATATATACAATATATAAAAATAACTTTTATATCACACTGTGGCGACATTGGGTGCCCACAATGTAATATAAATATGTCCGCATACACACACACACACATACAGACTGGGGGTCAGACATGGATCGGCATGTCCATAGATGCGAAGCCACAATGTCACCCTCCTTCTATATTTGAACATTAAAACACAATCATCACTGCACGGTCTCATGCAGTCCTCTCCCAGCCCTCTCCACAGGAATGTATTTGCTCAATCAAAAATATTGATTGCAAATTTGTGTCAGTAATGCTGAGAGTGGATTAAAGGCCTTTTTCTTATTCTTCCCAGGTTCACGAGTTTTGTCAATGGCAAGTTGTTTTTCAGTCAATATTC
Organism: Petrocephalus sullivani; assembly: GCA_026780845.1. Taxonomy (NCBI): domain Eukaryota; kingdom Metazoa; phylum Chordata; class Actinopteri; order Osteoglossiformes; family Mormyridae; genus Petrocephalus; species Petrocephalus sullivani. The sequence continues at coordinate 15,040,276 of JAODKM010000035.1, read as the reverse complement.
TATTTCACCAAAATGTTTTGTACAACTTGAAGCCCATATTCATAAAGCCTAATTGCTGTTTTTATCATTCATTGTAACATTCATAAAGAATTTTAAATATGGCTATAAATATTAATCAAAAGCCACTTACACTGACCATTATAATTCATTATGAAGCTATCTATAGTGCATTATATGAGAGCTTCATATTGCATAATACATATGGCTATAATGTGTTATGCCTTTTGATAAATAATAATAAACACTTTATTGACCCCTGAGGGGAAATTCTCCATGAGAGCAAGCTTGGCTGTGAAGGGCAGCCACCTCGTGCATTGCCCAGGGACCTGGGGGTTAAGGGCCTTGCTCAAGGGCCCACAGGCGTACCGAGGTGGGGCCCCTAGGGTTAAGGTTGTAAAAACATTTATAGCTATGTTTATAATGCTTTATGAATGCATTATTATTTGCTATGAATGTGTTTTTAAGTTACCAAAACATGGCCTTAATTAATGTGTTACTGTTAGTTCTATATGAAAACAGTGTTCCCCGGCACTTTTCTTCCAGATAACTTCTGGCACACTCCTAGATGTGGCACTCTTACTGGTGCTGCGACACCATTCATCCATCCATCCATTTTCTGTAACCACATGTCCTATTCAGGGTCTTGGGGGGTCTGGAGCCTATCCCAGAGGTTATGGGCAACAAGACAGGAAACAACCCAGGATGGGGCACCAAACCCACACACACACACACACACACACACACACACACACACACGTACCTATCTAAATGAGGACCTTCCATTCATTTCTATGGGAAAAACCCTAATTCCAGTCACGACACCCTAACTTTAACCATAAGTAACAAACCCAAATATAAGACTTTTGTCATTTTTAGTTTTTTGATTGCATTCACAGATTTTTATAAATTTGAAGTTATCCAAATGGGGACCTGAGATGTCCCCAAAAGCAGAAAAATTTCAGGTTGTGTGTTTTTCTTCTTGTCAGTAGCGTGGGAATGGGACTAGAGACTTGTGGGGTTCAGCTGACAAAGGGACCTCCAAAGGGGCGTGGCCAGGGGGCAGATCCCTTTCACACATCTGGTGGCCCTTTTTCACAGCCAGGCAGAGCAGGTACAGCCACATTGCGTCAAGGAGACAAGCTCAAGGAGATGCAGTAATGTGCCTGTTTCCTTATTACAACTGGATGACACCCAACATGTAAGGCAGGAGGATCAAGGGACCATGATTAGAATCACTTGTCCTTCATTCTGTGATCTGTATAACCTGTTTTTCTCTTGTTCCCCACGCTCAGTAAATGGAAGCAGACCCTTGACACCATCTCACGACTGCAGTTCCCCTTATCATATTGACTTAATGTCAATGTTCATGTGGTCATATTAACCATCTCCTGTACCACCTCATCTCCATGAATCTTGGAAAAATTACCCTAGCAAAGATTGCTTCCCTGTGCTGAACTGTAACTGTGTTGTAGTATGAATGCAGTCATTATTTGTTGTTTTAGAATTGTATTTTGTGGTTGGACTGTTAAACTGAATCTCTTTTAAAAAGCTATCAGTCAGTAAGCAATCCTTAAGCTGGAGGGCCTGTAGTTTATTTAAATACTTTCACAGATATAAGAGGAAATGCTTGGATAATCATTACTGATTATTATCGTCTGTATTTCCCTTCAAACCATTTTTTTCAAGATTGCCAAGATATTTTGGCATAAACATTATATGATTTCCTGACTCCTCATGACTTGCAAATGTTTTCTTACGGTTAGCGTGCCAGGTCTCAAACAAAGAATAGACATATTCATGAATGTATTCTTTTACATGCCACAGATTCTTACATTTTATGTAAAAAATAAAATCAAAGTCAATCTAATGCATACCCAACAACATTCCCAACTTTAGAATTTTAATTATTTTTTTGTATTATTTTTGTATCTATTTTATTATTAAAATTCTATTCTGGGGGCATCATTTATCAAACTTGTGAACCCATAGAAAAACACTGGAAATGTGTGTGCACAACTTTTTAAGAAAAATCCTGGATTTATTAAACAAAACATTATGGAAAAGCAGCATATTTATAGAAACTCAGGAGGAGTTGTACACAATATTTTGGACAAATCGGGAAAAGGCGACACCCATTGTAACGTCAGGAACTGCAGGTAAACTGACTATGTGCAGACCAACAATTCACACCACTAACCCAAGCCTTCACATGAGAAACACTGAATATAAAAATGTGAACTGGGATACATTTTAATAATTATTACTATATTAATTTCATTAATTTTATTCTACTGGAATTCCATTTACTTATGCAAGCCAAAAACAACGTATTTGCCCTTGCAATTAAATTAGCTGTTTCAAATGTTACAGTGTGTCACCTCCTATTAACTGAAAATATCTGTAACTGTCACTAATTGCACTAAATGTGAATTAGGCATTTGCATGCATGGATCAAAATATTAAAATAGCCTATAGTCAGGAGTATGTGATACAGCATAATTGCGTTCTTGCTAGTCATTACGTAAATGGCAAGATTAGAAGGGAACGAGCTTTCTTGGACCATCAAGATTATTTTGACTTGTTTACTGTTAGCACTATGTGTAATATCTTTATGTGAAATGTTTTGCATTAAATGTTTCCATAGACTGTGGGTAAAAAGGCAAATGTAAATACTACATTTGCAGCGAAGTCCAGTTTTCCTAATGTAATATTCGACTGCACTATTGACTACACTTGAGATAAGGGCACCTCAAATCAAATCAAAGTTTATTTATCAAATGCACAACAGTACAGCAAAGAGCACGAGATGCAGACAATGAAATGAGTGTTAATTAAGCTACTTGTCAATCGAAAGCCATTTCATTCTAGCAGTGTGCAAGTCATCTGTGATGCCAACATTACATTGACATTATGACTCGTTCATTTTGAGTTTCACGTTCCACATCAGTATCTCCCAACTGCTCCAGCACAACATCACATAACAGGGCCTTCCCTATTATAGATGCCACACTCATGTCGAAGATTGAGGGCTAAGATGTGTTTCAGGGTGTTGTGGAAAGCTGACACAATTTACTACGTCGCAATGTGTTGCGATTCAGCACATTTTTTAAGCTTCGACTTTGTTACCATTGCATAAGTACTCTGACAATGAAGTTCCAGAAAGTGCAAAACAGTGGAAAAGTGCTAGAAACAGCTGCACAATATATGCCTAGATAGATCTGTATTTTAATACCGATGGTGTTCTTTAATACCTGAACCTGAAATTTGTCCATGGTTAATTCTTGGTGATTAATTGAGTGCTTGCACCAGTCTTGTGTTTAAATTGCTTCTGCATGATTGACCAGCTCCTCCCACTGTATAGTAGTTATTAGACTGCTCTCACAGAGGCTACCTTGTGACAACACCCCTGTGCTCTCTGTGACCACACACTCTGCCAAGAGCTGCCAAGAGCAGAGGAGAGAACATGAACTCTGAAATACTGAAAAGCCAATGTTCTTAAATAACATTCCCAAATGCCCTGTAAATGCCCTGCAAACTTTCTACCTCTCCTATTCACACCTAAATACATGTGCCTCACTTCAACCTGCTCATAACCCATGGGTGTGCATGTGTATCTGTATAAATAGCACGAGTCTACGCAGTTATATATGCATGTGTCTTAGCAAGTGAGTGAGTGCCTCTGGTTGTTGGGACTTTCGGAACCAGGTGATGAAGAGGACAAGCATGAAGGTGAGAGCACCTGGCTCTGAGCTAGAAAAAGACTGTGACTGAGCCCCTACCTCCACTGCAGCACTGCCTAGGCCGACGAGATGCAGTCTGACACCCCAGATACCACCATGCCCTGAGATATGGATGCACATGGACACAAGCCATATTCTCAGGTAGGAGGGAGATGAGGGGGGGATTAGGGGACACAGAGAATAAATACCAGCAGATGATGGGAAGAGTGGATGGAACCAGCCTGCACACTGACATGAATGTATAGGTACAGTACAGGTGCTCGGCAGCGTCTGACCCCTGACCTTTAATGGATAACCTGCCAGCCCCAACACCTCCATTCTCACTTCATCCTAGTGAATGTACATAAATGTACAGGTGCTCTGCAGCGTCTGACCCCTGACCTTTAATGGATAACCTGCCGGCCCCAACACCTCCATTCTCACTTCAGCCTAGTGAATGTACATAAATGGTGCAAGGTTCATTCTCACTTCGTCCTACTGGATACCAAACACACACACTGGCACTGTGACCTGCGGCAGTGGCAGCAACGTCATCACAGGGAGTTTAAATATTTAATAAACGTGCATGGCCATAAAACACAATCTGACAGCTTAATTATATGGCGAGGCGTTGCTTGAGCGGCATTACACCCAAGCATCCAATCTCAGACTTAACGAAGAAATCAATACTTGCATAAATCATATAGAGAGATGCTATTACTAAACTGCAAGACGTGAAATAAATGGAAATAAATATGTTAATTTGAAAACAAAGAACAGGGGAAAAATTAAGGACCATAAACCTCGTTATCACAGGCATCCAACACTATTTGCTTCATGGTCAGTGTACGTCTGAGAGGGTAGGTTTAATTTGACATCAAGACAGCGTATATTTTGATAATTTGTTTTCCCGAGGGAGCTGTCATAGGGAGTGCATCAAACACGTGCTGCCATCATTCAGCCAGAAGGAGGGGATGAGGAGAGACCTTCTTGGAGTCCACCCATGCAGCCCTGGCACAGGTGTGGGTCTTTATTGCGGTCAAGGGATGGCCAAAGCTCCTTAAAATGCTCAGATCCATTCTATTATTAGATTAGATTCTTATTATTAGAGAAAGCAGCACTGCAGTTGCCGGCCTGTTTCTGGTTTCTGTCCAAAAGCGCTTTGACCTTTTGGAGAGTCATAAACTTTAGTCTTGCTTTAATATTTCATCACAGCCAAATGGTGTGTGCTGGCGATGGTTTGGGCTGGCTCTCAGTCTGAGTTTTATACCTGCACTCATATTGTGATGGATTTAAACAGGACACCCACTCCACCTGATAAACCAGGTTTAAGTGATCATGATATCAGATCATCAAGAATACGTTAGTGTAGTTAGTGTAAAATGAGCCCTTCTTGTAATCACTCTCTCTAGTTGTATTTCCCATCCCTGTCATGTCTACCTGTGTCTTCGCTTCCCTCCGAATTTCTCTTTCGGTGGCACCCTCCTCCATCTGTCTTTAAAGATGTGTAAGTAGGTGGATGCTCCTTACGTCTCTCCAATCTTGTCTGACGCGCCTCCTGTGAAGCCTTAAGCCACATATCTCGCAGTGTGTCTTTAAATCCCCATGGCTAGAGGGAGCGCTCTCATCTTCCCAAGGTCTGCCCTGTAGGTGGGGAGGTAGCTGGCAGCGAAGGACTAAAATAGCTCAACCTCCCACAGTAAGAAGAAAAAAATAACTGTTATTTTTCTTGTTTACAACTCTGGCAACATTCCTTTATGTTTCTAATGTCTCTCTCACCCTATTTCAGACCACCAAGAAATTAACAGGGGTCAAATGAAAAGGATGAGATTGAGTGCTCCCTCTACTGGATACTAAAAAATACAACAACTTTAAAAGCATGCCAGTGTTGGTGCCAGCGTGCCCTGCTTTTAAAAAATCCCACGGGAAAATAGTGTAGGTTTTTAAATCAGCTTTATAAAAGACAAAAGGAAATGGTAAAAATATAAATGCATAAAATATGGCTATTCTCTATCAGTATACATCAAAGCCCCCCCCCCCCGTACATTACAGGTATATTAGAAAACAAGATTTTATTGCTACATTGCACGATAAGATGAGACAGAAAAATACAACACCTCTACCCACACAAACTCTGATCACAATCGCTTTAAAATAGCGTTCACTTTTTCCTCACCTACAGCCCACATGTGTCTGTGTGATTTATTATTTAATATTAGCACATATTGTACTTTCAAACTATGGCAATGACCATGGGAAGCATGTTCAGATATAAAATGGTGAGAAATCTCATAAAGGCTTTAGTTGTAAGCACAGATTTGTCAAGCATCATCCCAGCAAAAACCTTAAAGAAGTTCTGCCTGGAAAAGTCTCGGCCTTAAGCACACCCATTTACATGATTCTCCTCCCAACAGTAAATAAGGTGTGGATGTGAATTTTGATTTATGACCTGGTGAGAGTCTTGTCTTTGGTAAGAAGAACTACAACACTAGGCACATAAACCAGTCAGACAGTGGCTATCAGTTGAGGTGCCTGAAACTGAGCTAATATCCCTTCACAATACAATTGGGCGCAAGCACCGTAACCTTCCATGTTTAATTATGGTGAATTACGGGCCCAGCGACAGTGATTTATTATGTAATGCTTTTGTTTGAACATTTATCCATTAAATGATGCTTGGCCTGCTTATGCATTATGCAGCCCGTCAAATTAAAGTGTTATTGATAAAAACAAATCGGGCAAGGCTGAAGCTTTCCCCACCGCGAGCTGCCACACTCCCTCCTGCTCTGACGTAGCGCCATTATCTATAGGAAATGCTCCGAGATTAAGGACATTTTAATGTAATTGCTACATCTCAATAATAGCCCCAGGAATATGGCAGATAGGAAAAAGGCAGCTTTTATTATATTTAAGGCTGTGATTCTGAACCTCAAAAATATCGCCTGGCTGGTGGGGTGGAGGTGTGGCCCCGGAGCACTGATTTACAGAAATCTCCAGCAGGCAGTCGATCATACTGCTTTTCCATGGCCTACTATATTATAACTGAGATTACTTATATGACACTGGATAAAGATTAATGTTACTTGGAAATGTCACTACTGCTACCAGTGACAACACCAACAAAAAATGAGCATGTGTTCGAACTAATTTAAAACTTCCTGGTGCAAGGCAAAAGAAAAAAAAAGTCAGCACATAAGAAAATCTTTTAAAGGTGCTGTCCAATTACACAACAATTCGTCATGCTCCAGTTTTAATTAAAAGAAACACTTCAGATGGAGCTGTGAACCGGGTATTAGCGTGATGACCGATAATGGCTTCCGCACCCCCCCACGCCCCCCGCGCCCCCCATGGCACAAAGCGGGGGTCTTGGGGGCGGGCGGCCCGTACAGCATCACGGCTTACCCCTAATCCCTCTTCCTGTCAGCAAAGAAAAAAAACATATTTTTGCTAATTGCCTTTTAAGTTATTCAGAATAAGAGCGTGTGTTAGTGAAGCTGGCACAGTGCTGGGGGGCACAGAGGCTGCAGAGGGACTCCGGGGGGCTCCTTAATTACGCCGCTGCCAGGGGGCACCCCATGTCGGGTGGCGGGTGTGCCCGTGTGAGGGAGTGTGCCCCTCTGGACCTGCCCTGATCTCATTGTGGTAGCTGGCAGGAACCCTGCCTGGGACTCAGAGTCTGGAGAAGGTTCACCCAGGCCTCCTCTAGCATCAAAGCTCGGGCACCAGTGGAGTGCGGGCCCAAGAGAAGTCGGGAGCACACCTGACATTTATCATACTTCCACTGCCTTGCAAAAACACCCCCATTAAAAAAGTAAACATAATAGGAAATGACAGCCTGGGGGAGGGGAGGGTAGGGGGCATGTATTTAGCTGTGAAGGTAGAGAGGAATGTGCTGAAGCAGGATTTACCTGCAAGACAGTGGTGACTTCAGAAGGTGGGCTGCGCATCTTGTGAGGCTGCGCAGTGATAAGAGCCTGACATGGCAGCGGCTGGCTGCGGCAGACAGCAGACACCTGAGCCCAGGAGACACCTTTAGCCTCCTGTGTGCTGTCATTCATTCAGACGGGAAACATGAAAGTCCATCAGCAAGGAAGACTCTGGTCTCTGCAACTCGGCAGGGTGATGGAATAATCAAAACAGCCGGAGTTTGTATCACAATGCCATCAGCGGTCTTTTTGACACCACGAGCAACGTCAGTGTGAAAGGAGCCGCCTCCCATCCTCACAAGTCCTGCGCCCCCCCCCCCCCTTTGCATAGTGATGCTGCATGACCTGATCACTGTCCAATTAACCTTGATATGGGCAGAGTAACTGGGTGTGTGTGTGGGGGGGGGGGGGGTCTCATCACATTGCTGTGGCCGCGTCTGCCAGCACCTTCCACCTCTAAGAATAGAAACAACGTAGTTTCTAATTTTGTTAAACCAACATAAAAAGGCTTTGGATCAGTATTGACAATGGGCCAGTGGTACTAACAAGGAGAAACGCGGGACAGGCCCTGTGTGGCCCGGGGGGCATGGGGCCCAGAGCTGTCCACAGTGCTGAAACCAGCTCTGTCAAAAAAACCACTTAATTAACACCCATCCATCCTGAAGTCCACAGTACAATAAAGCAACATATTAAGGCTGATTCAACTGCATATAGTTGTACTATTTCATAGCAGTTTTTTTTCTTGCTAAGAAACATTCAGCCATTTGCAGCTATATATATTTACAGGTTTTGTTTCAGTTAAGCACATTATTCAGGGATAATACCAAAGCCAAACCTTGGGGTCTGACCCAGTGACATCGAAGTTACTATGGGCAACCCATATGGGTCATTGAACCATCATGCTAGCTACTGCTATTATCAAGAAAGTATTTCTCAGTGGGGCACCATCATGCCAATTTATTATTTTCGCTCTGTTCATGGACAAAACCTAGTTCACCCGTTTGTGCAAGTCCAAGGCTCTGCTGGAGCATGCGGGCAGTGCCGGCACATTTCCCTGGCCCGAATCCATCACACGCGGCCCTGCAGACACGCTAAGGGCTAGAGTAACAATCATGAATGCAAAACAAAGCACCTCCCCAGGACCTGTGCTAATGTATCACAGTTAGAGCTGCAATCCACGAGAGGTATGGAGAGTGCAGCGCTTGTCCGCTCCTCTCATTAGACTCACACTGCATCTGACACGATCACTTATTATTAGTGAGCCAAGCAGGTTTCTAATCGTGACAAAGTGCATTTCCCGCTCGCGACAAGAGCGGCCCACCGTGGACGCGGCAATAGGCCAGCAGCCGGGACGACACACGCGGTCTTCAGAAGCACGCAAAGCAATGTTCAGAGGCGGCACGCAATGTTAAGAAATATTCTTAAAAAATGAAATATTAGCCAGAAAGATGGGGGAATATTACACTGTGCTTTATAGGGGAGTCCAGTCAGGGTCAGTGAGCACCATTAGGGCCTCCATCCATGCTGAGACTATTACACCTGGGGGAGGAATATGGGGGCGGTATATGGGGGCGACCCACGGCCCTGGCTTCTGGCCTTGCTAATTACAACTGACTGTGCTATGGGGCTTGGGCTCACCCTGCCCCCTGTCCCAGTACTAAAGTCACTGGACCAGCAAACCACTGTGTGGGGGAGGGGGAGAGGGGTGTCCATGGTGACCTAGAAGAGTCAGCACCCAAGGGTCAGGAGCTAAGGGGCTATCAGATTGCTTAGGACTCATGAGAAAGAGATATAAAGACCCAGATGGCCCCCTTACAGGCGGGCGCTCTGAGAGTAACAGCTGGGCTGTGGTTTCAAACAAAATGATTTTTTTTTCCCACAAAGGAAGTGCTTGTCAACAAATGTACACATTTTCATTTTCCTCCACTTAGCTCGCTCTTATGTGGCTGCCAGACAGTCTTATCGAGAGTTCCATGATCATTAGGCGAAGGCATATCCAAAAAGACACTGTCGAGCGTGATGGAGATGTAACAATTCATTTATACACCTGTTCATTACTTGCAGTCCTGTGTTGTATTACATTCTCAAATTATACTCCCACACCTCATAATTACCTGTGCCCCCCGTTTCACTTTACACTCTCAATTAACACTCCTACTCTTGTTCATTAGGTGCAGCACTCTACAGCTAATTGCTGTTATTCAAGCGCACATGAAGATTTATGCGTCGCATTAAAAATTCATGTGCAGAATACTGACAGTGGATTTTAGCAGCATAGCAACAACGACAGCGTGCTACTGTATAAGTGAAAGCCCAGATCGAGCGGCTTCCGGGCCGCCAGGCCTGCTCCGGCGGCGGCATGGAATCTGGCGACCTGCTGTTAAGTCGCGGGTTCTGACGGCACCTGGCAGGCAGCTCCCCCCAGCGTTACCTCCCCCTCTCCTGCCGCCTCTTGACCGGCGCTCCAAGTTTAAATTGGACTCAATGCGATAATTCCTTCTTCCCAAATCCAGGCGAGAATGAGCTTGTAATCTCCCAATTACCGCTCTGAAAGGAGGCATTCTGGGAGCCAGCATTCGGGGGGGCTGGGACACGGGAGGGGCTCACGTGCCGTGCGGCTAATCACCTCGCCTCGGCACTGATCTCCGTCCGGCCCAAATGCCACTAGCGGGAAATTTGCCTTTTTAACCAACAAGAAAACAAGAGAAGTATCAAAGCCCCTTCCTCTGCAGATGGGGCACCTCCTCGGCGCAGGAGAACCGGCAGCAGCGGTGAGCGCTAACGTGGCCGCTTGGCTAGGTTCGGGGTCCCAACTCCCCTCTTAATGCCCACGGTAGTGAACTTGGCACTAACTGGGAGGGGGGGGGGGGCGTCACTGTGAAAGTACGCAACACTAAAGGAGCGTCACGCGACCGAGCAAGAAAAAAAGGACAGGGAAGAGTGACACGGGAACAAAGGCGGGAGAAACGAGTGGCGGTGGACGGCGACCGCGGCAGGAGCCAGCTTTTGTTTTCCAATAGGGTGTGTCGTGGAAAATATACACCAGAGCCGCTGATAAAAGCCCAATAATAACAGTGCTGCAGTAATAACTGCAGCAGCGATAATAAAGAGCGCCGTGGCAGCGCCGCCCCAAGTCCTGGCCTCTGCCAGATGCTCCACAGATCGGCCGGCCCGCTGCTCTCCGTGCGGCTCCAGCACGGACTGAGGACAGCAGCCAAGCACATCAATAATAAAAACACACTCTGGGGGGCAGAGGAAGCTCGCCGTTCGCAGCCCGCCCCAGGAAGGCAAGGCGGGATTTTATATTAAAAAAAACCCCATTATTGCCTAGCCTCTAACCAAAGCACAATATGATGAAAATAGGAGAAATAAAATAATGAGGTGCTGGAAGTGTGTCAACAACATCCCCCGCACACCCCCCACAGACCCCCACATCCCGGCCTGAGACTGCCGACCTCCCCCTCGTCTCTCTTTTTCTATCCCAGTCAATCCTCTTCCCAGGATGCCGCATTCTTTGACGGAAAACCTCTCAAACAAAAATGGACAGCAGAAGAAGACGGGACCCCCCCGGCACGAGCCTCCCGTCGGTGGAGGGTGACACTGGTAAGGCCGATAGCTGGCCGGGACCCCCCCGGCACGAGCCTCCCGTCGGTGGAGGGTGACACTGGTAAGGCCGATAGCTGGCCAGGACCCCCTCTGGCACGAGCCTCCCGTCGGTGGAGGGTGACACTGGTAAGGCCGATAGCTGGCCAGGACCCCCCCGGCACGAGCTTCCCGTCGGTGGAGGGTGACACTGGTAAGGCTGATAGCTGGCTGGGACCCCCCCTGGTACGAGCCTCCCGTCGGTGGAGGGTGACACTAGTAAGTCTGATAGCTGGCCGGGAGAGATCACGGGGGAGCAAGGCACTTCCTCCCAGGGGCTGCTTACCGAAAGAGTCACGTGCAGGGCAGGATGAGAGGTGCTGGCATTTGCATGTAGGGAGCTGCTGCCGGGCAGGAGTGCGATTCAGGCCCAGCCTTCCATGGGACCCCCAGCTGTGCCCCTGCAGGAGGCAGCTGGTGAGCTGGAGCCGGGGAGGATGGACAGCCAGCGGGGGGGCCTGACAGCCAGTCCAGCTGTGGCTGCCTCTGCTGCCACCAGCTGGTGTCTCCCCATCAAACAGGGTGGGGGGGTGGCTGGAGCAGCGGACAATGCATCAGGCGCTACCTCTGGCAGCAAAGCATTTTTTACCGTCTCAGAAAAGCATGGCATGTTACACAGCAAGCTGCTGGGATTGATGGCCGGGCACCTACTGGTGATATCGATCTCATTTCATATTTCCCCACATGGTGGCTGGTGTGAGCTGTGAGACCAAGAGAAACATAAAAGGAGGGAGAATGAAAGGCAGACAGAGAGTGTGGCGGGGGGGGTGTGCCTGACGAATGTGTATTTATCTGTGGGGAAGGTCGTCTGTCACTGGCCTCTTTGCTGGCAGCTGAGAGGTCATATATTACCTGTCTAAGAGCCATCAGTTCACACTCAGAGGCAGCTGTTAGGGCCCATCCTGCTATAGCTCGGGACTCCATAGCCCTGGGCCACACGTCCTGAAGCGGCCCTCGTTTAACCAGCATCACTGTTAGCTTCTGCCCCCGTCCTGCTTGTTCCTTTACACCTGTGACCTGAGCCGTGATCCTGCACCCACACCTGGCCCCCCATCAGTGCCGTCGTTAGGGCCGTCCCCTGCATGCGCCGCAGTTAGGGCCGTCCCCTGAACGTGCTGGCATTCGGGCCGTCCCCCGTCAGTGCCGGCGTCAGGGCTGTCCCGTGCATGCGTCGGCGTCAGGGTCGTCCCGCGCATGCGCCGGCGTCAGGGCTGTCCCGCGCATGCGTCGGCGTCAGGGTCGTCCCGCGCATGCGCCGGCGTTAGCGCCGTCCCCTGCATGCGCCAGCATTAGGGCCGTCCCCTGTCAGTGCCGTCCCCCGCATGCACCGGCGTTAGGCTGGCCCTCACATGTGTTGGCGTTAGGGCTGTCCCCGCCATCGCGGCCGCTAAAGCCGCCCCCTAGCTCGCATGCAAGTAGGTCGCCACCCCCTTAATAATTTCCGTGCCGTTAGTGCTTCCCTCAGCCTCCTAAATCAGGCCCAGCGAGTGGCTGCATTTACGCCGAGGCTGCACTCTGCTCGCCGGCCTGGTTCCCCTCATCGCTCTTTCCTGCTTTATTTTCACCTGCTTCTATCTCTCTTATTTTTTATGCTTGTATGAAAAAATTGCAGGAAACATACATCTCTAAAACAAAAAAAAACATAAAAAAAAACATAAAAGCATGCCAAGGGAATAGTGACAGGTCCTAAAAAGCAGGGCGTTTGCTGCCTTTCTTTGTATTCTTTATGACTGCTGCGGCTTTTTCGTGCGTTTTTATATAAATGCAGCTCTGTGTCTCTGTGTGTATGACTTAAACAGGTCATTTTTTTTTTTACATTGGAGCATGAGCACATTACTGCGTGGGTTTTTGACACAATTGTAGTGTTTCTTTAATGAGCGAGACATACAAAGGTTTTCCTTTTTTAGAAATGTAGAGGCATTTTTGTAGGAAAATGTAGGAAGGCTTTATGGTGTGCGATGGTTTATCTGGGTTAGCTGCATATAAAGATGAGTGTGATTCTGTACTTACTGTAGCAGCCAACGCCAGTCTTACATTTTTATCACACTGCCATCTGTTTGCTAGTGTTACTAATTTACTACTAATGACCATTAATTGCGTTAACATGAGAGTCGATGAGAGTCCCAGAAAGATGGAGGTACATGCGTGCGTGCACATGTGTACGTGTGTGTGTGTGTGTGTGTGTGTGTGTGTGTGTGTGAAAGTGCATGTTTGGCAGTCCCCCCGCTCCCCCGTCCCGCCTCCCCGGCTGCCGCCCCCTCTCCACTCGCGGCAGTCAGGACTCGCTGATTTATAGGGTTAATAACCGGCTCATTCACAAGCCCGCTGTCCTCAGCCTTTTTGTCTTGTCGGCTGCTAGTTATGCTGCTAGTTAGCCTCTTTTCTTTCCTTCTCACTGTGAAACCTGTCACAGGAGTGTCCATGCCTCTTCAGTCACAGTCCTCCTCCGTGTGGAAGCATGTGTGCGTGTGTCTGTGTATGCGTGTACGCCAACCGCATACAGGTCCTGCATCTGTTACATCAGGGTTTTAAAATCCTGCCAAATAATAGGACTGCTTATCTGCTGCTATATGTTCAATGTGATAAAATCAACAAATCACATTTTCAAATGCAACTCTCCATTGAACAAACCTAGTCTTAACTACCTTGAAAGAAGAAGAAACCAAAACAATGGACTCTCTTCTTCCTTCACACTATATACCAAAACCAGACATTGGTCCATTTATGTTTCCATGCCAGAAGAGCCCCTGAAATGCAGGTCTGCAGTCCATCTTCAACATCACATAAGCCCAAGGCAGCTGAACTGAAATGTGGTTTATCATCACAAGCAGAACATGGAACCTGCCACCTGCGCGTATGTGTGTGTTCCTGCGTGTATGTGTTCCTGCGTGTGTGTGTGTGTGTGTTCCTGCGTGTATGTGTTCTTGCAAGCATGTGTTCCTGTGTATGTGTGTTCCTACATGTATGTGTTCCTGCATGCATGTGCTCCTGCGTGTATGTGTTCCTGTGATGCACTGCTGCGGGCACCAAGAGTACCTAACAACAACACTAGAAGAACTGCGTGGTATTTGGATTAGACAATAGCAGTGCTCTTCTGAAGAAACATAAGCCATACTTTGGTGTTTCTGACATCCCTAGAGGTCTTTTTACATGCTGCTTGACAAAGCAAAACGAAAATAATTTTTGTCAAGATCATTGAGGAGGCTTTTATACTCAAAGCACTCTTTCATATAGAAATGTCAAATGGGCAGTTTCTACTTATTTGTGCTCTTTTGAGGACTGATAACAAGCCCTTCTCTGCTACAGGACTCCTGCATCCCTGGAACACTCCTAAGCTGATACCCACCACATCACCTTGGCTCCGGGGGGGCGGGGTCACGTGCACCTGTAGCGTGGCCCACACTCCCCCCACAGCGCTCTCACTTCCTCATCCATGAGGCTCCTTTGAAGCAGAGCCTTACCTGTCTGCAGGCTGCCCGCCTGACCCTCCTCAAGACGGGAGACCTGCTGGCAGTGAAACGGGCAGTGCCAAGGGGGCTTAAGTCAGCCTTTCTGTCCCAGAGCAGAGCAGCACGCCAGCAGCAACCCCCTCACCCCCAAGGCAGCTCAGCAGCCCATCTACTCACCTACACCCCATCTCCCCCCCATCTCTGTGCATTAAATCTCACCGATTCCCAGCGTGGGCTCAATAATTCAGCGGCTGAGAGGCTCGACCCAGACAGCTCCGCTCCACAGTCCCTCGCCCAGGCGACTGCCGTCGCGACCCGCTTTCTGCTCTTGCTTAGCACGTGTGCGTGTCTTTTGGTTTTTATTTTGAACAACATTTTCTTAAGATATAAAAAGGACTGAAATTAACATCTTGTCTCAGGACCCCACTGGGGGGGCATGGAGACATTATTAGCCTTTGGACAAACTGCTGCGCTCTGTAATGTCTCTGTAAAGACACTGCCGTCACCGTGACAATAGTGAGCCTAATGCACGGATTCTCCATGCTATGTCAGACTCTTTGTGTCCCCCAGTTAATGCTGATCCAGTTACGAACGCGGCCGAATGCTAAAGTTCCCAAGAAATTCTCTTTCTCACCATTCAAGATCAAACCAATACCACAGACAAAGCACGGACTACATTTTTTAGAAAGATTAGGACAGACTTAATTATTCTTCTTTCTTAAAACATGTGCCTATTTCTTTTTAATAGATCCTACTCAGGACGAGCCTGGGCTCCTTTAAATGTACAAATTAGCCTGGGTTTCATAATAGAGACGCTCATTATATATGCATGGTAATAAAAAGATAATTATGAATCCCTTGACTGTGTTCCGGCATTTGGCAAGCTCCTTAACACAAAGCATACGCTCCAGAATGCCTTGGCTAATCCTCGGCATAGAATGGAACCCTGGGATTCCCTCTGCAGAGGCCCTGGCACCGCCAAGAGATGAGCCGGAAGGAGCAAGAAGGAAACGAGGGAAGAGACGAGGGAGGAGACAATGCGAGAAGCAGGGCAGAGCCAGGGCCGAAGGTGCCAGAGAAAGAGGCTCCTGAGAAGCAGCGAAGGGGAGAGGATGAAGGAGGGGAGGCCGGCTGGCAAACAGATGAGGAAGAAAGTGAGGCTGAAGGACACTGGTAGGTGAGCTGAGCGCCCCCTGATGGACGGGGTGAGTTTCCAGACAGCTTTGTCAATGTGAGTGAGGGCAAGCATCTGACGAATGCACGGGCTCGGCGGCGCTCTAATGGCTAAGTTGACTAGAGTCAGATGAAAGGGAAAGGAATACATCTGAAGAGTGTTCCCTCATCAGGGAACCAAGACAAAGTGCTTCAGTCACAAACGGACACTTCCGAGAGCCTGTGCTCTCTTTGGCCACCTTCAATTAATTAGCACAAATGGCAGACAAATAGCACCAGCTAAATAAATGATTTAGCAATTAGCACGTAAAATGCAGCACATCGACACTGAGAGTGCGGCCGAATTTGTCAAATGCCTGCAGCTGCCTCCTCGCAACAGCAGATAACAACCAGAAGTGGTCAGTTTGGCTAGTTGCCTGGGCATCCGTGCCGTTTCCTCACACGATCGCTTGCCGGAACCTCAAATGGCATGAAACGGCTGACCACACGCAGTGGTGTCCTGGACAGAAATGACCGGGCAGGTCAAGCGCGGGCGGGACCCTCCGGGAATGGACGGGCGTGATGGAGAATGCGCAGACAGCGTGGCTCTGCAGGGAGATTGCAAGGAGAATGCCTCATTGGTCTCATTCTTTCACCGGGCGGGCAGGTGAGGAGGAGCCTGAATCAGTGCCATAAACTGGCAGCAGTTCGGGTTACAAAGTGGGCACCAGGTATCAGATACTTATTCTAATGCTCTCAGAATGCTAATGGTAGAGTTAGCAATGTGCGTCCCCCTTCATCCTGCAGTGTGTTTAACGCGCAGTATCAAAGCGCAGGCCACTGGCACGTCCGTGAGGCAGCAGGGGCTGGGGTCGATATTAGATAGGCGCTGCATTTCCCTGGGGTGAATTTTGGAATTCTTTTGAAGGGTTTGAAGCTGGAGCCACAGCGATTGGCTTTGACAAGGCCACCCGACACCAAAACAAGACCCCTGAGCCCCGCTGCTCAGCTTTGCAGCCGCAGATAAAGCTGAAGCCTCCATGCCATGTAGAGACCCTTCTGAGCAGAGGCGGAGATGGAGGAACGCTGCTCTGCCTGACCAAGTGAAGGACCCATTTAGACTGAGTTATCATTTGCACAGCAGGCAGGGAGGCAGTCCCCCCCCCCACCACCTTTGTTGGATAACTTCAGAGCAGAAATTGTGAGCATCAATGAAGGCCAGGGAAGTGATAAGCTGGCCCAGCTCTGCCGCCAGATGTAACATTACAGCATTATTCCATACATTTACGTAAACTTCTTTTTTCTTTTTTTAGATCGAAGCCTTTTGAAAGTTTCTCCCCCTCCTTCTGTTTGTTTGTCACTTGTTTATTAACCAACTCTCGTTCCCACATCTAAAGTCAAATTTGCCGGCTAATTAATCACAATTCTTCATCTTCTTCATCTATTTTTTCCTTCCTGCCTCTGAATGAATTTGCATAATAATGACTTTTCCTTCTGTGCACAGTAAATAACCGAGTGGTGCTGACTTTGCTGTCCTAATTCCGGGCTTATTAAGAAACTGAGTACAGCCCTCCAGGGGGCGCCGTTCAGGAGCTAATGACACTAGGGACCAATGTTGCAGTGTGAGAGTGAAAGGGGGCCTCCCAAGTCGCAGGGGTGTCAGACGCAAAACACATCAAAGGTTATCCTTTAATTTAATTACACATCTGCAGTGTAATGGAGCAAGGGGGGTGGTGGAAGAGAGAAAAAAGTCCCAGCATGCCTGAAGGAAGGGGGAAATACATCTACTGTCTAGCTGTAGTACTGAAAATGGCCACATTTGTTTTGTGCAATGCAATTGTGAATTCCCATGTTGGACTAAAAATGACACTGACACCGTCAAACGACATTGTTAACATCTAACACGAGTCCTCTCAAGTCAACAAAAACAGGAACGCAGATTAAATCTTGCCATCAGCAGCTGAAAGTCAGTCAAACCGCCGCGCAGCAATCCCCCTGAAAGCCGAAAGCCACGGCGAGGATTTCTCTCATACGCAAATCACGTCTGTGCTGCTGTAATTACACTCAGGCTGTACTGAATGACTTTGCTTCACTTTTGGGACTAACGCAGTAACGGGGCTGGTAATTATAAAGGGGAGGCCGGCCATTTGTGCGCCGAGCCCTGCAAAAGCGGCGCAGAGCAGTTCAATTTCACCCCGTCGCAGCAGAGCGCCAAGGCGATAAGAATCTGAGGCCTGTCTCACAACAGGAGAGCTCTGTAAAAATACAGAGGCGAATTAATGAAGTTACACTCCCCACTTAAACCTCATCTTTCAAGTGTTCAAGGCAGATAGCATCGAGGAATTAAATTCACTTAGAAGAGTAGGCCTGGCTTGCCTCTGGTACTATTCAGAGTGCTGATTTGAAATGGACGGAAGAGGCTCTGACACACATGAATGCACCGCCTTGCCCTGCTCTCGGCCTGCCTGCAGCCCTGACTACTTACAACCGCCTTTCCTGTGTTTTTTTTTCCCATTTGTAACTTTGGTGCTGAGTGATGCACACAATAGCAACAGGACACAGCAGCACAATCAGAAGCACTTTTGAACGTCTTCACCCTCTGGCAGCTTGTGTATCTCTCAGCACAGGCAATTCCTATTTCCCTCATTGCCATCTTCCCTCAGTCTCTCTCAGTCCTCAGCTCCTCCTCCGTCACCCACCACACTCGCCCCTCCACTCAGAGCACCTCCCGGTGGTCAGATCATCCACAATTATCATAGCGGTCGAGGATGCCGACAGATAACCTGGAGGTTGTGTTTAAGCCCAGCTGTAGAACCCTTGAGCAAGAGACTGGAAATACTCCAGCAAAACGTCCTGCTCTATAAATGGGTATGAAAATTGTAAGTAGGTTGGAATAGTGGCAAGTTAAGCAATTATGTGTAATACTGGATGTCACGCATCACACGACTATTGACAGTCAACCTGTGGCCCCATCCTCACTCCCAAGCGACTGACAGCGTCTGCCTTTCCCCAGTGACTCCAATAGACAAATTGCCTGGAGCCCCCGCCCTCCTCCTGACACGCTGCACCATATTTCACTCACTCTGATAGGCGGGAGTCTGTGGACTGGCAACAGTCTCCTCTTCGGCTGTCAGCGACGACGTTATTTATTAAGCTGACCCGCATTAATGATCGTTGACAGGAGTAATGGGCTCCCCCGTCTGTAGCTGCTCCTCGCGCGGACTCCGCGCGCCCGCCACGAGATTGATGTGTTTACCATTCACCGTCTGTATAGTATGTAAATAACCACTCGACGTGGGGTGAAATATTTATAAGGGTCGGCCGTAGTTAAGAAGGAGCAACGTTGTGACACGGCAACACGGATTTCTACGCGCGTGCAGGAGAGTGCGAGGAGGCAGGCTGACGAGGGACGAGGGCGCAGCCTGCGTGCTGCCGCGGGAGCTGGGGGTGTAGCGGCAGAGGTGCCCGCTGGGGGCAGCGCGGAGGAGAGCGTGAGAATGCTGTAAACGCCACATGTTCCCTCCCCACGCTACACCCCACCGGGTGAGGGGGACAATGTTGACACTGCAGCGGAACAACTCTGCAGGCATTTCTGACGAGTTCTGGGGCTGGTGTTATATATAGATACCCAGTATACACTTTATATTTTACCCACATAATCAAAGTCCCACCATAACCCGTTTTAAACATGCTGATGGCAGAGCCACCGTTCGGCAACTTTGGGGAAACTCGAAGAACACAGGTGAGCTTCCAGTAAAGTCTGACAGAAAACACTTGTTCCTGTGGGTTAGAGACATGTGGAGAATCAGCTTCATCCAGGAACAAAAGACAGAGCGAGAACAAGAATATGCCACAAAAAAAAAACAGGCGTCATCCTCAGCTCTGGTACAAACGGGGTATTTCTGTGTACTCTTACCACCCCAGTTAGAAATAACTCCTTGGAAGTAATTCATATTCTGCCCTGAAACATTAACTTACACTGGATCTTCAGCTCCCGTCACTAGGAGTGTGTGAGGTAGGGCAGCAGAGGAAGATAAGTGGGTAATTAGACTAAGTGTGAATTGGAACTGAATTCCAGCAAACAGGGGGTTATCTTGGAGATGAATTAATGCATGTCATAGGCATGTCATTAAAACTCCTTTTTGATTAAATGCGCGGATTTAGATTAGAAGATAAAAGGGGCATTTAAAATTCATGCCACAGTTAATGATTAAATGAGTACCACCAGCTTTTTTTTCCCCTGAGCAGCGTCAAGATATATTTTTTAACTTCTGGAAAATAATGAATTAATTAATCAGATTGTATTCATTAATCATAGGCGTGTGATCCATTAATACTCGCAGCAGCGCTTGTTGAAGTCGTTAAGGACTTGGAGGCCTGCGCGTGTGTTTGGTGACAGGCACAAACAAGCATTCTGACAGCTACGCGAGTTTATATCCGACGGAATGAAGTCCACCATGATCCGCTGCCACCGCGCGATAAAGTGCGAGGGTTTAGCAGGAGTGAAGGAATTTAAAACCCTGACCATATTAGAGGAGACGGAAGACCCGCAGCAACGCGCTCACTCTCTCCGGCTGTCTCCTTTGCTGAAAGCTCTGCCTAACTGACAGATACAACTCCCATCTCGAGCACAGCCCACACACACAGCCTGCACACGCACAGCCATACTGCAGGGACACACGCTCACTTCCCCTCGGGATTTGCAGGATCCGCTCCTTTCCTCGGTCCCCACCCCGGCGGCCGCGGGTCTTTAACCTGGGTCCCCCCTGTCTGGCCGTCCTCCACCTATTTCCTAGCAGAACTGTGAGCAAAGCAGTTCACATCTGTGTATCTGTGGCCAGAATTAATGCAGAAGCCGTATCATCTGAAGAAGCTTGGGAGTAGAGGTAGTTACCTACCCTCAAAGGCCTATGAGCATGCACTATTTTCCTTCAAGGAAGTGCTTAACCACCACTGTTACATGACCGATCTGCATAAATAGGTACACAGCAAAAAAAATGCAAACTCTGCCAGTGCATATGATGCGGATATAGAATCACTGGATTGTGAAGTGTAGAGGTGCAATATCATTTGAAAAGATTGCGTTCGTCGGCAGACAAAAGAATGATACATGATTCGTTAAGGATGACGGAGTGGGGCAAAGGGCGCATGGCCCCAGGGCAACACTGTGTTCTCATGCAGGTCTGCCACCCTCATGCAGGTCTGCCAATCTCAGGTCCCGGTGGCGATTTAACAAGGAAGGAATGAGCAGTGCTAAACAGAAAGGACGCATGCTACTATACGCGCAAATTAGACTCATCCGGGAAAAACAATTAATGACTCACTGGAACACTGACACTGTGGACACTGCATGCTGTGAATAAGCCATACACTGCACGCTAGGCACACGGCACGCACCGCTTCAGGCTGCATGGTGTCACCGACTGCAGCCTTCAGCCACAAGCATAATGTGGGGGGTGTCACCCCAAGGGCAGGTTTAGCAGCCATGATGGCAGTAAAGCTCAGAATCCTGTACAAACTAGAACACAGTGAGGTACAGCCAGAAATGCCAGGCTGTAATGTCTTACGAGTGCATGGGAAAACCGCTGACCTTACGTTCAAGGTCGATAACTCAAAGGTCAGAGGTCACGGGTTCAATGATGGATCCTTAGCTTTCAGGTAATAGGGCTAGCAGCCACTAGAGGGTGTGATCTTGAGCCGTGGATCCAAGCAGGTGCCAGAGGAAAAGTAGAGGGCACAGAGAAAGAAAGAGAACAAGCAGCAAGGGGTAAAATGCCAGGAGGGACGGAGGCAGGATGAGTGAGATGCACAGGGACTGAAGTAATGAATAAAAAGGACGAGCGAGTCGAAAGAGAGATTCAGGGGGGAACAGCAGAGCAGACAGAGGGGGGTGAACGATGGAAGCAGAGCTGGAAGGAGGAGAGAGAGAATAGAGGAGGTGAGGGAGAGTGAAAGATGGGCAGGAAGAGCGGGAGTGCAGGGTGAGGGCGGCCACTCTCGCCCCGCTCACAGTAATCGTACATGACATTTAATTGCAGGAAAGGCGCTTCACTTAATAACTCATATCCCGGAGCAGCTAATTAGTCTTACCGAGGAAAAGAGGAAGGCAGAGGATGCTGATCCACCAATAGGCCGACGCCCACTTGATACCCGCCGCAGTCTGCAGTGCCAGTGCTGCCACATGCCGCAGAAGCTCGCCCCGGGCTTCTCAGCACACAGCCGCCCCCCCTTCCCCCGGGCCACCCACTGCCACCCTTGACTCACACAGCAGGGGCGCTAATTATTCAACCTTTTGATGCTTAATATCTGCGCTCACAAATGACGCCCTTGAGAAACAAAAGAGAACTGGGTGGTCGGGTTGGGGTGATTATTTACTGCACTTCTGAACAGCGGTTATTGTGGAGTGTTACATTTTCTTGGTTTTCATGGCCTGAGCAATAAGTCTGAGAGTCAGCACCCACATACTGCCCATCCACACCGGGCGTCTGCACCCACATGCTGCCCACCTGCAGCCACACGCTGCCCACCAGCACTGAGAGTCTGCAGCCACACACTGCCCACCCGCACTGAGAATCAGCAGCCACACGCTGCCCACCAGCACTGAAAGTCTGCAGCCACACACTGCCCACCTGCACTGAGAGTCAGCAGCCACACGCTGCCCACCAGCACTGGGAGACTGCAGCCACATGCTGCCCTCCCGCATTGGGAGTTCGCAGGCACACACTGCCCACCAGCACTGGGAGTCTGCAGCCACAAGCTGCCCAACTGCACTGGGAGTCAACAGTCACACACTGCCCACCCACATTGGAAGTCAACAGCCACACAATGCCCACCAGCACTGGGGGTCAGCAGTCACAAGCTGCCCACCCGCATTGGGAGTCAGCAGCCACACGCTGCCCACCTGCATTGGGAGTCTGCAGCCACACACTGCCCTCCCGCATTGGGAGTCTGCAGCCACACACTGCCCTCCCGCATTGGGAGTCTGCAGCCACACATTGCCCACCAGCACTGGGAGTCTGCAGCCACACGCTGCCCACCCGCACTGGGAGTCAGCAGCCACACACTGCCCACCAGCACTGGGAGTCTGCAGCCACAAGCTGCCCACCCGCATTGGGAGTCAGCAGCCACACGCTGCCCACCAGCACTGAGGGTCTGCAGCCACACACTGCCCACCCGCACTGAGAGTCTGCAGCCACACACTGCCCTCCCGTATTGGGAGTCTGCAGCCACACACTGCCCACCAGCACTGGGAGTCTGCAGCCACACACTGCCCACCAGCACTGGGGGTCTGCAGCCACACACTGCCCACCTGCATTGGGAGTCTGCAGCCACACACTGCCTACCAGCACTGGGAGTCTGCAGCCACACGCTGCCCATCCGCACTAGGAGTGTGCAGCCACACACTGCCCACCCACACTGGGAGTCAGCAGCCACACACTGCCCACCCGCATTGGGAGTCTGCAGCCACACACTGCCCACCCGCACTGAGAGTCTGCAGCGACACACTGCCCACCTGCACTGGGAGTCTGCAGCCACAAGCTGCCCACCGGCACTGGGAGTCAGCATCCACACGCTGCCCATCCGCACTGGGAGTGTGCAGCCACAAGCTGCCCACCTGCATTGGGAGTCAGCATCCACACGCTGCCCACCAGCACTGGGAGTCTGCAGCTACACGCTGCCCATCCGCATTAGGAGTGTGCAGCCACACACTGCCCACTGCCCACCAGCACTGGGAGTCTGCAGTCACACACTGCCCACCAGCACTGGGAGTGTGCAGTCACACACTGCCCATCCGCACTAGGAGTGTGCAGCCACACACTGCCCACCTGCACTGGGAGTCTGCAGCCACAAGCTGCCCACCTGCATTGGGAGTTTGCAGCCACACACTGCCCACCCGCACTGGGAGTCAGCAGCCACACGCTGCCCATCCGCACTAGGAGTGTGCAGCCACACACTGCCCATCCGCACTAGGAGTGTACAGCCACACACTGCCCACCAGCACTGGGAGTCTGCAGCCACAAGCTGCCCACCAGCACTGGGAGTCTGCAGCCACAAGCTGCCCACCTGCATTGGGAATCAGCAGCCACACACTGCCTACCCGCATTGGGAGTCTGCAGCCACACGCTGCCCCCCCCGCATTGGAAGTAAGCAGCCACACACTGCCCACCAGTACTGAGAGTGTGCAGCCACACACTGCCCACCCGCACTGGGAGTCTGCAGCAACACACTGCCCACCTGCACTGGGAGTCTGCAGTCACACACTGCCTACCAAGCACCGGGAGTCTGCAACCACACACTGCCCATCTGCACTAGGAGTGTGCAGCCACACACTGCCCACTGCCCACCAGCACTGGGAGTCTGCAGCCACACGCTGCCCATCTGCATTGGGAGTCAGCAGCCACACACTGCCCACCCGCACTGGAAGTCAGCAGCCACACACTGCCAACCCGCATTGGGAGTCTGCAGCCACACACTGCCCACCCGCACTGGGAGTCTGCAACCACACACTGCCCACCAGTACTGAGAGTGTGCAGCCACACACTGCCCACCCGCACTGGGAGTCTGCAGCAACACACTGCCCACCTGCACTGGGAGTCTGCAGTCACACACTGCCTACCAAGCACCGGGAGTCTGCAACCACACATTGCCCACCTGCACTGGGAGTAAGCAGCCACACACTGCCCACCTGCACTGGGCATCAGCAGCCACATACCGCCCACCCGCACTGGGAGTATGCAGCCACACACTGCCCATCCGCACTGGAAGTCAGCAGCCACACACTGCCCATCCGCACTGGGGGTCAGCAGCCACACACTGCCCACCCGCACTGGGAGTCAGCAGCCACACACTGCCCACCCACACTGGGAGTCTACAGCCTCACACTGCCCACCCGCACTGGAAGTCAGCAGCCAGACACTGCCCATCAGCACTGGGAGTCAGCAGCCACACACTGCCCACCCACAT
>JAODKM010000035.1:14997032-15015324 GCA_026780845.1 Petrocephalus sullivani | reverse complement strand
ATCAGCACTGGGAGTCAGCAGCCACACACTGCCCACCCGCACTAGAAGTCAGCAGCCAGACACTGCCCATCAGCACTGGGAGTCAGCAGCCACACACTGCCCACCCACATTGGGAGTCAGCAGCCACACACTGCCCACCCACACTGGGAGTCTGCAGCCACACACTGCCCACCCGCACTGGAAGTCAGCAGCCAGACACTGCCCACCAGCACTGGGAGTCAGCAGCCACACACTGCCCACCCACATTGGGAGTCAGCAGCCACACACTGCCCACCCACATTGGGAGTCAGCAGCCACACGCTGCCCACCCGCACTGGAAGTCTGCAGCCACACGCTGCCCATCCACACTGGGAGTTCAGCCTTGTCAAGGCAAACTGACTTCGGCTTCACTTTGCTGCAACTGGAAATGTGAGCAGAGCGCAGTAATTTGCGCTGTCCGGAGACAACTGTGTGGGGGGTGGTGCGGGGGGGAGCTGGCAGATGTCCTTTTATACAGTGAGTTTTTCTTTTAAGGGTGAAAATTGCTGCAATTCTGAGTGACTTTTGTCGAGATTGTGCAGACGGCGAGCCGTGGGGAAGGCAGGTCTGGGACGTGCCCCATGCGTGTCCGTCTGCGGCAGAGTGGCAGCGACCGCCCCATCCGCGGCCCTCCTCTCCGCTGCGACTCATTGGAGGCAGTGGCGGGCTATAATGAGGCGTGAAGCCTGAAAGTGTTTGACCGAGAGGCAGGTCGAGAGCAGCATTTCGAAACGCCATTAAATCTGACGCCCGGCCTGACGCTTGCAGCAGCAGGAAGGCTGTTTATGATCTTTCCAAACAGACCGTATCCTTTTGAGCCAAACTTATCTTGGTCACACAGCAGATTCTTTTATTCAAAGCGACTGACACACCCTTTGTGTCACTCAGATGATCTGCTGGATATTCATGTGCTTTCTCCTAAAACACATCACTGAAGATCCTTTTGGGACTCTCTCATCTCTACTTTAAACTTGAGGACACTGGTGCCCATCCCATCAGGCACTTGCTTTTAAGACAGCATTCCTTCTAATCCTTCTGATTGGGTAATTAGAACAACAGGTTGGCACCACATTGCCTGCTTCCCTTTGACAGTTTGAACTGTTTGAGCAGTTTGAACATGCTCTGCTCAAAGCTTAACAAGTGCAGGTACTTCAGATGTTTAGAAGATAATTCATTTCTTTTGATAAAGTGGCACCTTTAGATTAAAAAAAAAACCTTTTTATGATAGATACTTCATCCATCCAGCTGAAGATAGAGTCACTATCTGATATGCTCCTCCAAACTTCCCTACGGTGGCTGACTTCCATCTCAGCACTCAGGAGGGCCCTTATGTCTAATTAGCACTGCACCCTGGCGGCCTCCTCCCTGCCCTCAATCCCATCTACACGTCCAGCTCTTAAATTACCTCTCAGCCACGCGCCTCTCTTCACTCGGGCCCATTAGGCCCCATCCCCGCTGCATTATGCACGCCGGCCTCTTTCACACACCGGTCAAACGTCCCCGTATGCCGGCTCCTCTTCCTGTCCGCGGGCGAGTTCACGTCCTCTTCTCCAGGAGCTTTCTGGGAGTGTTCCATCTTGCCCTCGTGACTGATAAGCAAGAGAGAACCCGTGGGATGGGAGACTCGAGATCCAGGCCAACGGGGCTTAGTTTTGACAGAAGAGTGACTGGTGTACTGGGAGATGGTGTCACCAAGGGGACGCGGGACACAGCCACAGGACCGGAAGACTGACTGAATGTTATTATTTCTTTGTTATTGCACATTGTCTGCTGAGCATATCGCGGAGACTCCGCTCGCTCCGCTGGCTCCCTCACGCTTTTCTCCCAGTGCTGGGCAGCTAATCTCCCTGGGTTACTCTCAGCATTTCTATCAGGCTGCACACTTCCCTTCCATTTGATGGCTTTGGACAGAAAGTGAGATTAGACCTGGTGTGGCCCCTGGGCTCCCCTTTCCAGCCCAGCTGTTCATGGACCCAGATTTAGCTAGAGATTTACAGAAATGAGCGATCTCTGACATCCAGAACCCTGAACAGCTACTGGGGGCACAGGGGATATTTTAATCCAGAACAACTTTGGCCCTTCTGCCCATTTGGCCCTGGAACATGTGCATCTGCTCTGGGGCTATTGTTAGTCTCCGTCAGATGCGGAGCCAAGGCTCCCCTGGGGATCCCTGCTCACCTTGGACTCCCACGTAGGGGGCCACAGCACTGGGCTTGGTCCTGGCTTCCGTCATCATCTTTGTTGTGGGCAGCAGCCCCAGAAGGCAGACCTGCCCACATTCATGCTAGCAGACCATGCCACACTGTGTGATCATGTCACACAGACCTCTCACACACACACACACACACACACAGACACGCCATGCCAGAGCGCTCCCCAACATAGGCAGGACCTGAAGAGGAATTGCCAGGCTTCGGATTGCCTATGTTGAATGTTTCATTACACAGAGACTATACAGCCGCAGCGCGCGTCTCTCTTAGTCAACACGTCTACGCGTCCAACATCTCGCCAATAACTAAAAATAAAGCGCCGCTCGGCCCGTGGTGCCTGACGTCTGTTTTGTGATCGAGCGGCGGTGCGGCGGGTAGCCTGGCTGGTCAAGACCTGGACTGTCGACCCAAAAAGCCGCAGAATCAAATCCCAGGAAGGTGCCTGCTGATACAGGTGCGAGAAAGGCCTGCCTTCTGAATGAGGGCAATAAGCAGAAAACGGGGGCACAGCTGGAAAAGAGAAAGAACATGAATGACGGGGATAAAAGAGCGAGTTTGGAAACTGACAACGCAAAGGGCTGCCGCCACGTTATGGACACTTACAGTGATCACATTCGGGATCTCATTATGCCAGCACCTAATTTAAAAGTTTAGCAAAATTGTTTAAATGTTAATCACTTCTGTTCTGAATATAACTGATATTCCCATGCATTGTAAATAATCCAAAATGCAAAGATTTTTCAGTATAAAATGCCATTCATACTTATCAGGAGTTTTTGAAACCATGAATGAAGAAATATAATGCCAACAAGAGCTCACGCTGCCAAGGTCCACAGGGCAGTGTGGGCAGAGACTATTCTCTCATCTGATTGGTCAGTGTGACTATGGGATGTATGACACAAGCTTCTAATGGCTCAGATATCCTGCTCCTCTATTTACTATTTAGAAGGTTCTAAACTCACCTGCCCACCGGCACTGGGAGTCTGCAGCCACAAGCTGCAAGCCTCAAGTCCAGCTGACCCCATCCCGGCTTTGCCCTGCTCAGAGCCAGAGATCCCTTCTGGCTCATTTAGCCCACTCTGTTCTCCTGGCTGCCCCCCCCACCCCCCACCCGCCAGCCCACCCCGCATTAACATTTCATCAAGTAATTACGGCCGGCCCCGGTGCACCGCTGTTTGGGTGCTAATGACAGTGCTCGCCGCAGCACAGAAGGCCCCCGTCTCAAAACAGAATCCATCACACACCCAAAGAGAGCCGTGACTGCCGGCCTGCGGCATGCAGGCGTGCCCTCGCGTGCCCGCGCGCGTATGTGTGTGTGTGTGCACGCGCTCACTCTTCCACCTCTCCCATTCGTCTTACGTTGTGTCACTCTCTCTTCCCCTTACTGCCAGGTTTCCTACATTTTGCAGTCTTGAATAATTTAAGATGTTAGTTCCCCAGTCATAAAAAATGTATGCGAAGCGGGAGCATAATTAAGCAGCCTAATCTGGAGCTTTCTGGAATGTTCTGTGTTCGGCTTTCGCTTTGTGTTCATTTCTTTGAAGGTAATCAGAATGGACAGAAATGCCTCATCCAGGCAGATCCGGCACAGTCTGAGGGTCGGGTTTGTCATGAGCAAAGGCAGCGTGTGCATGTCTGTGTGTTTGCGCTGGGTGGGAGGGCGGAGCCATGGATACCTCTGCTATGACACCCTGCAGCTTCAGTCCATGCGGGATAATGTATCACACATATAAAATGCTATAATTCATTTTCATAATTTAAAAATGTGTTTGTTATTAACCTATTTAATTGGTCGCCCTTTAGACTCCTACAGGGAGCATGTTTTGCAGAGCAGTGAATACAACAGACTAATTATTTTTTTATAATTGTATACTTAATTAAATGTGTATTAAATATAACAATACTAAAACACCCATGTTTTAAATGTTTTACACATATGAGACTTTCTTATTAATGTTTGTATATCCAGTGTACGCAATACATAAATAATAAAAACCTTTTCTCCACAGTCCTAATTTCTTATATTTTTTTACCCAGGATAAACATCTTACATACCAGGAAAATTTAAATTGTAATATTTGTTTTAGCTCACATTTGGCATTCCATTTCACAAAAGAAAAATAGTGCCTAACAGGCTAAAAACAAACAAAGCTATTTATAACGGTACCAAAATTGTCCTACAATTTGACAATAAAACAGGACAATTACAGGACAGTTACGGCAGCTTTATCAAAACTGGATGACTAGGCTCAGTGGTCATTGCGAAGTACAACAGTAGCTCAAGTCCTGTGGCTTTGACCATACACAGAAAGGTAGGTTATTCTCATCAGTAGCCATTGTGACACGAGTCCCCACGTGACAGCAACACACACTCCATAGTGCGGTCTCTCACACGCCTGAACTTCGTTTTTCTCCATCGGCCACTGGAGTGTTTTTTCATTTTTGATCATAAAGTAAATTACTCAGAGGCGCAGCCTATAAGACAGTCCATTCAGGCTGCCCTAAGAGCCAAATTCTGGGATCCAACAGCTAATTTAGCTCTTGTGCTGGGTGATGAATGGAAACCATTATGTATGACCATTATCAGCTGAGACAATGTATCACACTTTAGTCCGCACAGAGTGCGACAAAACATACAGAAAAAATAAAAATCGCTCCTAGTCCTGCCACTGGCTCTTGTTGCGATTATCAGCCGGCGGTGCATGGAGGCGGCCCACGCCTTTCCTGTTTGTTCCTGCTATCTCCTAACCTACTTTCTCATTTTCTCACATTCGCTCTCTCAGGATGAGCGGATGTAGAGCGTGTACGGCATTGGCTGGGAGATACGATCAGGCTCTTCTGAAGGGGACCTGCAAACAAGGCTACAGACAGCTCACTTAGCCAGCCTCTGTCCACCTGGCCATTAATGTTTGTTCCCAAGCCTCCATGGGACTTTCAAGTGCCCTCACAAAGACCTTGCTGAGATCCCACATTGTAACTCTGGCCCTTGCAGTCTGGGGCTTTCTTATTCACCACTCCTCAGAGCAGAATTCTCAACTGAGATGTAGTTTTGAGTGCAGCCAAGAGGTTTGAGGGCATGGGGGCTGGACGCAGCTGTGAGGCAAGAGGTGGGCGCATGTGTGTGTATGCGTGTGTGTGCTCAGCGTCTGGGGGAGTGTTACCTCCAAATGGCACTATTCCACACCATATGGACAGATTCACATGGGGTCTCAATGACCAAGACTCTACTTGACATGAGAAACTGAGCCTTTGAATCATAACCAGCACAGACAGAAAATATATACTGCCAGAGCGCATGGTTACTCAACCCTTAGTAGTCAGAAAAATAAGCTTTTAGGTCTGTGAGCAAAGAACTGCACTCTTTAAATGCACAGACTCAAAAAATGCCTCCTAATCCTATAACTATGCAAGCGGCCGTAGGATTTGTGTGAATCGATTCGGCACCAACGCGGCGTATTTCCACTGGGGTGAAACGGCGTAACACAAGAGCGAATCTCAACATGGGAACAAGCACCTGCTGGTTGCCGAGTCTGAGCGACGTGCAGTGTCTGACTGCCTTACGTCATCCATTCTGTTTATTAGACATGACTCATCAGAGGATATATGAAGGGGGTTACCGGCAGGTCGCAAAATGTTAATGGCTCGAAAATCAGAGGCTTGGTCCAAATGTTAGCTTGTCTTTTCTTAGTT
This sequence comes from Petrocephalus sullivani, assembly GCA_026780845.1. Taxonomy (NCBI): domain Eukaryota; kingdom Metazoa; phylum Chordata; class Actinopteri; order Osteoglossiformes; family Mormyridae; genus Petrocephalus; species Petrocephalus sullivani. The sequence goes on along the minus strand of JAODKM010000035.1, from coordinate 15,009,406 downwards.
ATGAATATTAATTATCATCTTTGAAAACGAGATGGCACCTGAAAAATGTTAAGATATACATATATGACAGCCGTAACCACTGCTTGATAGACGTGTTTGTGTGTGTGTACGCTGTTCATGGGCATTTGCAGTTCCACGGCTCCACGCTCGCATATCCCTGGCAGAAGCAGCGCTGATGTTTTTCTTCTTGTCTCGTTGTTTTGTGAGCCATGAAAAGCGGCAAATGTGCGACACACTCGCTCCGGCGACACGTGCCCCGCGGAAGGCCGCGCCGTCTTCCTGAGGAGCTGATAGAGAGAGCCAGGAGGGAAGAGCGGAAGGAAATACTCACTGGAATTCAGGTAAATAATTCAGAGTCTTAAAAAAAGTTTCAGTTTATTAAATATAAAAAATAAATAAATGAATGAAGAAATCTCTGTGTAGCTGTAGACGATTCCCACTGCACCTGGCTTTTTAAGCAATGCAAGCTACCTCAAAATAAACAGCACACTCTCATCCAAAAAAATCTATTGCTGCTAACTCTAGGCATTTGTCTGAGAAGCTCACTTGCGCCATCTCTGTCTAACAGGTCAGTAACACTACTTCCTGTGTTGCAATGAAGTGCGAAATCATTTGAAAACAAGAGGCCTCTTGATCATCCCAAATCATCCCTATTGCAATTATAATTCAAGGCACTTCGTGAAATCTATCGATACCACAATATTTAACCTTAGCGCATAAGACTAACAGGATTTTGAAGTTGGGCTTCATATTAACAGAGGACCTGGCCTATTCTGCTCACAACACTTCTCTGCGGTATTCTGTGAAACATTTACAGGCTACACTCAGAGAATATCTGCAATACAGTGGGCAGGTGCATTTGCAAGGTGAGGCCGAGACAAGATTTGAGTAAAAACATCTATCCTGATAGGAATGCTACTCTAGCGTGGATTGTTTTTATTCAAATTTAGTAGAAGATTTAAAATATTGCACAAGCTATGCTTAATTCTTGAAAAATGTCACTAATCTTTTCTGAATAAAAAACACTTTCTACTTAGATACATGTAATCATGCCATTTTTTTCACCAAAAGAGGCAATGGTAGCAGGAAACTACCAATATTGTGTTGCCTCATACTGTAGCTTAGTAGCTAAAAGAAACATTTTAATGCTGTCAAAAGCTAAGAGATGCAAATTAGCAGCCATTAAAAAGTAAATTAGCGAGCGCTGAAAAGCGACCATACAGTGCCTTTTTGTTAAGCACTGCTAGCGAAGCCCGATCCGAGAAAGCGGGAGGAGCACTGAAAGGATGCAACGCATGCAAAGTGGCTCCATCCACCGAGGACTGACAGCTGAATCCTTGACTGGATCTTTGAACTGGAGTTCTATTGTGTTTTGCACCATAAGCTAAACCTCAGTTCTAACATACAGCAGGGCTAACTGAATAACATTTGGATGCACAAGCATCAGACAGAGCGACCTCTTCACCAGCAGTCGGAGGAGCGATTGGGAACCTAGAGAGGGATCTGAGATGCGCGCTACGGGAAGGCGGCTACCACCATCCACCCATAGCTCAGGGAGAGAGAAGCATCATCCATCTCGGCTAAAAGAGATTAGCGGAGAGGGAGAGAAACAGAACATCCTGACACAGATACAATTCATCAGAGCTACCATGCTAAAAACCCAAGCAGCGTTAGATATCAAAGTCATCCAGGCTGCAGCACAAAGCCAGATAATGCGTGACTGATGTCCTGGAGCTGAGTTAGCATGTTGCCCAGAGGCAATTCGTTTTTCTCCTCTCTTTCAACCCAACATGTAATTTAGACTATAATTAAGGAGGTAGATGAACGCACACTAATTATCAACACTCAGATACAAACAAAAACAAGTGCAAAAGGCAGCTTGCTCACAAGGCCGCACCAGTCAGCTGGTCTCCTGAGACCTCTGAGGCCTGAGATAAGTGGTGTCAGCCCACACAGAGACTGCAGATCCTCACGGATCCCCCACATCCCAGAGTTTCAGATCCGGATACTGAAGTGAGCCATTCCCCTTGACGCAGCGGCTCCCGTTCGAGGCGGGTAGGATTTGGAATTGGGGTGGCGGTTAGGTGGGGGAGGGCGGTTTGATGCTTTTGCCTCGCTTGCAATAAAGGCTTCCTGCGCTAAAGTGGGTCAGCGCATGTGCTGTGGAACACGGGCTCCGAGGATGGGTTCCGGAGCAGGATAAGACGAGTCCAAATATGGTAATGGAAAGAGGCATGGTTAGGAACCTGAAGCGTTTGAGGAGGTGCGCGCGTGTGGGGTGGGAGGAGGCAGGCTCTGCAGCTCCCTGTCCTCTGGCAATTAGCTGAGGCGCTGTGCCTCTGCGATTATAGAATGCTGTGAAAATGGAGGAGATAAGAGCCAAGGCCCGAACGCACTTCCCTCTCCCCCCGCACTGGCAGACGCTCGCCGCGGGCCCCGTAGATAGCGAGAAAGCCACAGCCCCCCCAGCTGGACGTCTGGAGCGGCCAGAGGGAGAACCGGATTCACCGATAGTGAGACCTGTCAATCAAGGTCACAGATCGAGCCGCCCGAAAGCCCTGCTGGCTCTGTAGCTGCTTTTACAAGGATTGGCTGACTCGTTTCAAGCCGTGTTCATTTATCCAAAAGGATATTAACTGAAGGAGGACGGGTTGGAGATGTGAACCGGTGACCTGTCATGCCTTCTTCACAGTGATAACACTCTAGGTTGAAAGAAGGTACAACGTCCAATAAAGATGCGAAGGGTCCCGTGCTCATACACCTCCGTAGGCCTGAACCCGCAATCACTGACAGTCAACAGTCAGAGGAAACTGCCGAAAATAGAAAGTCATTATTTACACTCACGCAGCAGTTACTGTTATGATGCTACACCGTTTCTGCTGCTGAATCAGAAAGACCCGCCAACCTCGCCATCGCTTGCCTCGCCATCGCTCGTCCCACCTCCATCTCCCTCCGGAGCCACCTTCACAGGACGACGCCGCCCTGTAGTCTGATTGTGTCAAAGGCAGGGAACACGGGTGGAGTTCACGTGCAAGGCTTTCAGGATGTCACCAGACAGACAGGAGACAGTGACTGGGGGGCTGGGGTTTGATGTGGAGAGAAGTGGGAAGCAGAGACGCCACTTTCTGCCACAACTGAGTAGCAGAGGGATGGGGGGTGCAGAAAACAACAATCCCTCTGACAGCCGTCTTTCCCCCTCATTAGTGACTCGGGGAGAAATAGCAGCCCCACCCACCACCCCCACCCAGCAAGCTCGTTACAGAAAACGCTTCCCTCTTAAAAACGCTGAACTGGTTCTTGAATAATTCACAGCCAGCAGGTCTTTCACAAAGCCGCCTGTGCCACGTCCCGATCCACATTTATCTTTCTGATTTTTGGCAGGAGCAGCTGTTTGCTACCTGGTATGTGTCGCTCGGCCAGAGGCTGGCATGGTATCCAGCCTCATGCCCACCTTCCCAAACACCCAGCGCACTCTGCCTGACCCTGAGATCGTGGGCTGTCCCCTACCCCAGTCATATGATTAATCCCTGCCATTCCTTTATGGCCTCGTGCCTGTTTGTTTCCCATAAATATACACGCAGAATCAGTGTCCCCGACGAGGGCGACGACGGGTCGCCACGTTCGCCAGGTTCACCCGAGGTCTGCCAAAGCTCGCGTCTCATTTCCACTCAACATGGCACTCAAAGGCAAGGCTGCCGTCTATTAAACCTACCTAGGGAGTCTGAATCAGACCAGCCACCGGCCCAGGGATTCAGGCTGGGAGGTGGCTGACTATGCTACTCAAATAAAGCCACCTTTTCTGAGATGTCAGCCTCGCATTGCAAAGCCTCACATTGCACTAGCACTAGCATGTGAGTTGCCGCTGACCAGCTACAGGAACAAACTGGCCTGTGTATTTACTGTATATTTGGGAACAATCCCTCCTTCCTTCATCCACACACACACACTGTGCAAAAACACAATGAAACAGCCATCCCAGTAAGGATGACCTACTTAGTGGAGCACACTGAGTCGCATTCCTACGGTCGATATAGAGTGGAATTAGCTGAAGCTGGAGCCAAGCTTCCAGGGCAGCATTTCACCAGCTCCGAGTGGAGGCTCAGGATCCAACCGCAGCGATGGGGCCCCTCAGCCATATTCTAATCACGCCTTTAACATCCAGAAACTTTTACGGTTAAACAGATCCCATTTTCATCCGGTGTCTGCCATTAATTGTTTCATGAACGGTCTCCCAGCAGAGTTTCCACGATGGGAGTACGGAGCATAGCTATTAGGGCAAAGCTGAAAAGCAAGTCTCTCTCCCCGCTTGTACGCTCTGGCACGATGTGCGCGTGACATGCGTGCGAGAGCAGCCACGAGCTACGCACAGGATGGGGTCGCAGTCTGACACGGGCGAGTGATCACAGGGGTCATAAGTTGCGTTGAGGGGCCGGATGTGACAGCGGTCCTGCGGTTGAGGAGCTGTGTAGTACAGCACCTGTAAATGTGGGAAGGAGCTTAAGTCTCACCATAAGCCACAGATTACTCCAAATCAGGCCTCTCGTGCCGCTTTCTCTCTGCCTCTTCCGCTTTTGATATAAACAAGAGCCTGCTAAACGCCAAGCGCTCAGCTGCTGTCCGTGCTGCTCAGTAAACACACCGTAACTCAGCGACCGCTACGCCTTCAAGCGGGACACGCAGCTGGCGACACCTGCCCCCCCACGGAAGCCGTGCGCCAGCCTCCTCTCCTCCCCACAAGCCCATCCTTCTCATGGCTCTCTCAAGCTAGGTTTGCTACTGTGTGTCATGTTTGGGTGTCCTGGTGAAAAATGAGACTTGTGAGTAAAGAATGGAAAACAAACAAGGAGGTAGAATAAAGCTTGTTCCCCAGAACCTCAATTTAAATAATCCTTAGCTCTTTCCCCGGAACGCAGCTACAGAGCGACGAGACGACGCCTCTTTTGCCACGGTTTAATGGACTACTTTGTGAACGTGTAAAGAGATTATGAAAATATCCACTCTGGCAATGCAGCCCTACGGTATCCAAGGTGTTAAGGGTTTAATTGAAAACAGTTGTGTTTTTTGGTGTTTTGTTTTCGTGTGTGTGTGTTTTTTTTCCTGCCAGGAGGTGTTTTTGCTCACTGATTCCTGACTTGGCTCTAATACCCTGAAAAAGAGCTCGCACAGTTGCATACTCTTATACTGCAGCCACTGCATTGGTGCTGATCCCTAAATAAGATTCCACCCCTGCTTCCATGGATTAGGAGAGGGAAAAAGATTTAACCGTCACACATTATCTCCCCACGCAGGAATGCGAAGGAGAGCAAACTGTGCTGCTGCCGTTTCTCCACAGTTCCTAAGTCTAATTCCAGCCCTGAGGTGCTATCCCAGGGCCTGCAAAGATTGACACAAACCTTTGGTTTGTGGTGGCAGTGTGACAAGAGCCAAGGGCCGCCATTTCTACATCCCTACATCTTTCTGAGACCCTGGACGGCACACAGGTTAAAGTGCTTGGGTTCTGTTTTCAGAATGCCAAACCTCATGCATTTGACTCTGATCCCATGCAGCGGTATGGCGGCTCTTTGGAGCATGACGTGTTTGTGATCAGCGGGGAGCGCAACTTTGGGGGACCTGGGGAAGGTGAAAAACATTCCACAGACGTCAACAGCACCGGTCTCTCCCCCTGGCTGTCATGTGACGGGAGGCTCTGGCGAGCCTTCTGGAGCCTTCTCCGGGCCCCAGGCAAACAAACCCGAAAACAGCTGACAGCTAGATATCATCTCCCAGTTCTCCCACCAGAAGCAGACCAGAGCCGTCTCTGCTTGTCAGCGGACGGCAGGGCCTGTTTCCACTGGCGACTTCCAAACTCATTCTATTTTGGTCGTGCCTCTCACTTCACAAAACAAAAAAATATTTACGTGAAGAGAGCATAAATCTAGACGAATTCTGAACATATATTCAGCTAGTTACAGTATATCTGATTTGTTACACAGTTTAGCATTCCTACAATACTTTTCTACTTTAGCGCTGTTATGGAGACTTTCATATATGAGGTATTGGTACCAGGATGCTGGGGAGAGGTGAGCCCAGTACCATTTAGAAAGGCATTACAGACAGATCCTTTGGGAAGGTGCTGCAAAGGGAGACAGGGGCCCAATCTGTGACATTTAAGGTGCTGTGAAGGTGAGGAGCCATCGGCACAGCAAAGAATGACAGGTGATAAATACCCCCAGCAGCCTGGAGCAGTTAGTCAGCACGCTAATCTGAGGAAATGATTACAGGCATGTCCCAGGGCATCCCGCTCTCAGGCCCCCTCGGTGTTCCAATGGCCCCTCCCTCGCCCATCTCCCTAATTAGTTTTTCACCTTTAATTACTTGCCATTCGCTGGGCACAGGCAACGGGGGCCATGGTGCCCCTGTCCATTCGAAGGCTCTGTTCGAAAAAAGAAAAAACAAAAGCCCCCCTCCACACGCGCACAATGGAGCAGTCCATGCTTTTGACGTGTGTTCACTAGTGTCCTAAGGCAACCATTTTTCCAAACATGCAAGGAAGTGCCGGGGAAACGAGACATTCATCAAACTGACAGATAAACAAATTACACCGTGAACGGGACCTTAATGTGTCACTGGAGCTGGCGCGGTCAGAGCCAGCTGGCAGCACCCCCCCTACACACCACCCCGGGCCAGGTGAATTTGCCTAACCACCAGCAAAGGGTCCTTGCAGGTGCTGAACTCTCCAGGCTCACGGCAGTAGCTGCTTTTTCTTCTTCGAAACTGCAGCTGTTGCTTTAAAAAAACGTTAAAAACTTTTTTTCTACTAACGTCAGTAAAAACTTGCATTATTTTCACGTGGATTTCATGTGGATTTTGCTGTATTGATCAGGCCTAATTGTTTACCTTTTATTACCCAGCATGCACTGGTACAGAGTGTGTCCCAGGAGTGCCGACCTGACACAGCGCCTAGGACAAATGGTGTGGCCTCAGAAATCCCAATAAAAGCGTAACTGCGCGCCTTCAGCCACGGCGGAAGCACAGTATGTGGCTGACAGCTCCACTGGCGTGAGGCAGGAAGGATTACCTTCGCTCCCTGGCCTCGCCACCATGCCGCCCTCCTCACATGGGTCACCTTGGATATGGCGCTACAATTTTACCAGTCATTAAACTCTTAATCCATGTTCCACACAGAGGACTCGCTGCCATCTCTCTCCATTGACGGCCTCATATCAGTTCCTGCTTCCTGAATGTACCTGACTATGTCCCATTCTCCTTTGGGGTGCATATTGTTCTTCTTCTAAAAAAACAAGCAAAAGGGTCAGAAATGTCTTGTGGCTCTTGTTTTGTCAGCGATTGCAAGAAGCTGCAACTGCCTTCCTTCAAGGCGTTTGTATTTTTTTCCAAGTGTTTGTACCATTTTGTTGCAGAACTTAATATGTGCTCTTTGCACAGCTGGCCAACCTGAAAGTGCATGCCGGGATATTTCACAGTCTTTTTTTTTAGAGGAGCATGTTGACTTATTAATATTCCTGGCGTACATTTTGCAAAGCACCAGCCATTTCATATTCAGAGATAGGGCGATATTTTCAAGGCGGGGAAACAGAGCATGATAAATTGGACAATAAACACTCTAATCCGACATCACAAACGTGTGCCAGGGCTTAATGCGGCAGCGGGGTCCAGCCTGCCATACAAAGCGGAGCTGGAGGCCCGTCGGGCTGAGAGCAGCAGCGTAGATTAGCAAAGCCGCACATAGGCGCCCCCTCCGAAAGACGCTGCTAATTCCTTTGTGCAATCAAAATTCAGAAAACATCAGCCACTAACACTTAGACAGAAAATGTATAGTCTTAAAATTAAACTTCAGCATTTTCTATAGTTTACCTGGGTAGATATCACTTGTCTTTGTAATTTTAAAAGGGCAGGTTTTTTCTATTGATCTCCATTTCGAACAACATCAAAGGGAGTACACAAAGATGACTCAATCCCACACTCACAAACCGAATAACACGCCATTAAGGCTCAGTCCGCATTCAACAGGGAAATATCATAAGAGGCCATTAAATGTGTAACAGAGACACAATGAGAGCATCCGCTGATTGTTCGAGTTGATTCTGAAAGCCCTCGTTCTCTCTCCACAGTAACCGCTTCCGCTCCACGGCGCTAAGCAACGCCAGCGGAGGTGGCACGCTGACACTGAGTTCATTCGGATCGAGATCCAGCTGAGGGAAGCCTTTAACAAAACGGCAGGGTGGGTACCGTTTGGCGCGTCTCCAAAGGGACTAGGATGACTGAACAGAGTTCAGACATACGCGGGGATGTGTAACGTGACTTAATGAGAAATCATTCTTTCTGCACGTATGAATTACAGCGACTACTCCAAAACATCGATCCGCAGAGATATGCAGCCCCGCCAAGAAGCAGATAGGGAACAAAAGACCAATCAGACTCAGCTTGGGGCTGTTCAAGACTTCACAGCAAGATCAAGGATCTGCGAAGTATCCAAAGTATGCTGAAGACCCAGAAACACCAAGTAAGCCGGTCAGCTCCCAGAATGAGGCCATGGGACCGGTGGATCACAATAGGAGGTACAGAAGCCAGGGTTCACGTCCATTTAACTCACTTGTCTGTGATTTCAGCTGGTAAATTAAGTTTTCATGGGTTAATAAATCATAATGGGCATGAGTCTTGTAGGAATTACTAATGTGTATTTCACTCTGGGGCAGAATAACACTAACAATAAACATAGTTTATTGGTCACACTGGTCCTTTCCTTTTTAAATTTCTCAGAAACACAAAGTAAAGGTTCTTGTCGTCACCCAGACTACATGCTACCTCATCCAAACTTTGCAGTCCAAAATCTGTAAGTTTCAAGTCAGGATGAGTTTAGGGACGTTCAGGTTCAGCTTTAGCTTTAACACTTCTGAGTATTCCTATACTGAATGAAGTCTACCTGAGCCATTCCCACACCAGTGTGCCAGTTCCACGTGGCACCCCCCCCCTTTCCAGCTGCTCCCCCTTCACCCCGTCTAACTCCTTTGTGGCTCACACCACACCCCAGCCTGGCATGTCCTCCTGCCCAGGACTGCCACCCCCATTCCTGCCCAGACCCTGGTACCGGGACCTGCTGCTCCCCCTATGGGGCGAGACGGGACCCTGGGGTGTTTAGGAGGGCATACACTGCCACAGCAGCACACCAGCTGTGATAATGACGTATCATTTAATTGAAGCCTGTGCGTCTCTCCCCTGGCCCACTCAGCCTGCTCTTCCTATGTCCATGCATTATTCAGGCTAATGGTGACCCTGAAATAGAAAAAAAAGCTTCTTATCTCTTAAAAATTTTATTGTGCAAAGCAGGGAGGAGGCACACATGACACACCGGCGAGGCGAGGCGCCGTGTCTCGTTTGATCTGAAGAGACAGCGTCATTTTCCTAGCGACAGCGGAAAAAATTCGGCTAGCCGAAAGAGCGACTCCCTCTGGAAATGTCTCTGATTAACTGCATCTTCTCTGGGCAGTTTGGTGCCTACGTCTCCCCCCTGAGCGGCAAGTCTTATAGCGGTCTGGGGGCCTTTAGGATAGCACGGATTGGGCTGTGACAGCGCCTTGCGCTCAGATAAATAGATAGGACTGGCTAAGAAAATTATCTAGACTCTCACTATTGCTGTCCAACGATGCTGATACAGTTTTAAGCGCCAGCAATCAAATCTCTTTCCATTCCAACTTTTGAGATATTTTGCCCTGATAATAATACTTACAGCTGTCCATGCATTTCTGTGTAATCACTTGTAATACTGCATTTATAAAAAGGCAATCAGCAGTAAAAAAAGAACATATTAAACCAGCTGTCTAGCAATTTTGCCTAACATTGTCACAACATTGCAGGGCGGTACTATGAAAAGGAGTTAAACAGGGTTTTCACACAGCAGCTGTAAGGAGTTTGGGGGGGGGGGTCCGGAATGTAGGTGTGCAAACCTGTCATACAGGATGGGGCCACGTCTCAGTTGGTACCATCCCCCTCTCTAAGCTTTCATCCTTACAGTCTTATCATAAAGCAGCGCTAGCGTTAGTTGTAATTTTCATGTGCAATTAGACAGTAGCTTCATTAGAACAAGTGTGACTGGAATGTGGTAATTAAGGTGCAAACGTGGGGGGTGCCCAGAGTCAGTCTGACTTCACACTTGTCATACCGATCCGTGATTTCATTAAGACACTCTGATACAAAGTGATTTTCTCACTTTTAAGCAAAACAGCTTCACGGCTTGTACGTCTCAAAGCGACGTCTGCGCGTCGGTAAAGATTGCGTAATACATCTGTCAAGCCCGGCAAAATGACATTCAGATGTCAGTATTCGATTTAGCAATGACTGGATTTTCCAGAGCAAGAGAGGCTCTGTGCCTTTAAAATCATTTTAACAACCATCTGTGTATCTGCAAACTTCAGGAACCCATCGCCCAGATGTCCAGGACAATATGGCACTGGGCAACATACAGTATGACAGGGGCCTCGTTAATCAGTCCACACTCCGGCCTCTGTTGGCACACAGGAGGCCAGGGGGGTGCGCTGGGATGCTAATCCGCTTCAGTGCTCCTGTCCACAACCAGGAGCCTTTCTATGCAACGTAGAGTTGGCATCTGCCATAGGTCAGTGTTGCAGGTCATCACAACAAGAAAACCAATGGAAACACAGCTCAGTCTTGTGACGAGCCCTCACTAAATTAAGAGCCGTCACGCATTTCAGGAGCTCACTGCACCGCTGCATTAAACGCCCAAGCAGCAGCACACGTCAGATCAGGCAAACACGCCAAGCTGATGCTCACCCAACATCTGGCATTGTTTCAGCCACTTTTAATTGCCCCGCCTTAAATAATATCTCAGGTCACATGGGCCAGACCTCCGAGTGAATCAGGGAGCTTTGCTTGTCATGGGTGCACACACCCGCCTCGTGCTTTCCAGTAGACAGGAAGTTGAGTGGATATTAATGACTCCACTCCAGGCTCCGGTCTATAAATCTCACACTCTCGGCCCGGCACGCGGGCTTAAGGGAGCGGCTGGTCCTGGGCGAATGCTGCACGTTCCTGGCCACTGTGGCATCCGCCCCCCTGCCCCACCCCACTCCATTACTCTTCCACGTGCCGAGTCGACGTCGCTTCACTTTGGCAGGTCGAGGGCCGACGCAAGAAGAGGAGATATGAGTCCCTGGGAGGTGGCGTACACTCCAGCATGTTAGAGGCTCTTTAGGCTTCACGGTGGCACCAGGTCAAGTAAGGGCTACTGTGCTGTCTCTGCGTACAGTGCGTAGCCACACAAAGACACACTGAAGCGACAGTGCTAAGGAGAAATGGAGGCCTGGCTAGAGGGCAGTACTTGTGGTAAACGCAAGCCGTCATGGGAGTCAGACGTGATATGCACCACGAGCGGCCCTGACCTTACCTCGCTGACTCAGACATCATTATAAAACCCCAAGAATGGGAAAGCCTACAGACTACAGAAATGATTCCCAAAGGTGTTTACATGCGTGTTACCCAAGTGGTGTTACACTGATAGCGTTACAAAGAGCCATGAAGGTAAAAATAACAACCATATATGTAAATATGTTATCATGCTGATAGTGAAATCGCAGCTCCCAGAGCGCTGGGCCCTACATGCCTGTAATTGAACTTTGTGACCTGCTGCTTGGTTTACACAAGACTGACCAATGAGGTGGGTGATCAGGAAACAGCAGAATAGAAGTTCACTGGGATAAAACTGAGATCTCCCCTCTCCAGCAAAACAGACTTAGTTACTGCTCCGCTACAAGTGTGCTGGCGCGGACTAGCACTAAATGAAAGACACACTTTTCACCTTCTGTCACCCGGCATAACGCGGCTGTCGATAAAAAAAAAAAAAAAATGTTAAATTTAAAAAAAAAACATGCTTCCTTCACGGGCACCGTTGCCACGGTTTTGTTCAATCGATTGACCAAGACCAAAGAGGATGCTGGGAACACAGATCCCTCTGAAGTGGCGAGAAGGTACAAACTCCCCCCCAATATCCATCCCCACCATCGCTGAAAATAAATAAATAAACTAGCAGAAGCCAGGGGGAGGAACAGGGTTTATGCACTTTCCCCGTGTTGCCAGACAACATTAACTACAGCTTGTGAATTAATGACCCCCCCAACGAAGGGAATCCTGGGGGGGGCAAAGCACGAAGAACACAGTAGGTAGAGAACTGGAAAAGGGAGGGAATGGGGCATCACATCCAAAGAGTCCCTAGGAAGTAGGCACAACTCACTGAGAGTCTCCAATGTGCCTGGTGCTGACAGGCAGAGGGGAGCACCAGTGACCCCCCGCCCCCCCCCCCCCCCCCCCACCCTCCCCCTGTCTCACCCTGCTTTTTTGCCCGCGGGTGGGTTTTTGGACAA
>JAODKM010000035.1:14983476-14996932 GCA_026780845.1 Petrocephalus sullivani | reverse complement strand
GGGGAAGGGGGGGAGCGGGGGGCACAGACCCCAAGGGGCCCCCGGAGGCGGGCCCAACCCCCGCAGGCCCCCCACTTCCCCCGCGGCCGGCCGGCAGGGGGGGGCCACACGGCCCCCCCCCCCCCCCCCCCGAAATGCCTGTGGCAACATTACAGGTTCCCTTTATCCCGCTGAGGGGATTAAGCACGACAGAAAAGGGGGTGAGGGGCTCCCACAATGAATTATTGATGCCCTCCTTAGCTTGATGATCTGGGTCTTTAACCCCCAATCACAGCGCTGACACTCCATGCATCGTATTTCGAATCGGTGCGGTGCCATTAATCCACGCGCACACACACCCGCACACACACGCTCACATACACTCTCCCCACTTCATGCTGCTCGACCCCAAACGTCTTAAACGTCTTACACATTCCACACCATGGCGAATGAGAGCCCCGGCTCATGCCAGCCACAGGCTTCCGGAGCTTCTCGCAGCTAGGACAGAAGTCCGGCACACAGTGGTCTCCCCTGGATGGTGGAAAGGCCAGGATATCAGCTGAGAAACTTCTCTGGTGTGAATAACCCACACGAACAACACCACAACTGCGTGGGTCAGGCTTCCTAACAAGGGATCTCAGGGGCACTCATCCTGAAACCAGGAATCATGACAAAAGACGCAAGTCACCAAAAAAGTGTGAGCACAGGCAGGGAAGTCATGGCACTGCACTACCCCACTGGCACAGCAAAGCACGACGCTGCTTCCAGAGGTGCCCAGACATAGCATTACGGAAGGGACCATTCAAGCTGCCAGCGGCGACGAATTCCAAGTGCGCAGGTACGCAGTAGAAGGCTCAAAGTGCCATCCCCAAACTAGCAAGGGCGAAATCTCCCCAACACTTACCCCCTTTGTTCCATCGGCCCTTACTCCTTCCCTGGTGGGTGACCCCGGGACTGCCAAACAGCACCAAGAGAAACAAAACAAGTTCGAGTGTAGAAAAAAATCCAGATCTCGCCCTGGGAATCATGTCCGACAGGAAGTGGCTCTGGGGTAACTTCACATGGCTGTGCTCTTCATGCTGGGTCCCCACACCGGCATCCGTCGCGGGATACGAGCAGACGTGCGTCTCTCCACGCGTTACTCCATCACCGGGGGGGAGTCGGTGCCTCACTGTGGCTGGGACCTGGTGAGGAGCTCCCACTCGGGCCGCCCCTGCTGCCCGCGTGTCATCACAGGGCGCCGGTGGCGCTCGCAGACCGTGGCGGGGTGAAGCCGCTCCTCCTGCTCGATGTCTCTCTCGCCAGCAGACCTGCCGCTCCTGCCGCCGCTGCCGAATGAGTGCCCGCTCTCCCCACTCAGCCGTCTCCACGAGAACGCGCGGCTCAGCCCTCCCACACGACCGAGCGCCACAGTCCCACACTCACACAGAGGAGAGGGAGACAGCAGTGTCCCCACGCTCGCATGCAAGGTATGTGTCTGTGGCTCTCACATGCATGCGTGTGTATGTGCATCTGCGTATGTGTGTGTGTGCGTGTGCGTGTGTGAATAAACAGGGCAGCACAGGGGAAGACACGAGAGTGAAGACGGCAAGAGCAGCGGCGCTAATCCGCACGCTCCCTGCCTCATGGAGCGGCTCTGTCAAGCCCCATCCCAACGTGGGAACAGGAGGAAGAGGCTGATAAAGCGATTGGGTGCGCTAAGAGGGGAAAGGGGGTGCGTTTGAGAGAGGAGCGCTGAGAAAGCGGCAGGCTGCAGGGCCACGTGCTCCCAGCCGCCACGCAGAGAGGGGACAGGGAGGGGGGGTCCACGCGTGGTCAGGACAACCTGCCGTTAATCACCACGGAGAGACCCCGCGGGACGGAGGCTCCGCGGCTCTCAGCCGTAACTGTGCCAGTGCCTGTGGGTGACTGTCAGAGACAGAGCTCTGTGGGAGGGGTATTACCCATTTCCCCACTGAGCAGCCCAGCCCAGGGACAGCGTCCCGCACACGCACACGTCCGGCATCCTGTCATACATTTTTTATATATTTTCTTCCCCTGTCAGCTCGCTGCTTCCTTCTCCATCAGCGATGTCCTCGAAGGGCAGCATGTTTGTTAGATGATGATGATGATGATTAAGAGGGCTGATGACGAAAGCTTCCACTGTGATTTTGGGGTGTGCAGCTCCCTGTAATTCACCTTCTCACTGTCCTCTAGGGGGAAGACTGGGAGGGACTTGACCACAAAACAGCCTAGTGGCCACTTACATCCTTCTCCAGCTGATGCTTGAATCTAGGACGGCCTACACATGTATAATTGTACTTGAATTGTAATCTGCATTGCTTTCCAGTATACAGTGGTAATACAGAGAAGGACATAGAAGGTCACAACATAAATCCTGGGTCCTCAGACAGACAAGGTAATGTGAAAATGTGAAGCAACAGAATTCAGTCATCACAACCCTGGAAGGCAAATGTACATTTATGTTCAAATCTGAATCTAACAGCAAACAGCAATCACAAATCTACATAGCACTGTTGACCTACAGTATTTCACCTCCAAAGAAGGTCATTAATGGCATATAATAAGTGCCACGATTCCAAGGCTCTCGGCAAAATAAGTAACAAATAAAACCACTGCTTGGGAGTCTGGCTGCAACTCCTTGGCCAAGTCACCACAATCCAAGCAACCCACAGCTACAGAGTTATAAAAAGCTTTGGAACGGTTTAGGCCAGAGTAGGTTCCAGGTAATGTTTATGCATCAGCCAGCCCTACGCTGTCACGCTTGCAAACTCACAGCCTGGTGCAGAAAAATATACGCATCAAATCCCCAGTCCATGAGAAAAATAAATAAGGGAATTTATAACATAAACTATGCTACATACAGATTTGGAATTTCACTCAAAGAACAAGCTGAAGTGAGCCGCATTAACTTTCTGTTGTCAGTAACTTCACGTGAAAACAGCCATTTCGTTTAGCCTATGCAGGGTCGCGGTGAACCTGGAGCCTGTCCCAGAAAACATAGGGCAGGTGGCAGGGGACACCCTCTACGGAATGCTGGCCCATCACAGGTCACACACACGCAGACTTTGGGTAAGAAAGCAGCGTACCTAACTGCTGTTTTAGGCTATGAGCAAAGCAGAGTTCCAGGAATCAAACCCATGATCCTGAAGCCACCCCCAAAAATATCTCTCATTTCACAATTTTATCAGTGCTAAATAAATCTCCAGCACATGCTACTTAAAAGCAACCAACCTTAATCCAAACAGCGCATCTACTGGATGCAGGCAGAGTCTGCTGGAAATTCATGCTCTTGGCTACGCTCAGGAAAACATATTCCCATCAAGCACCTCGCACATCCCTGAGTCACACACCAACCCAAAACTAAGCTGTCTGAAGGGCTGCCTTTTTACGCATTTTATTCGATTTTAAATGCATGTTAATATTCTTAGGGATGTTCTGTGATGTACTAAAAAAGTTTAAACATTTCATTTGCCTTCATTTGTTACGACTGTTCCTACAGCTGCAATCATTTAACTTTCAAATGTTATTTTATATCCATTTAGGTATTCAGTTAATCCCGTTGTTTCTCTTGTGTTATAAACCAAAAAAGACCCTTAAAAGAAAAGTGAAACCAATAGTAGCCTAAATTGTGAAAAATGTGCAGTATAATATGTATGCCATAATAAAATGTAACATTGTGATGATGTGTTTGTCCCGATTTTGTGTGCCGCCAGGTGACTGGATTGTTTGGCGGAAGTACTTCATCATTAGAGTCATTAGGTGGAGTTAATAAAACCAATGTCTCACAAAGGGGAGCCCACTCCACCCACTACAGCTTTAATGTCCTAATTAGAACTCCTGGAAGCCCCCTGATTAACTCCAGCATTTTTCATATGCCATGCAAATTAATAACCAGAATCTCCACGTAATATCATATGCCGCTCCCTCTTCCGTAACGGGCCATGGCGGTACCCCACTCTGTAATTAGGTCTCCTTAAAACACGCCGACAGCCTTTCTGCGGAAGCACTTGTTAACAACACGCTGAGGAGACGAAAGACAAACTAATCACATTGTTTCCTCCCAGGGGACCTCAGAGCATTTTTTTAATAAGTCTCTCAATAAGGAAGCAGTCCAACTTCAGCATCAGAGCTTTCCATCTCAATCACGCAGTACACAGACTCAAAAAGCACTGCTGCTGTTTTTCTGGAATGGATCTGAAGGCAATGCTGTTTGATCGTCAGCCTCACGGCTAACCCTAAGCGTCAGGGGGTTTCCCGTGAGCATTTTGTCTCCGTGAAATCTGCGTCCCCTACAGTACACTCCATTTCCGAATGTTCTCTTGGAGCGAAGCTATTTTCTGCTGCTGCAGGCTGGCAAGTGAGTGAGGGTACCCGAGCATTTAGGTCCTGCCGCTTTTGAGAAAACGTTTTAATTAGATCCCGCTACGCATCTGGAATAGAGGGGGCGAGGTGAACTGTCCAATTAATTACTTCAATGAAGCAATTACTGTAAAAGCAGAGGTTGGGCAAAGAACGGCACTCCCTGCCCCTTTCGGGAAACAGGGCCTGCGCACCCCAAAGAGGGAATGACGAGCCGGTTTTGCGCGTCAAGTCAGACACAGTCACAGCAGGGACACGGTGTGATGCAATGGAAGGCCTCTGAGGACTCCAAGAGAGACCAGGCAGGTTTTAATTTAGCTCCAGTGTGACTCTCAGCTCTGAGTATTTTCTCCTCAAGCAGTGGAAGGTTTTTTTTACAGGACACAGTCTCTCTCGCCACTAGCTGCTATAAAAAGTGGCCGAGAAACGGAGCTGGAAACAATGACGAACAATGTGTGATACCACTAGAGAGATCATTAGGACAATAACACGTTTGCTCACAGAAGCTATTTACCACATGGGAAGCAAGGAATATGGAGGAAACACATTTGAAGGAGACTCAATAAATATGCAAAGCATAACGAGACGATGCATACTGATATCAATATTCAAAATGGTGTCCCCCGCACTAGTTTTAAAAAATGAAAAATAGTGCTGATGACGAAGAAACGAGGCAAGCAAATTTGCCAGAGCAGAAGGGGATTTTGCACCCCATTGTCTTTCCTGGAGGTCCCCAGGAGCCCATCAGTGCTAAGCGCTCACAGATGTATCTGCTTAGGAATTCTTACTGGTGAAAGAGTGGCGGGCCAGGCCCACTGAGGGAGCGCAGGGATAAAATTCGAGTCAACCGAAGGGGGGAGCCCTGGGTCTGTGCTGAGATGGGTGGGGGGTAAGGGGCTTATCGCCTCCTGAAAAGGGCCACAGGAAAGAGGGAGAGAGAAAGCAGTGGAGCAGAAGAGGAGCACGGGCACGTCAGCAGAGGAGGTGTGAGGCGGCGATAAGGAAGCGAGCAGGGCTCGGGGACCAGGGGCTGCGAAACTGCCTCTCCAGCTAAAGCAAATCCTAATAATGATAATAAATTCCAGCTCTCTCCCAGGCTGAAGCTCTTTAAAAGTCCACACAGCAGAGGCCACAGCACTCCCTGGATGTAGGTTCGAGTGACAGCACCCCCCCCCCCCCAGTCCCGGCCCTGTCGCAAAGCTTCCAAAACCGCACCATGAAACACGCTTTTCCACAGGAGGTGCTGGTGCCGGGAGTGCCAATGGAGATCTGGCTCTTTGAGTGGGGGCTCGCGCTCCGGGCGTCTGCCGGACCAGATACCGCATAATCTGCTATTCATCCATCCCCCTTCTCCGGCTCACGCCGTCTCCGCATACTCCATCCAATTTGCAGTCCTTCAAAGACAAGAGGACATTCTGGGAAAAGGATCCACATTGCAATGTATCCGGTGTTATTTTTTCCTGTTTTTTCTTTTTTAACCTCCTCTTTTGTAGCTCAGAAACAAACATTTCTCCAGCATGGCCGCCATCTGGCCTGTGATTAAAACTTGCATTATAATTTGTGGCGCTCAGAGCTTGCTGACTTTCAACTTTATTACAAAATGATAATGGCATAATGGCAGATAATTACCCGCAATGTTGCAACTGTTGTCATTATTAGCAGTTCTGGGCCAGTTTCAGAGAACCTTCCGGCAACGCGGCAGACCACCAGTGGTGACGGACGACACAGTCGATTGTGAATATCGTAACGAGTCATGTTGATGCTGTGATGTGAGTGCAGGCAGATCAACTTCAAATTGTTGTCTTAGGCATGATAACTTGAACACGTTCCTAAACACAGATAGGCAAAATAGGAACAGCAAGGACCAGTGTCAAAGGTCAATGACTTGAAAATTACTACACACTGACTGCCAGTCTGCTAACCTCTTAATGAGGTGAAGAGGGAGCCGCATGACAATCTGTGTGGGCGTGTGGGAAAAGACCTGAAGATGCAACCAACAGGATAGCTTCCCTCTCTTGCACTGTGTCTGTCAGTCTGCGTCTGTCAGTCTGTCTGACTCAGGTAACTAGCGCGTTTCTGCAACTAAGGGGCACGTTTAGCATGTTACTGTATTCAATTCAGCAGCCCCACAATGACTAACAGGCTGTCAACACAGAGACGACCGCAGTGGCTGTTCACCTTGTGTGATACCCAGCTGGTGCAGCACAGGCCACTAACTGTCCTTTACCCCTGACGGTTGGGCACCGCCTCTCACCCCTCCAGCTGGCACAAGGAACACGGTCGACCTGGCACCTGAGGCAGTCTGACACCTGTGGCGGGCTGGCAGGGCCGACGTCATGGAACCGTGCGCCTTACACCAAAGTTACGCTGCTTTGCCTTCACGTACCGCGCACTCACCCGGCGAGAGGTGACCGCCACACATTTTAATGCCATGTGACGAAGGTGCCTGTAAAAGAGGGATTGCGTCCTTCAGAGCACAGGAAGGTCTTTCCGCTGCTAAAAGACAATTACAGTCCCAGGGCTACGCTCGCCTTGCACTGCTTGCCCTCAGAGGGGCCTCCCAAAGGCACATTTCATATACCAGTCCCACCCAGGACATTTCTAGACGTGCGGACAGCCACGGAAGTCAATGGCACAGCAGGTGGTTAAACGCACGGCTAGGTCCGGAGCCAGTGCAGAGGCCGAGGAGGCGAGAACAGACACCCGTGGCTCACGGCATGACAATGCCTGCTTTCGCTCAGAAAATGGTACGAGTAATAAGAATGCGAATGAGTTAGTGATGGCTGTCATAAAACATGGCGGCGTGCTCTATTTACAGCTGGTGATAAAACTGCCTCGCTGTCAATTTATAGTGCTGTTTGCCCCACAAAGCTAAACCCTTTTCGCCAAGGGCGCATTAATAAGGCGACGTTGCGCATTTAAATATCAGCAAATAGACATTTTGTCTAGCAAAGCATTGTGGGCTGGCAAATAAGCGGTAAAACCCAAAAAGGATATTCTGGTACGTCACACGGCAATTTAAGATCCTGCAGCCCCCGCCCAGGCCAGAAGCCACACCCCCTTGCCCAGGCCCAAAGCCACACCCCTACATCTGACAGCCAGTTGCCTGTCAGCATCCGAGTGGAGCTTAATTTACCGACGGGGTCATGCAGTGTCATAACAAAAACCAATGGCTGCTGAGTTATGAAATTAATCTCTGTTGCTGAGCTCAGGCATTAATTATACCGGAGATGCCTGCTGGAGCTCGTGTCCATTTGGGAAGGGCGGCCGCAGGTGGAAATGACCACCTGATGCATCGCCCGTCTATATGTGCACCAGACCAGATGCAGAAGTACAAATGTAAGTACATTTATGTGTCAAACAGCATAACATAAACACAATAACGATTTAAATTCAGATTTAAACAAGAGAAAACTACCCGCCACTCTCAATCTGGACATGAGGGAACATGCCAGCTACCGCACAGTGAATAAAGCTTCTGCAGCCTTGTGTCATTCTTTCAGTTCATACTGGGACATGAAACACCAGTGGAGGTGACAGAAGAATCCAGGCCAAAAACACAACTGGCACTTGTCAACCTGGACAGTCGGGGGACCTCAGTGGGGGAAGGTAAGCTGCTAATCTATATCCTGGAAGGCTTCAGTAAATGTCCACCATGTCCACCAGTAAGAAACAGAGTGAAGTTCACGTTTATGGCTGCACTAAGTCCATGTCTCAATGTTCACGCAGGGGTTGACACACTGCTGATTGCAGCTATAAAGCGGAATACTGAACGAGTGAAAACACATACAAATTTAATAACACAACATTAAAATAAAGGAAATGTTTGCGCAGCACCATCGCTGCCTGAATGCATTAGAACCCACCGATGAGAGGATTCAATCGACAGCCATTCTGGTCTATGCCGAGGCCAAAACAGAGGCTTTCTCTCCCATACCCGCAGCTGCGGGGGAGTGCCGCCCAAACATGGCTCGAGTTAAGGCCGTCTACCCCCTCCGAAGGTCGTCAGCCCTACACCGTTCATCAGTCTCCAACGGGGCGATTAACGACCTTGCCCTGTGGCCCTGTCCTCCCTCCTGCTGTCGCCGCTCTACTGCCGTCAGTGCGGACATAGACGGATCTAAGAAGTGTTCATTATGGGCCCAAGCTAAAGTGCCTGACAAACAGCAGTTGGTGGAAAACTGCTGGCAACACATTCTAGGATTCATAGCGGTTAACGCCCAGTAGCTATGCAGTGAGAGAGTCCCTAGTCTGGAGTAAGACTCAGGACGTTGCTGGTAAACTTGTTATTTATTATGTTCCAAATGAAACAAATGTGGAGAATATTGAGCGTTACTCATGCTGACAACGGACGGTAAAATCAGGACAAGCCTATTATTCTTAGGGCCATCCAGGAACCAAAAAACCAACCATTTGATAGCATTAGTTTTTTTTTTTCCACTGCACCACAGGCACATCTGGCGGAGACACATCTGGCAGAGGGGGTGGGAAGTGACGCATCGCCATTGCAGGTTGCCGAACAGCATCTTCTGAGCTCCAGGTCTAAGGGTCAATCCTTTGCAGACATCCGCCAAGCTCACCAGGACCGGCTGGTGAGCCACTGTAGGGACTTGTGTTGACCTTTGACGCCGTTTTCACAATATTAACAAGAAGGTTAATTATAGTTTTAAAACTAAGCTATAGCTGAGCAAGCTACTTGCATAAAAATAAATCCATGAACTATTTTTTAAGAGATTCTGTCATGCTTACCCCCAAAAATTGGTTTAAAAATAGTGCAAATGTATTTAGTCATTTTCTGCTTTAAGATTGTCTAAATAAGGCGCTGTCACAGCAGAGCTCTGTTTTCCGTGCGTTGCATGCAGATGTCTCCAGATGACTGCAGACATCTCCACAGCCCATTTCCATATCATCTTGCCACAATATGGCCACCCCTTCTGACTCGCTCAGGTGAGACTTTTGGTTCATTAGTGGGAGTCAGTGCCAGCCACCCAGGGCCCGGCGCGGGAACCTGTCACTTCAGTAGCACTCGCGGCAAACATAATAAGCACAACGAGCCAGTCAATATGTCATTTAGCGGCCCATTACTGGGTAAAGACGCTGGCGCCTGGGGAAGGGCTCGGGCTGCTCTCAGACCAAGGGCTCGGGCTCCTTCCTTACAGATTTGATTTCCTGCACCTTCTCCTTTACAGGGAGCTTGATGGGCTCTCTGGCTCCAAGTGATACTCGCCGCTGAACGTCTGGCTTACTCCTGTAAATGTGTCTCACAGCTCTAACACAGCCCTGCACATTCTCCCCTCCATGGGGAGGGGCAGTGGCAGCCTAATAATTGCGTAGGTGTGCTTGTGATTGGAAGGTTGCTGGTTTGAATCCCAGACTAGCAAGGTACCCTAAGCAGGATCTGCCCCCCGGGTGCTAAATAATAGCTGCCACTGCTCTGTAATGATGTCACACATGGGTTAAATGAGGATGCACACTTCACTGATGTGTGCTTCGGTATGACAACCGTTCCCTTACTTTGCTCATTAAGCCCCTGCAATATTGTTCTTTTAATCTGTGATTAAGAATACACCTACTTTTCTTTGGAGTGTCTGGTGTAATCAGCGTATTCATGTAAACAGCTGCAGGAACCTTGCTTCTCCTTCCTTCGCATCTCATGATGAAGGGTCATTCCGCATCAGATGGATTACACAAGTCCAGCGCTTTAAACGCCTTTCCCAACAGAAAAGAGTGTTCAGTGTCCCCAGCTTCTCATAGAAACACACAGCTAGCTTTCATGCATATTAACAAACACAGAACACCGATCATGCCCGTTTGCCTCTCTGCACTGTGGGACAGCCACATCCTTCTTGAGAGAGCAAATGTACTAAACAGAGCAAGCAATAAACAAATACAGCTACCCTGCATGCTTCCTACTTGTGCGCAGGGCATGAACGGGTTGTGATGTATAAATAACGTTTTCAGAAGGAGCAAAATTGGGCTAAATTGCAACAATCCTTCTGTGCGCAACAACATGTTTTTCTACAAGCAAAATTTGGCACCAGAATCGCTAAACTGGCAACTCTTCAGGTCCCTAGGTTGGGCTTGCTGCCCGGCTGAAAGGGCAAAGCGCTAAGCTTCAGCCCCTCTGATCTTCTCCTTTCATCATCAGAATTCCTTTCTCAGTCTATTTGATACAGTACAATGGGTTAAACATTTGAGATTTATCTTCTGAAGCTCATAAAAGCACTACGAGGCAACCCTCCCGGCAGCGTCGACATCCCAGGCACCGCAGGCTATTTTTTGAGCATCAGCAGGCTGTAGCAGAGCTGCATTTGGTAGCATGCTAAAATTGGCATCTGGAAGTGCCCACATATTCTTGTGCTGAGAATTAATTAAGTCAAGGGGTTTAGGAAAACCCTTTCAAGAGAACGGATCGACACAAAGTCCGAGTAAATCTAAAAAGCTACTCTCCAAATAAGCACCTATGAAACAGAGGCCTTGTTAAGTGATGCTGCTGGCAGGATAGATTATACATGTCATTCTCCTAAACAAAATCCACAAAACAGCACGTTCACAAAACAGTTCCTGAAAAGCTGCGGGCTACTGGGGCCACGTCTTTCATGAGGGTACAAAACCATGACAGATGCAAGGAACGTTTGCAGTTAGTATCGGGGGCTAAGAAGGTTGCCTCACGAAGGTGACAACAGTGCTCGGCGGGAGCGCTCCTCTAGAGGAATGGATACAAAAAAAATCCTGTATTCCATTAAGGAAGGCAAAAAAATCAATGAAAACAAGCTGAAGATTAGATGTGCAACACTTCAGCCTCTGTGGCCTAGCTACATAGGAGCAGAAAACACATGTGGCATGGCATGTGTCCCCCCGCGCGCCACCCACACACAGACACATGCCCTCAAGGCTGCACTGTTGTTGCAAGGCGTTTTAGCTCTGCCTGGGCTACCTCTTGATTTCAAAATAGAATTCAAATTCTTTGCAGTGACACTGTGAGCACACACATACACACACACACACATACACACACACACAAAACCGATAATGGTAGTTGTACGCTCTTTCAAAGGTTGTTTAGCGTCAGGAGAAGGAAGAAAGATGGCCAGTGACTGATAACTTGATTTACTGAGTTCTCCACTGATTTGTGTAAACTAGCCAGCTCTGAATGTGTAGGGTAATAAATATGGCAAGAGGCTGAAAAATCTGCCTGTGATATGCAGTTTATATCTCTACATTGATTAAGCCACATCAATCCATCAGAGGAGATTCATACAGTGAAAAAAAATCTTAATGACGAAGCCAGAAACATAAAAAAAAAAAAACAGTCGTCGGCACGGTGTGCGCCAAAGCTAAAACCAGTGGAGACGACGCATCGCTTGGCAGCAGGATAATGGATGTCACCAGCGAGCATCACCTTCTGCATGCCGTGACCGTGCCTGTCCTTAGAAAGCTGCTTCTTAAATCAGGGCTAAATTACAGTCGACCTGCTTCTTGCTCCCCGCCGCTAACATTGGCTCCCGTTGTCCGACCAATGAGCAGGGCGGGAAGCACATGCCGCTCACAGAGACATGGTGGAACCTGAGAGGACCAGTGGCACATGGGTCGGCATCGATCTGATGTGATTGATTCAGCAGGGGAATTCACTGGGGATCGAAGGCAAATTAAAAATGCAGGTCCTTGGGTACCATTGAGCGGTGGGAATAAAGAAATCCATTTATTAACTGTGAGGTATAAGATTTACTAACCAGGAAGTATATTAGCAGAAAGAAAACAGTAAAGCTGGGAGCTTTCAAAATTATGGTGTAGGTTTACTTTTTAAATGTTAAATGGTCTCATTTTCGCCATCCCTGTATTAAAACGGTCAACCTAAACCCTCATTATCTCCTTTGGCTTGTACTTGAAAAAGAGTAAAACAATTAGGCTAATAAACCAACTAAAAAAAACATCCTAACCCCTGGTCTCCCGAAACATGCCTGTTAAAAGATACACGCTCAAGAGCAGTAAGACAGCAGTGCTGGTAAGAAGCCTCTAATTACGTAGCCCTGTGTCCTTTCACATACATCTGAGCTAGGGCTCGTCGGACACTAACAGCAAAAATGACCTGGATCTCAGTAAAAGGTCAATCAGAGCATTATTAGCAGGCTGTGCTAACCTATTTGACATGAAGCTCTTTCCTGGTGATATTGACTCGGTTGAAAATCATTTATTTAATCAATGAAAAGGGCAAACCTCCAAATGACTTAAAGAAACAAACAGCTCAGGACAAAATATAAACGGAGCCTTCTGCCGCTTGCCCTTGCTTCTTTAAGACTGAGAAATAGCACTAAGAAGCCAGCCAAACTATCTTCCGGCTTTCTCCTTGGCTCGATATGTGGCCATTTGCAACAGTTCGGCTTCTCCTGTTACCAGAAAACTGTGGCTACTTTACACCAGCAGACATGTGACACCCAGAAAAATCACAGTGTTGACAATGAAAGCTGACAGTGCTCTTGGCTGCGGTGTGTTGAGGGTGTGGGCACAGAGTACACATATGCCTTTCACTGATGAGTGTTGCGGAGGTGGCTGATCTCCAGTGTCTACATGGACAGGAAGCAGGTTTGCAGCAGAAGAAACAAGTTTGCAAATAGAACATTAAGAACTGTGCAAAAACATGGTACACTTATCAATTAATTCTTCAGTTGTATAAGTCCGATCTGAATAAATGTGTCTGCTAAGCTCACAATGTTATGTAAATGTCTTGAGGGGGGGTTATTGAGTTTAGCGGACAGGCAGTAAAAAGCCATCTATTAAAGTGATGGGCTGACGAACAGCTATGCTTTTACAGGTCGAACGGGCACGGGATGGCCTTCCATCCCAGGATAGCTGGAGAGAACGAGGGAGGGTAGCAGCATGACGTGACGGGCCATGATTTAGTGTGGGTGCCGGCGATCGTTATGATGAGTAAGTGCGGAACATTGGTGCACGCGTCTCCTCAGTCCGGCCGTTTGGCCGCCGGAGACTGCAGGGTGAACGTCGAGGTGATTTCGATTTGGAAGGCCGACAAGGCAATCTGGGTGGGGGGGGGGGGGAGGGGGGGGGTTGAGCATGTCCTCCCGTCCCTCAACAGAAGGGCCATCACTAAGTTTTT